>OY735254.1:5580504-6030004 GCA_963457715.1 Argyresthia albistria | reverse complement strand
CCAAAATTGCAAAGTTGAACTTTTTCAGCTGACCAAAAACCCAGTGGCATGCTGGCATAGTATGATTCACAAATTTGATGAATCAAGAGAAGATAGAGCAAAAACCACACCGACAGCTACAATGTGAATCTAACCAATGGAAATATGAACAATACACACCAACCAATTTTATGCATATGCAATAAACGAGATGCCACCTCCACTAGCTCTTTCATAGAAGCAAATGATTCAATTATCCACAGCTTCGCCGTGCCTGCAATTGCCTCCGACTGCGTGCATGTCCCTCCCATTGCACGCGAGCGTCGAGGGATGCATTGGATATCCATTAGTGTTACGTTGCATGCAACGGTAACATCAATTTAAATACAAAATCGTATGTCTATAGCCGTGGGTCTATTTGAGGTAGGTACTTACGACAGTCCATTTCAGGTTATTTATGTAAGACTCGTTAGGTATTTATCCGATAAATAAAGATCACGCCTTTCCCGCAGGCGCAAAGACAAAGTTGGGTGGTTGGACATAGCGGTTGGACCATGGGTCGGGAGTGGGTGCAAAAGGAATATAATTCAAGGTGCACCAAAATGGTGTAAACGACTGAATAGAAGAGGAGAATGAATAGTCGTCGTACGTAACTCGTAGCTTGCATGAAGCAAAAGATGTGTGTTAAAATCATCGTATCTTTTATAGATCAGTCTTTGAAGGTAACCCTCATGTAGGAAAAAACTTTGACAGAAACCCATGTAGGTGGGGCTAACGATTCACACGTTAACGTGCCACACACAACAACGTGACGTGACACGCGACCCTGTGTAAAATTGTGACAAAGCAAAGCCAAAATACTACCTCATTGTAAACTCGCAATCGCAGCTAACTAAGCTAAGCTACCCTATACGTATGCGCCCTGTTGACTAGTTGAGCATCATTTTTATTTGCAAACAACAATTTTATTGCTTTGAAGCTGACAAAAAGCTTCGAGGGTAAAATCATAGGGTCAAATGACCGTCACACTGAATCAACAGCAACCCGCGGTTTCAAAACACCCCGCCTGTCTGGTGTGACATACATTATACATTCTCGACTCAACATAACTCAAGCGATTGAATTCTTTGAGATAAAACCAAGTAAAGTAGTTGCCAAGCAAACGACTAAGCATAAAGGGTGATAGAGATTCGTGCATTAGAAACCCGCCCTCTCCCGCTCGCTATAAAACCGCTGGCGGTTTGCTGAAGTCTTATGCTGGCTGGAACCAGTCGTTTACCGTTTGCCGCAGACTCCACACACCTACAAACGTAAAATGCACTACAACTGCTACGCACACCAAACCAAACTCTCAATACACACGTGACGGCTTAAAGGTTTGGACGGCGCACGGATCAGGCAGCACAGCATTTCAGCCAGTTCGGTAAAATAGAACAAAAGAACTGGTTCCTAGAGACGTTGGACGCTTGTTAGGTTAATTACCTGAGATTAGCGAGTCTTCCAGGGCGTAGCAGGGAGGGGCGACACTGGCTTCTGTCGGACTGCCGGGAGGCGGGCCGGCGCCGTCGTGACGCTGACCCTTCTTCACCATGTAGCAGCGTGGCATCCCGCCCGACGCTGTTGCACATTAATTTCAATAGAATATAATCATCTGGCTAAAAGTGGACACAGTTGTGCCTATGCGACCTCGTATGGGAAAGGGCGTGACGCTGTGTTATGTTTTTGTTACAATATTATCCATTAGCACTGTGCCTTTTTAGGGTTCCGTACCCGAAGGGTGCCAAACGGTACCCTAATACTGAGACTTCGCTGTCCGTCTGTCTGTCTGTCTGTGTGTCTGTCTGTCACCAGGCTGTATCTCATGAACCGTGGTAGCTAGACAGTTGAAATTTTCACAGATGATCTATTTCTGTTGCCGCTATAACAAAAAATACTAAAAAAGAAAATAAATTTAATATTAAGGGGGGTCCCATACAACTAACGTGTTTTTTTTTAGGTTTTTTATAGATAATGGTATAGTTCGACTCGCACTTGGCCGGTTATTTTGCTTATTAAGGGCAGTCAACAGTGCAAGTGAGACATGCTCTTAGCGCACGCAATGAAATTGCACAGTGTGGACAAATATACGAACTATGGTGTTGCGTTCAATTAACGCATTCAATATTGAACTAAGGAGCTCATGAAGGGACCACTTCCGTTGATTCTGAAACGCAAGCTCATGGACTTGTGCATTCTCCCCATACTTGGTAATCGCAATGGATACAAAACCTATAGGGCACTTCCCGCAGGCCTACAATCATGAAATGTGGCACAAAGAGAGGGCTTATCGCACACGTAAAGGGAAAAATCTGAAAACTGCATGTCTTTCTGCAAAACTATGTAATTTTGTTTACATGGATGACATCATATATTTTTTTTATGTAGAAACCTAAAATTACACCAGCTTCGCTTTCCAAGTGTGATCGGAACCCTTGGACCGCGAGTTTAAAGTTTCAAAATTATGTTATCCTCGAAGTCAACATGTTGACACGCTTTCAGCACTTTCGCGTTCGATCAGATAACATTACTGCATGTAAAATTTTTGATTGGAATCCACTGTATGATGTTGCTTAAACATATACAGGCACAATAAAATCATTTTAATGTTTCAGGAGGCCTAAGACCAGTTTAGTAAATAGTTACCTACTTCCGAGCTGGACTCTATTGAGTTGGTAAGACTCCGTTGTTTGAATATTGGTTATAAGTTGGTAGGTAGTCTAAAGGATTTACCAAAGTTCCTAATAGACTAGACAGCTTTTTCCAATACGCTGCTAATATGGTAGGTATCTCTTTCAGCAATTTATGAACATCTCTATGTGGACGTGACTATTTACTGTAAGTTATGCTGAGCTAAGTTATTAGTCGCGTGATCACTCGGGACATATTCTGACAGTGCCATCCCTGTATATTCTTGAGGTAGCTATGTTTTTAAAGACGACTATGCATCTATACACTAAAATTAATAGCAAACGACACCTTAACAAAATTTGCCCCAGCACCATTCAGTTTTATTTTACAACAGTATCTTTGGTATGGCACCAAAAATATTTAATAGACTACCTGATAATATGCGTAATATCGATAATATATTGCAATTTAAAAGGGAATTACCTTAGGCTTCTAATAAATAAAATATATTACTCTATATCAGAATACCTATTTGATAATAACTTATAAGTTTATGGTGATTTGAATGTTTACTTTTTAATGGTCTTTGAAAACTTTCCATTGAGAGGAAAACTGTCAATTTCTCACGCTAGGTGGCGCATGCGACTGTACTTAGTATGACACGAGAACTGTCAAATTTTATGAAACACTACACTTGACACCAGCGTAAACAAAGTACCTACAGTCAACAAATCGCCATCTGTGTCATGTCATGTTAGGAGCTATTATACTTATTGTAATGGACTATGCTATTTTATTCTAAACACCCTTACTTTTTTCGTGTTTTTCTATATTTGTTGCTGTAGCGGCTAAAGATAATTATAAGTACACATTCTGTGACCACCTCAACTTTTTATCTATTACGGTTCTTGTGCGAGAACCCTGACGGACAGTCAGACCGATAGACAGACAGACGGACAGCAGAGGTTAGGGTTCCGTTTAGCACCCTCAGGCACGGAAATCTAAAAAGCAATGTTAGATATATATTTTTTTGGAAATAAGTACTTATACTGTTTTGGAAATACTGTTATAAGGGTTACCATTGTATTCATAAACTAATGGGTAGCTGCTAGTTTATTAGCACAACCACTGTATGTAACTATAGGTAAGGAAGTAAGGGCTTAGGTGACATAACAACATAATTTCAAAGGAATGGAATGTAAAAGAACTCAACAATAAGTGGAAAGAACAAATTAAAAGTAGGTAATTACTCGTACTTACTAAGGTAGCTATAGGTACTTAATAGCCACATGAAGAATTATAATCACGACAACGAAAAGGAAGAGTTGTAAGTACCTATACGTTTGCAGGGTCTGACTGTGGCACTCTTCTAGTGCTCAGCGGGTAGACAGATTTAAATGCGGTTTCTTTAAAAAGTAGTAGACTTCCCCGCGATGGTTCCTCCTAACCATGTTATATTAAAATTGTTTAAGTGGGTCGAAAGATATCAGCTTAACAAGGAAACAAGTCAGCTCTATTTTATTAAATTTCAGCTTAAATTTATTGTGTCGGGGGTGTTTAAAATGTTTAATGTATCTATAGTTTGCTGCTGGGCAGCCTCTTCGTGAAAATAAATGTACTTAGGTAATAAAAGGAAGGAAAGGACACGAACACAAGACCTACAATCGCCAGCCAATAAGATCGGAGCAATCACGCCATCTCCGCGCGCTTTTCAAAAAAGGAACATAAAAAAAACATGGCCGCCGAAAAATTCTTACAGAGGGTCGTAATATTCGCTGGGGCAATTTATTGTTGCACTTACCTGGAGTTTCACGGCGCCACCATGAGTTAACAGGTGGCGGCAACAAGTCAGCAGCCACAGGTCTTGGCGTGCGCCGGTGGCGGCGGCCTGACGGTAACACGCGCGTGGAGGGCCCACCGCGCATGCGCCAACCACATACCCTCCCCCATCGATTTTCACCCAAGGCGCGATATTTACTAATGCAGAGCGTTGCCGGGACCCCTGTATTCTGTGCTCTATGGACGCGCGGCGAACCCTGTGCCAACGGTACTGGGTTCCGACCCGATTTGGGAAGCCTTGCACTTTGATAGGGCTCGTGCAAACCACGCGATCGATTTTTATACACGCATTGCACTCTAAGTGGAATTAGGACTTTGTATACATTTATGTTAAGGGTGTATTGTTCTTGTTCTTAGGCGGACGAGCGAAGCGAGCTGGTCCCCATCCACAAACGAGCACATCGTGTGGACCTGCAAGAAACTATTACTTACATCTATAGGCTTGAGCTTTGACGTAACTACCCACAATAGTGATTATACTTAGATTATTTTGTTCTTTCCACGAAAATAAAATATATTGTGTAGCTTTATTTTAACTTCAGCGCTTTCGCCTACCTTCTTATTAATAAGGGGGCTAGTTTTAACCCAAGGGTTCTCGATAACCTGTGGCAGATTCATCTGTCTGTTGATCTGTTCAATAGGCTTATCGAGAAACTTTGGGGCACAGGGCCAGTCTGATTTAGGTCCTCTTTCAAACTCTCTAAAAGCTCTATTGAACAGATAAATAAAAAAGTGTCCAAGTGCGAGTCGGACTTGCCCATGAAGGGGAAAAATGGTTTCAGGAACCTAAACGGAATTTTTAAAGACCTATCTATAGACATCCCAGCACACATAAGTGATGAAAAAATATTTTTTGGTTTTCCTTGTATGGGGAGCCCCCAATTATTTTTTATTTTTTCAATTTTTGTATATAAATCGTAAAGTGGTTCACAGAATATTATTACATCTACTACCAAGTTTCAACTGTATATTCCTAATAGTTTCAGAATATAGTTGCTGTGACATACGGACGGACGGACAGACAGACTTGGCGAAACTATAAGGGTTTCTGGTTTCTCTACGGAACCCTAATAAATGTGTATAAAAATATGTTCAATAGGGCTATTGACAACGTTTGAGACAGGGCCTTATAGTAAACAACTGAAATCATCTTGATTTAAGTTTGTGAACTATTAATTGGTTACGAATGTGGACGATGGGATTCTGGATTTTGAAAAATGTAAACAAAAGAATATTTGAAGTGTATTAAACTTACTTACTTAGTACCACAGACTTCATCGATGCTTAGTACAGTAATACATTTTATGTAATCAATGGAACAAGCAGTATGGATGTAGTTAGTATTGCGTCGCCAGTTTCTATTCGGATGTGGCCCGGTAAATACAAGAGATGGAACACATACTGCTTGTATGCTGAAAATCCATCTTGATTGTTTTGGGGGTATTTTGGACCCCCATAAAAGTCGAACTACTGCACCAATTTTAATATTTTTTTTGTTATTGAGGCGAAATATTTGTCTTCTTTGATTTACTCATACACCTTTTTAACAATTATTTACGGTTTTCGAATAAAAAGTGAATAACCGGCCAAGTGCGAGTCGGACTCGCGCACGAAGTGTTCCGTACCATTATCTATAAAAAGCCGCAAAAGAAAATGCATGGGAGCCCCCCTAAATATTAATTTTATTTTAATTAATTAAGTTTTAAGTAAATAATATACTCAATATATTGTGAACATTTTAAGCGTCTACCTGCTACCATTATCAATATCGAGCAAAAATATCACGTTTGTTGTATGGGAGCCCCCCTCAATATTAAATTTCTTTTGATTTTTAGTATTTGTTGTTATAGCGGCAACAGAAATACATCATATGTGAAAATTTCAACTGTCTAGCTACCACGGTTCATAAGATACAGCCTGGTGACAGACAGACGGACGGACGGACGGACGGACAGACAGCGAAGTCTCAGTAATAGGGTCCCGTTTGGCACCCTTCGGGTACGGAACCCTAAAAATGTCCTACGTTTACAGCGAAGGGGAGGGGGGGGGGGAGTACACCAAAAGGTATAATACCACAATAAGTTTCAAAACTTTGTCTGAAAAACAGAATTGTTTTTCTGAAAAACACATAATTACTGCACTAGAAGTAGAGTTTGTAAACCTATCGCTACATGATGGTTATAAACCCTCTCGCGCGCACATCTATTGTTCGCTATTGTTAGTTTGGCAGGCGTATGTCTTAACGCGAGCGAACCAATTGAACCAAGCGAACGACTTGTTATCCGAAATATTCTATTTGATAAGAACTAAGTAGATATACATATAAAAACAAAAACAACAAAATATATTCAGCATCCCTTTATTTAATCTGCGTATTTATAAACAATGAATTCAATAAACACCAGCCATTCAATAAATAATAACCAAAATGACTAACTATTTACAATGAATATAAAATTCAATTACTATTCGCACGTGAAGGTATGGAGAATTACAATCTTTTACACGGTGTCGGTTACACATGCTAGGAAGTGATGTAATAATGTGATAATAGAAATTTGATGAAATAGCATAGGTATTACTATCAATGATTTATTTATAAGAAAACAATTAAACAACAAGCACCGCTAAGGATACAACACTTGGTTTGGTAGGTTAACTTAAAACTCGTTTTATAACTGTAAGATCTGTAAAATATAATAGACTCAAATATGTTACTCTTTACCATATCGTTAAAACAATTCAATAAAATATTATAAGGCAAAGAACTTATGTCTACAAATTATTACAATTTTCATTATTACATAAATAGGTACTTAAAATTGTAATATAAGTCTTTGCACTAAGCGTATGTGGCAGTCAAAGATATGGTCCGAATGCGCCTATACGCAACCAATTATGCACACTTTTGGAATAGAATTTTAGAAGCATATTTTATATTCTGTCACATAACCTTAGAGTACGCAAACATGAATTTAATATATGATATAATATGTAATACTATTATTATTATCAGCATATGATTACATTTTCATATATCTCGAGGAATTTATGCTAAAAATTCATATAAGTACACTAATAACATAATCCGGACACCAAAACAAATAAATTGATATGGGCAACCCACGATCACAAATTATTTAAATATTATTGCAAAAAATTGCAAAACAACGTAAGCCTAGTTAGAAGTACATCACTACGCAGTTAAATCTTGACTAGGAGACGTAAGGCTGGCTAAAGGATATCACTATTGTCATTGGATATATTTTCCTTAGTTTTTTTTCGGGATTAATCATTCATGTTTAGGAACATGCCCTAACTTAACACTTACGATTTATGAGACTCATTGAATGTGTATTTTGAATAATACATCTATTGAAGATAATATTGGAAAACATTTATTGATCTCTAACCATTCAATTACGATTTCGCCCACAACCTAGCCTTTCTGTAACATTTTCACTTATTCAAAATTATATTAAAATGTATTAACCAACTTACGCCCATGTTGCTTAACTGAGTAGGTTCACATTTGATAAATATGAACACGCAAGCTTCTACACATTCTAACACCATGTGCACCATGTTCACAGGCTGTTTAGAATGCGTAGAAGATTCTCACATACCTACTCAAATAAATCTACTCTACATTGTTGACATCATTTTGACACTTTTGCTGTGATGTTATTTCTGGATGTTGAGGATGTTTAGATTCCTTCGTTCCGTGTTACTACTAGTTTTACTATAATAAGTATACTTATTAGACTTACTATATAAGTAACACGGGTTTAGAGTGTCTTGGGTGCTGACATCTGATGATGGCTGTACCACAATACGCCAATCCCGCACTAATGTCTTGCGCTTGCGCCTTAGAGACGTCACGAAATTACCCCTCCCGCACCCCTCTAGTACCGCAGAAATATTCTCAGTGAAGCGTTCTACCTATTGCTGTTTCTACATAGTAAAAGATAAGATAATTAGATCTGATTCATTCACAATACCAATATTAATAAAACAACTCTTTACGTTTTAATTAAATGTCTAACTTATTCCAATGTTACTGTTGACTATTTCAATAATAAGTAACTTATCTTATTTTTGCACCAATAAAATGAAATCAAAATTAAATAAACCATAAACATAACAGGTTTCGCCACCAGTTAATAAATGGAAACTTTAGAATTCATATTAAAAGTCAACTTTAGAATTCGTATTATCAGTCCCTTTAATCACAATTATTAATAGGTACCTACTTACAAAATTATATACAAGGAAAAATTACCCATAAAAAATAAATAATATAAAAAACTGTCAAACGATAACAGTGCTTAATTTTAATAAATAAAATAAGTAATATTTTTTGTATAAAGTGAGATAGGTAGGTTGGTATTTAAAATGTTGTCATTTTGGCCATAGGGCTATATGTTGATATTTTTGTAGATATAAATTCCAGATGCGTACAAAATGTATTTCACTGGGCATATTTTTATTATTGGATTTGTACTTTAAGTAAGTTTAAGTTGAAAATTTGGTGGCAATTTAGTTCATAATTTGATAATTCATATATTTTTTGCCCATATATACAATTACACAGAACAAAAATACATGTCTAGTAAAAGTGTAAGTTCCCACGGCCCGATTACAGTATGAGTTGCGTATGTAGGCAAAAAATAAATATATTTTATCCCTAATGCCATTTTGATAGGCCTACCAGCCAAAACAAACAATTATTTTATTTTAAACAAGCAACTAAGTGATTCAGACTGCAACCACAGCCAAATACATAAATACATTGCCGCCGCATCTCCACAGCCTAGTGACCATACCAAACATCTTATATTCAAGTGTTAAAATTATTATTTAATCCTATATATCTAATATCATAATATAAAAAATCTCATCAAATCGCTCTTACTACACCTACAGCTACGTAACATCTAATGTATAATTTGGTGGTTACAACTTGTACATGCAATTTATATTAACTCTTCGCTACATGTTGATGGGCGAACTTTGAACACACGATCAGGGCCCGCATTCTACTGTTCACAAGCATACGACTAGCCTGGCACAAACTTCAAATAGGATGTATTTGGTATTCTACTAAAACCGGAATCCAATTCACAAGCGCCAGCGTGAAGCCGGCGTACTTCGTATTCTACTGTCCAAAACGTACTTACGCTGGCGCCAGTATGACAGTAGAATACGAAGTACGCTGGCTTCACGCTGGCGCTTGTGAATTGGATTCCGGTTTTAGTAGAATACCAAATACCTCGTATTGAAGTTTGTGATGCTTGTGAACTTAGTAGAATTCGGCCCCAGCATATACCTTCAATAAAACTAGCCGGCGCTAAAGAATATCTTCAAAACGCAACACTCAGCCGAATCCAGTCGGATATTCATTGTCTGCTCGATGTGCATTCTTATCCGCCGGATACTACGCTAGTATTCTCGCGGCCACGTCTTCAATAAACCATAATAAAATATGAGCAATTTAAAAGGTCATGCGCCACAACACATGGCAGCCAAAATGAAGCGTAGAATACAATTTGCGGCCTAACATACTTAAACAAATAAACATGTAAGTATGTGTATGTTTTTGAAACTGTGCCGTGCACGGCTCCGAATCTCTAATACTTACTACGTATGTGTGTGTCCTACTGAATGACGTGCTTTACTGTGATTGTTTGGGACATAACATGCTGAGGACAATGCTTTCTTAGGGCTTCGGACACGAGTCAACACTATTCTCAGAATATCTTTGACAACTGCATACAAATGCATATTACGCGTTATATCTGTCAGGCCTGTCTCATTCATTATTAGTCGTTATTATAGCCCGCGGGTAGAGAACCAATATCTCAGTGTTTTCCGCCAAAGTCATAGGCTGGCCGCGCAGGGGTATGATTCTCTCGCATTCGATAAAAGGATCTCACACGACACCTATATCGATCGAGTGATGATAAATTATTGTCCCCACACAATCAAATTTTCTCAGATTAGGATGTTTCAGATCAAGCTGACAAAATTTCATTGAAGACCGCCCGAAATTTCCAACAGATAGTGAATGTACAGGGTGAGTCAACTATCGGAATAATGTCTTAGAAATCATTGACCTCAAGTGACAAAAGTGGGGTCAGACTACTCAGTCAGTGGGGACAGACGTGCTGCACTATATTTAAGACAGTTGAGTGTAAAACCTTTTGTTTTAAAACCTTTGATGTACCCCACTTTAAGTATAGAATAAGGATCATAGGACCAGCTCATAAAATACACACACGAAATTAATACCTAAAATTAATTTGCCCAACGCAAACTACTTTAAGGTCACTCTCTCAACAGTAATGCACAATGCAGACCGTCAGTTCCTTTAATCCTTTTACTTTCTCTGGACTATGAAAATTTGGGAGTGTCTCTGAGGTAACTTTCGTTAAATAGACCATTTTGCAACAGATTTTCCGCCGACATAATTAAGGGATAGAGTTCACTTCCTTATTCAAACGAGACAAGGGTCAGCCTGACGCATATTCCCCTTTCAAAGCCCAAATTGACATGGCCGTACAAGGTAAATATATGACGAAAGTCGCCTCAAGACCAGGACCTATGTCCTTCACGCGACGTATTCAGGCTTGGTCGTCATACACACATAGACATAGTCGGATTCGGAGGTGAGGCGCGCACGGCCGACGTCCCGTTATGCGGTGGCCACCTGCCACACGATCAGGTGGCTTTTGGAGGCGCGTTCGGCCAGCGAACTGTGGCCGCTGGATCCGTCTTCTGCCACCACCACGCTATCTTCCATCTCTGAGTCGGCTGCAGGAGAATGGTTGACGTTAGTTGCCGAAAGGGTATTTGAAAATATGGTAATCACATAATAATATGGTCTCACTATGGTTATATTTTATCATATTTGATGTTTATCGAATCAAATGACAATAACCGGCCAAGTGCGAGTTGGACTCGCGCACGAAGAGTTCCGTACCATTTTATCTATAAAAAACCGCAAAAAAGAAACATGTTGTATGGGAGCCCCCCCGTAAATATTAATTTAATTTTAATTTAATTATTTATTTATGTAAATAATATACTCAATATATTGTGAACATTTTAAGCGTCTACCTGCTACCATTATCAATATCGAGCAAAAATGAGCAAAAAAATCACGTTTGTTGTATGGAAGCCCCCTTTAATATTAAATTTATTTTATTTTTTAGTATTTGTTGTTATAGCGGCAACAGAAATACATCATCTGTGAAAATTTCAACTGTCTAGCTACCACGGTTCATGAGATACAGCCTGGTGACAGACTGACAGACAGACGGACGGACGGACGGATGGACGGACGGACGGACGGTCGGACGGACGGAATGACGGACGGACGGACAGACAGCGAAGTCTCAATAATAGGGTCCCGTTTGGCACCTTTCGGTTACGGAACCCTAAAAATCAATGCCACTTGGATTAATAAATATCGAATGTGATAAAATATAACCATAATGAGAATCGGCCCCCTCGAATGGCTGAATGAATAGGTGAGATATCACAGCTCAAGTCTTTTAGTACGGGAATGCGTGGTTTAGTTATAACAGTCCGATTAAGGATATCTGGTATTAACAACCATTCATGATTTAATTCAATAAAGGAAAGAAATATTTACAGATGTCGTTAGCAATAAACACGTTAGCATAACATTACTATGTTATAATCTAGCTTTGTATCTCAAAGTAGGTAAATATTACAAAATTAAATAAAGACGTACATACATACAAATATTACGACTTGGAGTGTAGTTTATTTAAACATGTAGCAAAACTAATTATTATACCAAAGCACGTTTGCTCAACCCAAGATCTTGTTTACGACTTTTTCAAACAGGACATAAAGTTTACATTTTAAAATCATCCGTTTCCGCTTTGGTACAATGATTGCATTGTTAAAAGTATCGCAGGCTATGTTGATGTGAATGAGGACGCAATAAACTTAATTAATAAGTATGTGGTTATGTTAAGAAATGATGAACACTGACATGCAGATATACTGGATTTACTAATCCCTTAACAAATGTAAACAATGGTCAGGACGAAACCTTTGACCATTGTTCACCCTTTTGCCACGGGATTAGTAGTTCCAGTTTAATGATAATATTCTTCGGTTATTTATCATACTGATGGGTTAGCGGAGTATGTTAGTGGGTGGTGTTACATGAGTCCCAAGCTTAACATGCCTGTTTGATAAATGGATTTGACGTACCGTTTTTTAATGAAAACTAAATTAAGCCTTATTATATCAGGTACTCATGCCAATATCTGCCACACTATGAGATGGGAGGCTGTATCGCGGACGTCATCTGCATGCTCTTCTATCGAGAGAAAAAAATATAAATATTTTTGCGTCAACACAAAAAAAAACAAGAACAAAAACAAAAACAAAACACCCGCTGTTTTCCTAAACGTATGTCAGTGATGAGTTTCAGGATAGCTGGTGTTGTTTAGGGTAGATGATAGGTTAAGATGGAAAACAAAGTGAGAGTAGACATGTCAGTAGAAAAACAGCGCCTTAAGTTCAAATCAAACAATAGGCACAGTGATATGCATATGTCGAAAATCAATGATAAGTTTGAATCTTACAGATAGAAAATCACACTAAGGATACGATCAAAAGTGGAGTCCTAATCGATAGATATTTCAAACCTACGCATCAAATCATTAGTGTACTAGAGCTCGTCTAAGCTGAAATGACGCGCCCCACTCCTTGGTTTTGTATTTACTTGTCATACAAAACCAAGTGGGGCGCGTCATTTCAGCTTAGACGAGCTCTAAAACAAGATAGCTCCAATCAGACCGCTTATTCCAGTAAGAACTCGAATGTGGGTGTCTTTTGACAAACGTATTCACAATTTCAAATGGCAATTCACTATACATACATAAACCTATGGTACATAAGCTTATGTGGTGATAAGCGAAGCCAAACCGCACTACTGACTAAAATTGAAAAATTGATATAAGCTTACCAAACGCGGAAAACCAAGCTTATTCTTGTATGTCGTGTATTGTGAGATAATATATTGCTAACGTGCATATTGCTTGTTTTGAACGTGATTGAATGTTTAGTAAATAATTATGTTGTACATTAATAATACGGTAAATGTTTATTGTCATTGTAGTCTGTCATGTACGCGATAATACGGACAGCTGCAAACGTCTGAAATATTGTACAGTCTAGTATATACGCTAAACTAGATTGTCCTAGTCCTAGGCTAAACAAGTATAATATCCTGACATGGTTAGGAAAGTTTGGCCTGGGCGTTTACCACAACCTTTTTGCCGATTCTGCTTAGGTGTCGCCAAATTACAATCACGCCTTATAAAGTCTTGGGATAAGGTAAATAAAGCTGAATCTGGAGAATTGGAATAAAATTGGTTACTATGGCAATGTTGATACTTTGATAAATGAGTAAACTGAATCAGCACAAGGGCGCGTTCCAACTATACGACCGACACACATATAAATGGAGGTGTTCCCATTAGGGCGATACGATACACTTATCGTCTGCGACTTTCTTACGGCTTTTATGACATTCGGTCAACGATAAAACAGTCGTCTATAATAGGACCGCGCTGTAAGACGTTTTGGTTACCCCCCTGAAATCGGTATTAGCATATTTGTTAGGTGTTGATTTACGTTTAATTTGTTCTTACATGTCAACCTAACACGAAGGATAAAGGGGGATGCGCTTTACTCACCCCTTTATCCTTCACCTAACCCACCTCTACATGGGTGCACGATCTGAAAGTTAATATTATTAATAGATAATACCTAACATGGGACCAATTTGGAAGGAAAACGCACTAAACTGAAAAGGCAACTAAGGCTCTAAATGTCATTATGGTGTCATTTTAGTTGATATCAATAACTAAGATGACGTTTAGAGGGCTTATACCCGATTTCAACAACAGTTAGGAGATACTTAGCTCTTTTTCATAACTGTCCATTGTTTCGGATGCCGGTCTCTTAAATTTAGGGGGTCCCCTAGTAGCCTAGATGACCCTTAATATTAGGTCAAAGCCAATCAACCGCTAGATGGCCCCTGAAAAAAATAAAGTGTCCCCTAAAAATTAGGGAATGCTGGTGAAGTCGGGCACAACTTGCCTTTTTAGTTTAGTGCGTTTTCCTCCCAAACCGGTCCCATTAGCCGCTCTCCGATCACGAGCCGTCACCCAAGACTCACCTATCCTAAAGTCGATGTACCCCTCCCCGCCCGATATGACCAGCATGGGCGCCCCCGGCGCGGAGGAGTCGGGCGTGCGGGGGGAGCCGGCGCCGCCCGGCACCGCCACGAAGAACGTGACCGCGTCGCGGTGGCCGTGGAAGCTGAGCTGCGCCTGCGCCATCGAGCACCAGGGGATCGCGCCGGAGGGGGGCGGGGAGCCGCCGCCGCGAGTCGAGTGGCCTGGGTGGGAGACAACTGCTTAATGCCCGATTGCACGTACCATCCTCTAAGTACCACCTAACAAGGAAACCCTAAACAATACCGTCTTTAATTCGTTTTCAACGTACAAAAAAACACCTTGCTACTTACTTAAGCGACGGTTTGTCTATGGTTTGTGTTGTGCAACGGATAAATTAACCGGTAAACAAATTTTTATGTGTTTCTCTTAAATACTACTTGTATTCATATTATTCATATTCATATTCTGTATTGCACAGTAACTTAATAATAAAACATAAATAACTTACAAAATGCTTTATTATTATTAATTACACATTCCATATTGATTCAGCAAGCAATAAATAGTAATTATGTTGAAAAGAATGAGGGAAATTGCCCATACTAACGAATATCTCGAGCGAATTTGTAACGTCTATTCATAAGAATAGTCATATTTGATAAAAAATATTCATGAGATCGGTACTGTAAGATTTTTTTGTTGTTTTTATCGCCAATTTTATAAAATTAATGAATGTTTATTTATTTTGAGGTTATGTTTACTTTCCTTATTTATGCCCCTAAACTCTAGTAAGTTTATATACTCTTTGCTAAACTCAGACGGGGACAGCCATGTGCCAGTACATTTTGGCCAGAGTGTGTCAGCCAATTTGTATGGAGAAGTCAAAAATAAAGTTGCTCTGATCAAATCGGTTTCATAATGAAAGTTGCTCAGAATGATGTCCGTAACAAAGTAGTTTCTCATTTAACGTTAATTCATTTACACTTTGTATGTCGACAAACTATTTAGTACAAAGGATGTACTCTCGACGCAGCCTAACTCAAGATATTATTGTCAAATATTGCATTCTTTGAGAACATCTTGCCATAAAAACAAGTCCAGCTGCCAGACAACCAAACCTACCTACAATGCGTGGCAACTTCCTAGAGTAACCTTCATAATATTGATCCATAGTGGCACGCACATCTTGTCCCGGTCTGAGGCAGTCTTGTACTAAACAAGAAGTCAGATATCAGGAAAGTGACTATGCAGTGTAGACGACGTATGATTTGTGTACTGAGCCTCGATCACGAACGTTTTCGAGATCGTAAAACGTTTTCGAGATCGTAAAACGTTTTCGAGAACGCAGGAAATTATATTTTATGTCATAAAGAATAAGTATCACTGACATTTGGCTTTTCGATAGTTTTCTATCGAATCTTTGTTCGTGATTGGGCTACTCACCTGGCAAAGTCCGTGGCACGTTAGTGACGGAGCCAGCGGCCGAATATCTGCTGGTGTCATCAGTCAACGGCACTGAGATGACGACGCCGTTAGTTGTGCCTGTAGAAAGAATACATGTTTTACACGTGAGACTATATATCCAATTGACTGCGCCTGCGGGGGAATGCGGCGCGCCAAACGTTTGTTTTATTCAACTAACATTCGCATACGCAACCTGTGTACGATAACGGGCCGCCAGACAGTTTCGCAGCGGCTGACCAATCACAGCTCTCTTATCTCGTCCCCCGCCGCTCGTAAATTGGTGAGTTGTGTTTCAAAGAAAAATGTACCTATGCGCTCTCCACAGGATAAGTGCTCCCTGAGAGACCATCATAATAAACGAACATTTCTAGCCACAAACTAGGTGCACCCGAGCTCGACCTATGTATACGGCAGAGGTCAGCATTGCTGCAAAATTATAGGGACCAGAATCGGATCCTCCGTCCAGTAATGGGTAAGACTCCACACAAACGTCCCAGATTAAAATTCCTTCTATACTTATACGTTGTTGTACGGTTATCATGTTATGTTTTTCTATCGCAAACAAACCTCGAGTCGAATTTATACATTTGTGACGTTCTCACGAAACGAACGGACCAAATACGACCAACGATCTTTTGGCTGATGAGTGACGTTTACAGGGGGGCGCCAGCTCTACGCAACTGAATGCAACGAACCTGTCATCAACCAGACCTTTCATTCCTCATTGGTCATCAAGCGCTGTTCTACCTGTCAACGCGGGCCAGACAATCATTGGACGGCTGAGCATATGTGGCCGCAGCAGAGAGCACTTATCCAGTGGAGAGCGCATAGATACATTTTCCTTTGAAACACAACCCACAAATTTACGGCGGGGGACGAGGTAACTTGGAGAGCTGTGATTGGTCAGCTGCTGCGGAGGCAGCTGAAAACTGTCACTACAGCAATGGCGGCCCGTCATCGTACATAGGTTGCATACGTTACATACAACTAATATTTGGCGAGGGGCATTCTCCGCAGGCGCAGTCAATTGTATATATAGTCTCTGGGTCGCAGCTTGAGGTCAGAACTAATGTTGTGAGTAGACAATCTGCACCAACCTATCCAGAGCCGCCCGGAGCTGATGAGTAGAGCCGTGATGCGGACCAGCGAGAAGCCCAGCTTGCCCGTGCCCAGCATCTTGCTGACGTAGGGCTCGATGTCCACGTCCTTCAGGTGTTGGTACGTGTGCGCGTGGTAGAGACGCAGGGTCGAGTCCATTTTGATAGACACCTGGAAACGGAGAGATACGTTTCATCCCGGAGCAGGATAAATGTTTCGTAATTTCTTTGTTGTACTGCACAAACTAGACGTACAGAAAATACGTGTGAAAAACAATGTACAAAGGCGAGTTGACAAGAGATAAATGTGCAGGGGATTCATCATCAACGCAATGAGCCATTTCATGCCACAGCTGGGTAAACGGTCTTTTCCACTTTATACTCCTTTTGTTCCCTTCTCCCACTGCGTTAGGGTCGTAGCTCACCGCAACTGCAGACGTCTCGTCGCGAGTGAACGTAACAGCAATGCTTTAGTATTAGCACAGATACTATAATATTATACTAATGCAGATAGACCACCTAGAACAAAATATGACACCGGCGTAAACTGAGATGCTACGGAAGCTTCTTTAGTTCGAGGCCATTATCGCTTGGTGCAGCACCATCGAAAAATTGAAAATACCACGAGATGACGCTAGGATATATAGGATTTATTCTAAGATTAGCGCCACCTAGAAGTATGTTAACTGAAACCATGGCGTTTAAAGTACAAATCTCAGTCCTCACGGCATCTCTTTTTTACGAAGGGTTACTAATTCTAATTTGTATGGGATGAGCACCCTGTGGTAACAGGCCTCGTCCAGAGAGTGCGGCTTGCGCGGTGGCTAAGGCGGACGCGAAATATCGAACATGTGAAACTGTAGTGACTGAAGCAGGTGTGGCTAAAGTGCAGCGCCGCCGAACCCGCCATAGGCCCAAGTCACCGCGCATTCACTCTGGACGAGGCGACCACTGTTGCTGGTATTCCCCATCACGGCAACCTATCGTGGGACCCATTCGCCTCACGCGCACCTTGGTGCGGTGCCGCCCCGTGCCGCGTCACTCACCCAGACGCCGTCGCCGTCGGCCGCCATCTGGCGCACCTGGCTCTCGTGGCGCGGGTGCGCCTCCAGCGAGTGCAGCAGCTGTCGCGAGCGCGGCTCCACCACGTGCACCTTGTTGCGGTAGCCGCACCACACGGTGCAGCCCACGGCGCTGAGGCACCGCACTGCGGATACTTTCTTATTCGAATTCAATTCGCAAAGGAGGTCTAACATCTTAAGCTAGCTACTCACACGCCTGCTGCAGGAGCAATTTAGGGCGGAAAAGTGTGTTAAATTGAAGCCGCCTGCTGTATGTGAGGACGCCACTCCAAGCGCACACACGCCCCAGATTGCCCCCGTAGCAGGCGTGTGAGTAGCCGGCTTGTTCTTCAAAAATGTGAAAGAACATCGAAAATAAGAATAAAGAAAGCCTACTCTAGTTACGACATTCTCAATCGATGGACCTATCTTTATGTTTATAGATGTACACGAAAAAGCTAAATTATAGGGTATTTGCAAGTTTCAGTTATCCCAGACTCCATACAATATATGTGAACAAATGTTCAAACCCCTTTCAAACTAGTCAGTATCAAATATATGTGAACACGCAAACTACTCAAATAGATCTATTATACAGGGTGTAATAGAAGGGTGTAGTCATATTTTAGGGGGTTGTTTGGGAGACCATTCTGAGCAAGTTTTACTATGAAACCGATTTGATCAGAGCAACTTTATTTTTCATTGCTTCATACGTTTTGGTCCGGGCGGTCGGCTGGTTTGTATAGTAAAGTAAAGTAAATGTAGCCCATTCATGTCCCCACCGAGGGGCACAGGCCTTTACTCGGATCCGAGTAAGATTGAGCCATACTCCATCACGCTGGCTCAGTGCGGGTTGGTAGAGGGGTTTTTACGACTACTACATACTACGAAGTAGTGATATTAGCCGGGACCTACAGCTTAACGTGCCATCCGAAACGGTTTGTATAGAGAAGTGAAAATTAAAGTTGCTCTGATCAAATCGGTTTCGTAGTAAAAGTTGCTCAGAATTATGTCCCTAACAACCTACTAAAATGTGACTACACCTTTCTGTTACACCCAGTATTTAAAGTGTCTGGTTTTATTTGCTACCATTATAATACGGATATCTAATGAAAGCTTTGCTAAACCTACCCAAAACATTGCCCAAACCAAACTCAAAAAAACTTAGATAGTTTTCCCTACTACGCAAATGGTGGGTAATATTGCTACAACCAATCTCTCCTCGTTACCTGAGCACTTGGGATCTCCCAGCGCCAGCAGCCAATACTGCGTGAAGTCCCACTGTCCGTCCGCCTGCCGCGCGAATATCGCCACCGTGCCGTCCGCTAGAGCCACCACGCAGCGCGAAGAGCACGCCACTATCGACAGGATCGCGTCGTTCAACTTCACCCTGTATAACAATATGGAGAGTAAGGAACAGTGTCAAAAGGTCATGTTGAAATCTCTTTGATATGGCCATCGAAATGACACGACAACGAAAAGAATCGACGAACGCAAACCGTTCTATCTTTTGAAACCAGCGGGTGGTCGCGCGATGAAATGGTGATTCATTAAAATTTCAGAAAAATGGTCGTGCACAAGAGAATTAAGCCAGTGGTATGATTATCGCGCGTTCGATATCCGTATATCGACACCTTTATCAATTGATTCTCACATAAAATCACTCTAAATAGGTGTAACCGTAAGTATATCGAATGTGCGAGAATCATACCCTGTAATTAACAGTGCGTGGTCTCACCTCGCTAGGCAAGGCTAGGCTCGCTACACTTGCTGTAATGTCCGTTCTTGGTGCCGAGCCACAATCTGGCCATGATTAGTGAGCTAGTAACCAATGACCTTCTTATGACGATTGCATGTACTGAAAATAGTCCGCTAGACTACAAAGTCTCACCACGCTAGATTACAAAGTTTCACCCCGCTAGACTACAAAGTCTCCTCGCTAGACTACAAAGTCTCACCACGCTAGATTACAAAGTCTCACCTAGCTAGACACTTGCTGTAATGCCCCACAGCAGAATGCACGTACAAGTGTCCGCTCTTGGTGCCGAGCCACATGGTGGCCATCACGGTGGACATCAGTCGGTCTTGCGGCACGTCTGCGCGGCTGTCCGAGTTCGATTGCTCCTGCGCGAACGCATCCACTCCCGGCTCCGGCGAGCCGACGTGTTCGGACACTAGGAAAGTAATAGGTAATAGAGTTAAAATTTTCATCCGATCACGACTTTTTCTCGGAAGTGCGGTAGGCAGACACTAAAGACTTGCTATTGCTAGGTACGATTCTGGTATACATCTCTCGCTTCCTCAATATTTATAAGTCACTTCATACATACTCACTGTTGCAGTGTCTCAAGCTTGATATTCAATACTCTGAATTTTTATTATAGAAATAAACTGATTGTAATTTTATTAAGAGAAGTACAGTTTCCATCGCGTAAAAAGACACTGAGTGACAACAGTGAGGACCCGTAGATAATTGAAACAATAAAAAATCGCGTGTAGCACCGTACACGTGTTAGAAGTAAAACTTCTGTAACTAGATCATTAAGTGGTACCTATACTATACAATACACCTATACCTATCTATACTAAAAGAGATTTAAATTTCCAATTTTGAGATCCAATCTCTGCTTCAAGTTACTTTTATGTTTCAGACGTCCGATTATTTGAAATTATTTTATACTTGTACTTACTTTTAATACGTCATGTCATTTATTTCCCACCATTCCTTATCTACAATTTGTCGCGCTCGTGGTGATATACTTAACTCATTCAATAGTGTCACTACTATTTACATCTCGCTCAGATTATATACCATCTGACGACGTCACGTCTTAAAACCGTCTCGCTCAAATGTATGCATTGTTTTTCTTGTCTCTGTGCCCAGTCCCTTTATTTAATTGATCGAGTACGTATTTTCAACTATTCCAAGTTAATGTGTACCTGCGGGGCTACCATAAGGCTTGCCACTCACCTCAGTCGCGCAGATAAATGACAAAGAAGATGGCTAAATCAATATATGGACGACTGCCCCAGACATGTACAAAGACTTCTCAACAGCCAATAGCATTTAAATATTCATTCATAAATTTAATTTACTGCGTCTGTATTTAGTTTGTAGAACTTGAAGAAAAAAAAATTAAATATAGGTAAATAAGAGTTGTTACTCAATACTCCGTGATTCCAATATGATTCCGTGACCTTTGCCGTCGCTAGAAATAAGCACCATTTTGCAATAACATGCAACATAACGCCATCTAGCCACTCCTCTGAAAACCTCCTGTTTTCAACAGTTTTGCTAGTTGGCAATTATGTTGCATGTTATTTTTAACGATGGCAAAAGTCACTAATCAATGGCGGAATCATAGAGTATGAAGTGACAACTCTTAATTATTTAATCATTTCCTTCAAGTTCTACAAACTAACTAAAGACGCAGTAATTTATGAGAGAATATTTAAATGCTATTAATTGGCTGTTGAGAAGTCTTTGTACATGTCTGGGGCAGTCATTTTGCCAAATTGCCAACTCCTTTCGCGTCTCAATGATGTTTCTCCATAAAATAGCGCGCATTCATTATGATATGACATTAAATTGTGACAAAATGCGTGGCTGGGGTGACTGGCGTGCCTTATGCTACCCCCGCTAACCTATACATACCTACTTTGCTAGGATTTTTTAGGGTTACTTCATCGCGAAGCGATGACGTAATTCTCATCTAATTATATTCTTGACATTTCCTTAGTCCGCCATACGACATACCTCGATTTTGATATTTTACTTCAACATTATTGACTGGCATGAAGCATTAACTTTAAAATTACAAAAGCTTATTAAAATCAAAATCGTATAATTTAAACAGTTATAACAACAATTCAACTTTAAAATATGTATTACAAAAATTACATACAAACAAATAAGCGAAACAATAAGCCATTAAACTTATGGCTCTGTAAGCTGTAGACCTCGCTTTGGCCGTTTACTACAGATAAACATTAAATAGGTAGGTATGACACGTACTTAGTAGCTAAACTGCTAATTTGTGACTTGAACTGCACTATATAATAAAAAGTGGCTTTAGAACAGTTCTAGGTACCTACTTATTGTTTTCAAGAAGTCTTAATGCAGCCATCCATCACATCGGAATTTGCTTGAAAACTAAATATCACATTTGGATGATTCTAAGTGACTTTATGCGATTACTAGCTGCCTGTTGCGCGACTACGCAGCGCGTTTTAGGTACCTATTCCATAGTTACCGGCCACAAAACGATTCGTTCATCATTTTAGAAATCCATATCGACCCGTCTGACATTGATGAAACTCTTTTCTTACAAACTGTATGGATCGCATCGCACAACTGTCAAACATAAGTTCCTGTTCCAACAAAGAGGTTGAACGAAGTAGTTTTTGGTCACGTCACTGGTTTTGGCCTCTACCGGAAATCAAGAACTCGTGGAAGAATGCTTAAAATAATTTTTATTTGTTAACGTTTCATCAGGTTTTTCTCTCACTAATTAACATTCTTTATTGTACGAATGTATTATTATCTTATCTGATTAGTTAAAAACCGTATTGAAAATAGTTGCGGTTTTAAAAGTCTTCAGCCGACCCTGACGTCACCGATTCCAATTTCCGTTACATTTCTTAGCCACTCGTGATAGCACCCGGCTAGTAGTAATTGAAAAGCAAATATATGAATAACCCACAGTTGAGAGGTTAAATAAATTTTACCCCCGTGCCCCAAGAAGTTTTACTTCAAAAAGTAAAACTTAAAAAAAACCGACTTTCACAAACCCTATTTGATTAGAAACCAATGTCAAGTGCTTTTTGAGTTTAATACAAACTGTAACCCCCTATTCCCCCCTCCCCCCTTGGAGAATTAATTTCGTCAAATCCCATTTTAGTGCTACCCTACGCTACATAAGAAACCCCTATACAAAGTTTCATGGCTCTAGGTCCACCGGTTTAGGCTATCCGTTGCCCGTCAGCCACGCATAGTAGATTGTATTTGTACCTAGTATTGAGCAGTTCTGGTGGCCATGTGTGGTCGTCATCATCAGTTTCGCAGAACAATATTATGCTTACCATGTGCATTTGGACAAGTTATTATGAAAAACACAAAAATCACTATAGGTCTGCCTATAATATTTGAAAAGTTCCCTCGATTTCTCCAGGATCCCATCATCAGATACTGACCTGGTGTCAATAGGACCAATGGGAAAGTAAACCCTTTCAAACAAACAAATAATTTTCCAAATCGGTCCATCCGTCTAGCCGTAATCGGTGTGCAAACATTTAAAAAAAAAACCCGACGAATTGTAAACCTCCTTCCTCCTTTTGTGAAGTCGGTTAAAAATATGCAGTTCGCTAATATCACTTGAACGAAACGTGACTCTTCGTTCTCAAAGTTTCGACCACACAATTTTTGTAGCGTTCCGCGCGAATGAATTTATTTTTGAGTACGGTCCTAAAGAGACCAAGTGCAATATTTATTTACGATCTTTCCCCCTTGTCATGGCTGAACATGACGATGAGAATGACGGTGGTGTTACCATTGACGGGTGTGGAGCTGAGCGGCGGGCTGCCCTGCGGCGCGTCGGCCTCTTCCACGTCCTTGACCGCCGACTCCCTGGGACTCGCCTCGGGCTCCGCCGGCCCCTTCTCGGGCTCCGCTGGCGGCTCCTTCTCGGGCGACGCCGGCGGGCTGAGCAGCGTGGCTTGCACCTGAAGCGGCGATAAAACTTATTAGCTATAAGTAATAGTACATTATGCAACTAGTGAATAAAGGAAGGATTTAATGCGAGGGCCATAGATGAATCGCGAGTAGGTGAATGATTATAACGGCTGAATCACGACCGTGCGAGTGATTCAAGTGTTATAATAATGAGCGACGCGAGTGATTTATGGCCCTCGCTATAAATCCGTTTTATTCAAGTGTTCCATACTATACTTTATACCACGACAACGAGTAAAAACTTTTAATCTAATGTTATACTTCTTGTCGACAATCATTTATAACAAAACATTTACATACAGGCACATACATTGCTTCTGGCCCTACACTAGGACACCCTGTGTCGTGGGCACCAGAAGCAGTGACATCACAAACATGTAAACATCCAAGACCTGTTTTTTTTAAAAGCTTTTATTTAACTTGCTCTGTATGTGGGTGGGTGGGTATGTATCAAGATGCGCGTCAAAAATGTCGGCTTGAATTTGACCCACTTCCCGCTATCCAATTGTGCTAAAATTTTGCATACGTATGTAAATTGGATGACAATGCAATATTTTTCTGACTTGGAGCTGATCTGATGATGGAGACGGAAGGTGGCCATGGGAACTCTGTCATAAAACATCGCAACACCATCATGCTTGGGCTCGTTCGATTCGTCTTAACAAATACTTTGGTCCTAAAATATTTTTTATGACATAGTGCTGATCTGATGCTGGAGCCGGAATGTGGCCATGGGAACTCTGTTACCAAACGACGCAATTCTATCGTGTTTGGTCTCATTTGATTCGTCATGACAAGCACTCGAATTCTAGATTAGATGTTTTGTCCTTTAATGATAAAGACTAAAAAGTTAAAAAAAAAAATAAAAGTAAAAAAACATTTTTAAACAAAGCTTTTATTTAATGCCCTAAAAAGAAGAAAATAAAATTTCAATTCAATCAAATGCGTCATTTTATTACATTACACAATTTATACTATATAAAAGCTTGTTGCGGGATTTATCTCCAAGTCTGTGCAAATAGGTGCCTACCCACCTAATTAAGTCTACACAAGTAAATCTCGCAACAAGCTTTTATATCGTATAAATTGTGTAATGTAATAAAATGACGCATTTGATTGAATTGAAATTTTATTTTCTTCTTTTTAGGGCATTAAATAAAAGCTTTGTTTAAAAATGTTTTTTTACTTTTAATTTATTTGTCCGCAGCAGGGATTCGAACCCGTGACCTCTCGCATTGTAGGCAGATGCGCAACCGCTGCGCCACAGAGGTCGTCAATCATGATATGAGTAAAAACTTTTATTCTAATATTATACTCCTTGTGGACAATCATAATCAACCAATCTATACCACCGCGCACCGATCAAAATTCGACCGAGCAAATCTAGAGAAGTTTGCACAAGGAGTTTGTATGACGAGTATTCCTTAGCGCACGCCCCGCCCCCATCGCGCCCCCCGCGCCCCGCCCCCATCGCGCCCCCCGTGCTCTCGCCGCACGAGTCGCCGTCCTGGTGGTTGCAGTTTTTTGACTGTTTTGGTGTTCTAAATTCAAATTCAACCAGTGAGCAAAAGGGCTCTTTACACACTGTTTTGCGTGAGTAAAAGTAGTAGCTTTTTAGAGGGTGAGTGGTATAAAATTAATATTGAAACCCCCGTCACATTATTAAGAACCATTATACAAATATAAGAAATACCATTTTTAGAAACCGCATCAAAATCCGTCAACCCGTTTGACCACTAGAGTGGGTGGGTTTATTTTTAAATAACTACATAAACTGATAATTTTTCTCTACATACCAATCTCGTGCTGCCGATGACAATTTCTTTGTCCTTCTCTTTCTCTTCTCCGCTGTTGTGACTGTCAACCGACTCGCTCTTGCCCGGGAATTGTGCTTGCTGGAAAAGCATTTTGCATTAATTACAGAAGACGTTCTGACAAGCTACTTATTTTGTAACTCTACACTGTTTTCGCGGGGGTACATTACGTGATATTTGTCGAATCCGCAACAGATTAGGTGAGATTTGTGATGTGCCGTATAATGCGTAGGGCAATATTGCTGCCGGACAATCGGCACATCAGTAGGTGAGATTCATCTCTCCCCCTTCCCACTTGAAAACCTCACGTAATTAATGGACGCCCCGGTGGGTGGTGCGCTCGCGGTACGTGCACGGTGTGGTACGGTGCAGTGGGCAGCACTCACCGGGCGGGCCTGGTCGGCGGCCATGCGCTGCTCGTACTCCCGGTAGTCGTCGGCCACGGCGCCGGGCACCGACGCCGCGCACAGGATGTGCTTGTCGCCCACCGGGAACGACTCGATCACCTCCGCCGGGTTGTTTGCGTCGATTATCTGGGTGAATTCATGAATTAGTGCGGATCTTACTCATCAGACAGCGTTTATACAGTTTCTAGCGATCTTTTGGCGACGACCTCTATGGCGCAACGGTTGTGCATCTGCCTACCATGCGAGAGATCCCGGGTTTGAATCCCGACTGGGGAAATAAAACCCCATATCTTGGATGTTTACATGTTAGTGATGTCGATGTTTCTGGTTCCGACGACACAGGGTACCCTAGTGTGGAAGCAATGTGCCTGTATGTAAAAATATTTGGTGGTGACTTTTACAGGGGGACGCCAGTTCTACGCAATTTAACGCAACGAATCTGTCAAAAAGCGTTAGTTCCACATGTCCCGGCAACATAAACTCAGCGTGTGTGCTGGGTGACACAAATGCATGATGGACGACCACCAGCTCAATGGAAAGGAACAGGAAAGAAGGCCAAATGGGAAAGTACAATAGGTGGTACTGGGAGTTTATATAAATGAGTATGAGAGTCTTTCCCTGTTACCACAAAAAATATTAAACATAGTTTAACCTCAAAACAAACGTCAAATCCCATATTTTTTTGGTTTCAAACAGGTGTTGAACGGGAGTTTATTTTTTTGTGAAAGGTGCGGGTTAGAATTCGGTGCTGACCGTCCAAAGAGTTCGAGTAAATCATCTCAGCTTACCATCACCACAGCGCGGTTGAGAGTGGTAGAGCATATCCACACGAGCGAAGACAGGTGTTTTTCCGTGTGCTCCACACTCAACGTCGACTGCAGCTGGCGACTCAACAGCTCAACCTCGGAGGAGTGAACGGATTGCGCGACGGACATCTCCTCCGCTGAAAACAGATCTAGTTTTATTTTCATCTAGTTTCATTTCCAACTCCCAGGAGAAGATGTGTATCTTCAGATCGGGGGGGAAGATATGTGCATCAATATCTTACTCTTCTATTAGATGCTTCTCCATCTCTATTGACTCCTGTATTGTGTGTATTGCTCTTGACATACACGGGTGACATTCGCCAAAAAGTTCGCCTTTAATGGGATTGATATTCAAGTCGTAAATTCGTAGAAGGATTCATATGTAGGTATGTGTAAAGGACGGCATAAAACCCCTGAATCTTTCTGAGGCTCGATATGATAAACCGTTTTCCGCCTTGAGTTCTCGGCCATGTATGTGACAATGGCGGCTTCACCTAAACATCTGTCAAATTCACTTGACAGCGCGAAAAAGTGTTCCGAGTTCAGATGAAATGAACCTAATAGATGATACCCGTACATGAGAGTCACTAACCTTTTCGGCGCGTAAGTTTCCCTGTTTCCTACACAGAGTGGTAATTTTTAGGGTTCCGTACCCGAAGGGTGCCAAACGGGACCCTATTACTGAGACTTCGCTGTCCGTCTGTCCGTCCGTCCGTCTGTCACCAGGCTGTATCTCATGAACCGTGGTAGCTAGACAGTTGAAATTTTCACAGATGATGTATTTCTGTTGCCGCTATAACAACAAATACTAAAAATCAAAAGAAATTTAATATTAAGGGGGGCTCCCATACAACAAACGTGATTTTTTTGCTCATTTTTGCTCGATATTGATAATGGTAGCAGGTAGACGCTTAAAATGTTCACAATATATTGAGTATATTATTTACTTAAAAAATAAATAATTAAATTAAAATTAAATTAATATTTAGGGGGGGCTCCCATACATTTTTTTTTTTGCGGTTTTTTATAGATCATGGCACGGAACCCTTCGTGCGCGAGTCCGACTCGCACTTGGCCGGTTATTACATGTATCAAGCAGTATCAATAGAGATACGGAACCGTCCCACTGGATCTCTACTCCTGTTTGTGTAACATACCCAGACAGACTGTGTTCTGAGCGTCGTCGTCTCTGTAGAAGACGCTCTCGCCGACCATACACCCGCCGTCCGGCGTCCGGCCGCCGCTGAGGTTGACGGCGGCGGCGCAAAGCAGGGACATACAGGGCTCGGTCTCCGCTATCGGCCTGGGGCGAACAAAGATTTAGTATAATGTTACAAAGAAGAACTATACCGGGTGTTTGGAGTATGGCGCGACAACACATTTTCGGGAGTTGGGACATCATTCTGAACAACTTTCACTATCAAACCGATTTGATCACAACAACTTCATTGTTCACTTCTCTATAGAAATCATCTGATAAACGTCGGCGCAAAATGTACTGAGATGTCAAAAAAAATTGCTCTGATCATATCGCAAGTTGTTCAGAATTATGTCCTGTACTCCCCGAAAAAATTTGTCGTTCCATACTACAAACACACTATATAGGCACAGACATTGCTGCGCAAGAAGTTACACGGTGAAATGTTTTTAATTTTGTTCCATTCGGGAATAGATAGTACCCATCAATATGAACAACTTTCCTCGATAAACATTATGTTCGCAAACGAAAGTAAATTTTGGGGCTTCCATAGTAATGTATAATTAGCTATAAACATTTACATACAGGCACACACATTGCTTCTGGCCCAACACTAGGATATCCTGTGTCGTGGGAACCAGAAACAGCCAGTGACACCACAAAAAATTTAAACATCCAAGACCTGGGGTTTCTTTTGTCCCCAGCCGGAATTTTAGAATCATAATACGTTCGGAATGTTGATCATATTAATGGGTCCATCATTCCTCAAAAATTAATAAAATTCCATCGTGTTACATTTACCAACTCATTTCTAGTCACGACGGGAGCATTGAAAAGTTCAAGTAAATATTTGGCTGAATTCTGACGACATGGGTTTCCCCCAATAGGCTTGTGGCCTGTCAAGTCAAAATAGATACTTTTTATGAACTGTCAAAACGGATCTATTTGTTCCTGAGTTCTATGAAATAACCACAGAGTGACGTCATTTAAAAGTTCCATCAAATACTGTCTTTTTTTGCATAAAATTAACTTTATAAAATATATCTGCTGGAAATATACAATTCTGAGAATGTCAAGCCATTTTGTACATAATGCTTCAACTTATGACTGGTTCCTAGATTTATTGGATTACCGTGGACGCAGAGACTCACAGATCCAATCGCCTGCGGGGGAATGCGGCTCGCCAAACGTTAGTTGTATTCAACGTACGCAACCTACGTACGATGACGGGCCGCCAGACAGATTCGCAGCGGCTGACCAATCACAGCTCCCTTACCTCGTCCCCGCCGCCCGTAAATTGGTGAGTTATGTTTCAAAGGAAAATGTATCTATGCGCTCTCCACTGGAGACTTGGACGCAAGCCAATTCACGTAAGTACCTGCAGAAGATCGGCACCGGCACAGGCACGCCGCCCGACGACAGCGAAGTGGCCGGACTAGGTTCCTTCGGGTTCTTGCCGGGCAGACTCCACCCGTACGCCTGAGTGCGTCCGTCCTCCTTCCGCACGTGCGCCCGCACCTGCCGGGAGGGAGACGGTTAGATGTCGGTCGGCACGTTGGTAAGCATGCAGGGAAAACTGGCCCGTGAAAATGAGTTGACGTGGACAATGGAATGTTGCGAAAACCGCGAGTTTCGCATGGGAATAACTATAGTGAGGGAACTAATTGCCATCGACAAGCCTTTTGCGCCTTCGCTATTGTTATTGCCATTCGAATTTGAAACCTGGTTTAGCCGAATGAAAAGTTTTTTTTCGATTCTTACAACTTATAAATATTTTAAGCATTTTCTAATTTTCATGGGCCAGTTGCTCTATACACACCTGCACAACGCAGAAGTAGGTTTCTACAGTGTGATCCATCGGTGGGTCCACTCACTACGATACACTTGGAAGCACTGGGTTTATCACCAACGAACTGCGCACGTAGCATGCACCCTAATATATGGGTTTATCGCGCATTTTATGTCAAAATTCGCGACTTTGTGTCGCCGCACGCGGGCCCCAGCCACAGCCACAAACGCCGACACGAGAAGCTAGAAACACAAAACTAACGCCAATGTTTCGAAATTGTTAGCATTTAACATACAATAAGCAACTCCTGTTATTGTAGATATAATACTGTCATATTGGAGTCCCAAAGCAGATTTGCCTCTTCTCAAGTGAAGACGTTTTTGTAGGCGTGATTGTGACATGTCCTTTCGCTACTATCAAATAAAGTAAATTACCACAGACTTGATAAAATGCGCGATAACCGAGAGTCGCGCGGGGCATGCTATTCAACTAAGAATTGTATATAATTCGAAGGCTCATTAGACTACTATTCATGGCTTTAGCCTTATCAAAAAACGCTAATACATGAATTGGTACCTTTTCTTCTGGCAATAGACAAGGGATCTGGCCGTGATTGTTTATTGTAGTTGTAATTTATCTAGATATATGCTGGCCGCTGAGAGAATGCGATCCTGACACATGTATAATGTCCCTGTCTATCCCGCGCTACTTTTCACTCTATCTCACTTCCACAAGTGAGTAGGCTATTTAGAGTAGGTTATTGTGGCTAAGTTTCAATTGTGTTAGGTTAGGTTGGAACTTAGAAGAAGCAAAACCGGAGCGAGCGGAGCGGAGCGGAGCAGAGCGGAGCGAAGCGTATGCAAATAAAACGGGACGAAAGTGTTTTGCGGTACGATGATAAGGTACGATGAACTTTAACCTCGGTCGGAACAGTATTAACTGACTCGCTTTGGAAAAACGCGTTTTATCTAGGTAGTAAGAACTAGTTTTACCTGCTATGAATTTTGAGTATTAGTTATTTCTAGTTTGAACAAAGGCATTTAGTAAAAACTAGTTTTAACTAGTGAAAACGCGTTCTAACTAAAAACGGGTTATAACTGTAACATATACAAAGTGTGCATTGGTTTAATGCAGATCAAGCATAGCTTTGCGTAGTCGAGACAATGGAAGGAAAATGCACTAAACTAAAAAGGCCACTAAGCCCTCTAAACGTCATAATGACGTCATCTTAGAACGTTTAGAGGCTTTAGTTGCCTTTTTAGTTTAGTGCATTTTCCTTCCAAATAGCCCCCAATGTGTATTCAATGGTCTTTAATATAATATAGTTCAAACATAATCTAAGAATAAGCCGATGCTAAATGAAATTCAGTATAGAAGTTATTTTTTCTTTACTTCTAAATGTATTTATATCAGTTCTGAATAGTCCATTGCGCAAGTAATAAATCAGAAGAAAACATAAGCGATACATAAAATAACAAGGGGACAGTCACAGGACAAAATACAAAGAAGCATGCAAACACAATAATATTTATTAAAAAAAGATAAGTATATAAAATAAATCACTTAAAACCTTACAAACTTAATAAGTAAAATAAACAATAATGAATAAAATACATGACTATACACGGGGTATTGATCAGACGGATAACCGAGGGCTTATATTAAAGAATCATTTGAACAAGATTATTTATATATACATTTTTTTAAGAAATTCGTAAGTCTCTAATCCAGCCCTAGAGAAATGACTAACCATCTGGTCTAGTACCCGTAAAATAATTAGCACCTAATATGTCACAGGCTGAAGGACTAGTCGTGTTCCGTAACCAACATTAACATAAATAAAAATATCGTAAGTTAATCTAATCTTATGAGAAGAACACTATATTTAAGCACCTACAAGACGTCGATACATTTTATAATATAGGTGTATCTGGGTCAATTTAATAAAATAACCTAATTGGTTAATCTGATTCATATAACTCGTAAAAATTAACAGTAATAAAATAGAAATAAATATTGCACAAGAATCTTAGAGATAAGTAACAGCTTAACAAGAGGTAACCAATATTTACATATGTACAAATAATAATATTATTTCAATAGCTGGTTGGTGAAACGGTGGGGATACTATCAGTACCTATTGAGTATCTTTAAGTTCACGTTAATCCTATACATACATTCACTGCAGTATCAGTAAAAACAATAAAATATTATCACCTGCAAAATCATGAGCAATATCCTGCATTACTTCAAAACCTACGAAGCGTAAACCAGGATGGAGAAGCCGTTTCCTCATCTGCCCTACTTTCTACAGCTTCTTCGGGCGTTTCTATGTTAATGGCACTAGATATAGAAGCGCCCACATTAAGCGCTAAGTCAGAACTTATGGCCTCCGCTATAACAACTTCATTCAAGCTTGGTGCCTCTACCCGAACTCTTCTACTAAAACTCATTGGCGTAATCTCTCTACTAGACAAAAGCGCTCCGCTAGAACGCGTCACCCCCATAGCAAGCGCTTGACCAGAACTCATCTCTTTCCGTCTAATCGCTCTACCAGAACGAAGCTCCTCACTAGAAATCATCTCCCTCGCTTTCATACAACGCATTTCATCCAAAAGCGCTCCGCCAGAACCAATCTCGCCAACACTAGAACTCGTCGCGCCCATATCAAGCGCTTGTTCAGGCCGCGCCACATGAAGCGCTTGTTCAGAACGCCCCACACCAGCCGCTCGCTTAGAACCGTCAAGTCCAAGCGCGGTAGTACCAGTAACATTCACCTGTCGGAACTGCTCGGAGCGCTCGTGCCGCCTCGAGTGGTGGTCGCTGAGCTGTGTCTCTAGGAAGTCGGCCTGGGTGCGCGAGTGACGCAGCGGCTGGGGCGCGGCCACCGCGCGGAGGTGCGGCGTCGACAGAGGGCGTTGTGGGCGCTCTGTGCCGCTGCGGGGGGGGAGGTCAGTGCATTACGCTTTGCAGGAGTGTAGAATGGTGTAGTGATATTTTAGGACGTATGACGCAGGCGACGTCTTCCACTGTCACTATGTCACTGAGTTACTTTATTTTTGATATCCCCATACATTTTGAGCCGCGCCGATTGATTTGTATAAGTGAAAAACAAATTGGGTCTAATCAGATCGTTTCGTAATAAAAGTCGTTAAGAATAGGACTTACCCAGAAACAAGTGAAACAACCCCTAAAAATAGGACTTACACCTTCTAACACCTTGAATTTATGCAATAGTTTGCTTGATGTAATCTAATATCTGGGTCACGATTAACACGTGGGCACAATTGGGCCTCAGACATCTCTCATGGGAACAAGACGTCACGCCATGTCATTACGCCAAAAAGGCACACTTTACTTTATTGCAGAAAACAAAATAAAATAAACTTGTACTCTCTAACCCTAATTAGATCTCTTCCAACAAACCTAGGATGGGCAGGAGTATGGCATACCTGAAGAGATTGCTGAAGAACTTCCAGATGCTCTGCTTGTGCTTCTTGTCGATGTGGGAGTCGACGCGGCTCGCGCGCACCATCTCAGTCCAGCGCACCGCGTCCTGTAGCTCCATGAACCGCTCCTGGGGATCACAGCTCCGTATTAGTACACCGCACTAACACGGCACGGCGGGAGAAAGGAATAGGACAACGGAATACCGTTTGTGCTGTATAATTGTTGGATTTTCATAGGCATACTAGATTCAGCCTTTTGCTAAGTAAATTATCGTCGAAACATTTACCAAACTAATCCCTATCTAACAGTCAACTTGACAGCTAACCTAAAACTTCATAAAATCCAAATAATAATATCTGATGGCGATGACAACTCTTCTGTTAGTTCAACTGAATAAACAGTTTCGATTCTTTCTGATTGTTTTGGTAGTATTCAACAAGTGGATTTTATTAAGTTTTAGGTTAGCTGTCAAGTTGCCTGTTATATTGTCTAGCTATCACGGTTCATGAGATACGGCCTGGTGACAGACGGACGGACGGACAGACGGACAGCGGAGGCTTAGCAATAGGGTCCCGTTTGACACCCTTCGGGTACGGAACCCTAGAAATGTATGACAGTTGTATGGGCCCTATGTCATTAGGACACCACTCGTTGCGCGTGGGCAAGTTCACGGCCTGAGCCACGGCCTTTTCACTTTCTAAGTGCCTAATTTATCCGCATTTCGGCGAAATATGTATATGCTTAAGCCCCCAGTAAATAGTTATCAGTTAACTTCGCATGTAATCAATAGTAGATGGGGACTCGTCTGTATCCGGGGGTATGATTCTCGCGCATTCGATATTCGCTCGATAATCGTACCCCAGTTAGCAACCTATCAACCGCAAGTTATCAACCGCAGGGCTCACCTTATACTGGTTCCTTTCCATCAGCACCCTCGCCATCTCGACCCTGGTGAACCGGCGACGCTGCGCCATCGGCACGTCCGCTTCATCTTCGTTCTCCGCGCCGCCGGCGTTGTTGCTCACAGTCTCCTGGAGATAAGCAGAACACCTATAGAAGTCTGTAGGTCACCACACCGGGGCTAGTCCTTTGTTTGACTAAGGAGCCGTCAAGGCCGTGGTGGCGTCTTTGCTTGCGTTGACTGTTCTTTTTGAAGTTATGAAGCTTTTGAACTCGTCTACCGCTTGTACAAGAGGGGCAGTGGCGCGCAGCAATCTCTTCCAGTTAAAGTTCAATAGCATGTCGGTGGCGGTGGTAGTGGCGGTGACGGTGTGCAATTGTCAAGGCGTCATTAAATAATTCAATAAGAATGCAATTTTTGTCAACAATCTCTTGGATTAGGTTGTCGAGTGTAAATGGGTTGGAGGCAACGACTAAGCATACTGGTGTTGGACATTTACAGTCAGATAGATATGTGTCGACACAGTGGAAGTTGCCATGATCGCAGCTATGTCCGCCTTTGTTCCCGCTAGGCCGTGCTGCCGCATTGAAGCGCCACTTAGTCCCAGTGCAAGCTCAATTCAGACGCCTACCTTCAAGTGCCTCAGTTCTTCCTCGAGCTGAGTGACTCGTTCCCTCAGCCGCTCCCGCGCAGCGCTGATGTTAGACACCTCCTCTCTAAGGATCTCTTGTTCGCCGGTCAGTTCATCAACTTTCACTATCAGGTCGTCTTTCACCACATTGAGCGCGTTCCTGGGGGACACGGGTGATGTCAGAATGTATTATGGCATGCGTGCTTATTAAAATACCTATCAAAAATACAAATTACTTAAAATACCGGGGCAAACTGAAAAATTGGATGAGCTAATAAAAACTGTACATGTTAAATTAATGTTTATGTTAATTATGTCAAAATTACCATATTAAATGGGCGGTGGGACTAATAAAATCAGAACAAAAATAAACACATGTACACCCTACACCCGACGATAATAGTGTACCACAACCTGAGAAGGGGTCTTCTGGCTCTTGATACAGAATATCGACTATACACAAAACTCTGGATATAAATAAAATTAATAAACTTACTTTGTCGCCAAGAGTTCGTTGTTCTCCAGAATCAGATTTTCGACCTCCTTCCCCATACCTGAAGGGTAAGTTGTATATTAGTTCATAAAATTACAACAAAAGCAACATAACTTCACACACCTCTTTTCCCATATGGGGATTCAATACTTCCATTTCGCGACAGCTCGCCAGAGTTATGGAGGCTGAAGGTTTACTCGCAACGTTTTCCATCACTGTTAGAACGTCCGTGCTTAGATGCATAACTTATGCCATTAGGTAGTCAGCACATAACTCAAATGCACCTCCTGCGTGGATCCACTAGACCACGGAGCTCTCGAATCACTAATTACCACCTTTCCTATGCGAATACGATCTTTCATGCATAGCTTAGACACAAATGAGGTGCATCAAAGGAAGACTGTACTTAAAGGCCACTTTCATTTTGAGAAGTGTTAAATGTAAAGTGTGGGTTTTGTGTTTTTTCTATTCACCTTACTTCGCTGATTAGTAATCACTTAAACTTAACAGTGGCTGTCCACACGTTGCTCGCACTTTACACTTTACAGTCATCCTTGACACTATTCAAAATAAAAACGGGCCTATAGTTATACTTGTAGTAGTCTGACTTCTGGAGTTTCTCAGTAGATTAGTGCATTTGTTTTAGTAAAAATAAATGAATACGTTATGTTGTGTGGTTAATCCATTGACCTAATGGGTTACTCACCGAAATAGTTATCATTAACTGTTACATTGCAGCCGGCACGACATTTGGTTAGAAGGCATGGAAAAGGAACGACATTATTAATTAGTACAACAAAAATAAAGCATTATCAAAAAGAAAACACATGCAGAATAAGAAGTTTTATTACGGGAGAGTATTTATAATACCAATTTCACATTAAATTTTCGTAACTGTTAATTTTTGAAAGGGTAAAAGTAAATGCCTTTTGAAAGAGATAGATTTAATTGATTGAAGTAAGGTCTTTAAAATTGGCTGATAAAAATACCCATTTGTATATAAAGTAAGTCTGTTGCTTTGATATTATTTACAGCGTTTCGTCTCTAATGTGGAATGAAACCCTGTTCAACTCACCTGACGATGCGTATTCACCAGGATGAACCCAGCTTCCTACAAACGCACAAACAACGTGTTAGTACACAAAGGTTAAATAAGCACAAAAATTCTGATGTTATATTGATAGACATCACTTCTACTTTCTTCTAACCACACTCTTCTTCTCCGACATAAAAGTTAGTCTTGACTACTTCAGAATAGGACGCAATATTGCAGGCAAGAAGCACACAATGAACTCTCCTGTCGCGTACGTACATGAATCTTCGAACGAGGAAGATGGGACAGTGAAATTACAGAATGCAATCAACTAGAATAAACTATTATATGTGCAAGTTATTGACAGATTCACGAAAAAACTGCCTAAAGATATGCGTTTAATGCTCAGGTTCAATGAGTCAGTATGCGGTATACCACAGATACTTTTCGTTGCATCTTCCTAGCAAGGACAGCGACTTGAGCAGCCATCGGACCGCCTCAACTTCCACAAAGAGACGAACCTCAAAATCGTAAGTTGGTCCACACGGCTCCGCCGTATTCCGTTTCCATTTTTTACCATTTTTTATGCGTTTCATACCAGACCTTACGCTATAACAGCGCCACTATCGGCGCTATGTGCAGAAATAGTTGTAGCTGAGTTGGCTTGCTTCCCTGCGTTTGCCTCGTTACGACATGAACTCGGAATGAAGTTGGGTGGAGGTGGGATGTCCATCGACTCACCAGTGATGTCGTCGTCGCCATCGTGGATGCTGGGCTCCGGGTCTTGGAAGGACAGCTCCTGGTACAGTGTGTTCGCGCTCCGCTTCTCGTTCTTCGTCTGTGATCGGCCCGCGGAGGCGCCGGCGGGCGTCGCGGGCGATGTCGCCTGGAGACAGATAATAATATGTACATACACCATCTTATCTGTAGAATGGAGAGCGGAGTGCGCTATGTTACCTTTACTGCGGGAAGGGAGATTTGAGTGAACCAGCGGGTCTAGAAAGAGAAACGATTCGCTCTCAACTTCAATTTTAGTTCATGGCAATCTGTCTTATGCCAGACAATTTATGCCAGTGTCATGTGATGACGAAACATGTGAGACGCGTAACAAGATTTAAGAATGGGTGGTTGACTTTTTGAGATCTGATATTAGAAAAATCGACACAATAATGGTAATTACATTCAATATATACAAATATACATGGAACACATAGTTAGTGAGCGACCGACAACTCCTATAATTTAATTTTGTTTACATGCAAAAACTTAGCCAATAAAAATACTACTTTAGGATTAGGGAATAAGGAGAGGAGGTGACAGATGTTAATTGGAGTAGGGATATCTAGGAAGGGGATTGAGGGGTATAGGGAATCCATGCCATAAATAGGACAGTTAAGGAAGATGTGATCCACAGTCCCATCTTCCACTGTCAAACGAACAATTTCGACTGTCAAATGTACTGAGTTTGACGGATTTGACAGTCGTATTCGTTCGTTTGACAGTTAAAGACGGGACGATTGAGAGCGTATCGTTTCTCTTTCTAGACCCGCTGGAGAAAGCCTAGCAATATTGCCAGGTATTACAAACAAACAACTGTTTTAAACCTATTAGAACATACGAAGGGCCGATCAACACCAGAGTATATAAACTTACTACTAATATATGGGGCCGATCTTTCACTCCTCAGATGGAATATATGTATAGCGTGGCAAGAAATACTAGGGAGCGGATGAATTGGAACTAATTTTATGGTAACATGCTGGCAGCACTCAGAACGTCATTGTCATTCGAATAAATGTCATAACAATCCAATTTTTTATTATTTTTCAACAAATTCAAGCAGTTAGACCGATAATTTAGTCACGGCTTGCACTACACAATAAAACGTGGCTAAAGAGCGGTTCTAATTATTGCTTCAATTAAGTCTTGAAGCAGCCATCAGATCAGAGTTATATGTCTGTTTCATGCTTATTAGAATGTATTGGTTTCATGGCGCAGCGACATGGGGTCTGTTTATTAGCAGCGTACTTATCGACAAAAGCCGACAACGCGCGGCGGCGCGCGCGCTGCCTCGCTCAGTGAGTACGCGGCTATTGACATTTGACATTTCACAGGTACAATGTCAAATAAAGCTGACTGTTTCTTTAGGTCTTGAAAAATTGCCCCTAAGTTCTGTTAATGTAAACAATCAGACAATTTTAAAAACTATAAATCACGACAAAAAAAAACTTCCTGCAAATATGCTAGAATCTCATTTTGCAATCCAAACCCTAGCCCGAGGGAAAGCCCGAAGGCCCTATAACTAAAACCTCAAATGAACGAACTCTTTTTAAATGGCATGTCCAAAGAGTACTTTGACTTTGACAATCTGAAACTTCAACTTAGTTTCAATCAAACGTCAATCAAACGACAAATCTTTCAAGAGACAAATAACAAACCAATACAACAAACTGTCGATATTAATCTACGCGCCTGAGAATAGTGTATAGAATAATTATTTTATATTCTCTGGAAAAAACCGTTCAATGATTTCTATAGCAACAATCTCCGCGATTGCCCTTATCGCTACGTGCCAACCAGTGTCCAGTTTGAAATGCTACCAGTGCTCTTCCATGACCAATGTCGGTTGTTTCTCACGCAACTTAAACAGCAGCTTTCTGATGGATTGTGAACAGACAAGGAACGGCGCTAGTCCTGTCTGCAGGTCTATTTCCCAGGTAATTCACACCAAGAAGGTCCTATAAAGACCAAATTGGCGATTTATTAGTGAAGGGGCAAATAAGAAGTACCCGTAACCGGCGAGCATGTATGAGGAGACTTATGAATGTGGAGGAAGCGAGAGATGTTTGTCAGGATCGTAGCAAGTGGAGGTCTTTAGTCTCTGCCTACCCCTTTTCCGGAAAAAAGGCGTGAGCATATGTATGTATGTATGTATGTAATTCACACCAGGCTTAGCCATGGATGCTGGATTCATAATTTTATTCAGGGAACACCCTGCCTTCTCACGTGCACGCTATTCAACTCAGTCCTCTGCGATCGGAATAACACATTAATTTATTTATTGTAAAACCACATGCGACCTACGACGTTTGACTTAGCGAGAGAGAGAGACAGATAGCGAGACGAGACCCGACGTGCCAAAACACAAGTCATTGGAGTATGGCTCAATCTTACTCGGTTTCGGGTAAAGGCCTGTGATAGGGACATTAATGGGCTATATTTACTAGTAACTATATCGATGCTTGTAAGTGTATGCCTCATAATAAATGGATTTATACCTGATTGCGAATATTATGCTGAGCGTGGTCCCCCGTGTGTTTATCCAAACTTTATCTCACTCAGTTTGTGACACATACTAGAGCCAAGCCAACAGCCTCTTATCTACTAGTTCGCCCGTCAAATGTCCTCGGGTCGCGAACAAAAGATCGTGGTCTTTGGGGGACACTGGGCGTTCGAGTAATACATAATCTCTTTATTGCACACAAACAGTTACATAGGACAATAAAAAACATAGAAAACGTGTACAAATGCGAGCTTATCTCTAATAAGAGATCTCTATGAGTACTTAATCGTTCTATACTCTGATTTGCATTAATATCCAGGTGCAGTTCTTCACATACAATCAAGACGTGGCGATACTAAGGGAGTGTGCGTACGTGCACGGCGCAAGCGACGAGCTCAAATGTATCCAGTCCAAGTTCGGAGATGTCCACTACTCCCTCGTCTGCGAGTGCGATAAGGACGGCTGCAATGGTGCAACATTGCTGTCTGCGACATGGATACCACTGATAGTGGCTGCAGCAAACGTTTATGTATGAAAGTAAGTGTAGGCAAGCGATTAAGCGATAGTTTATAAATAAAGTTGTTGTTGGAAAATATGATTTTATTGGATTTTGAAGTAAACAAACAATAACAATGACTTTTGGAACAATCCCCAAAATAATACGTTTTCGGCTAAGAATGACATCTCTTCTTTTCACCCATGAGGTTCTTTCAAAGTTTTGTGTGGGTTCTTCCCTGAAAATATATATACAGCATTAGCGAAGCCACGGACGCTGGATAAAACACGTCTTCTTCAGCGAAACATTGGAGAAAATATTCTACAGCAGCCTTAAAATGTCGACGACACGTTAAGCTAGGCGTACATTGATCGACTCGCAACGCAGACATGCGATGGAATTTGCCGGTTGCCTATGAATTCCTATGGATCTGACGTTTCCGGTGACAGGTGCGTAGCGATGGTGGACGGGGTTTCATAGGAATTCATTGGCCGCGTCCAGACTGACTGTGCGGTGACTAGTGCCTAAAGAGGGCGGAGCGGAGGGCGGTGGGATTGTTGGTGAAAGCGACTATCAGCGCTGTTATTACCCGATTCAATGAACTAATCTAAAATGGCGTCTTGTACTTACAGTGAGAGCCGATAGGGTCAACAAGGTGATAAGGTCAAAGCAGAATATTTTGTCATGTTTGGTTGATCCATCTAAATAGTACTAACTGAAAAATTACGATGCAACACACAACAAGTAGAAAACGCGCATCAACCGACTGATTACTTGTTTTGCAACCAGTACGGCCGTGTGTGAGTAAAGACAGCGATGCGTGCAAGTGCGAAAGCATGACATTGTACGTTATTTTAGACGAGTATCTTCATTGAACCGAGTAGCACCAGCAGCGGGTCCTCACCTGGCTCTGCAGCCGCACCGGGTCGGTTTGCGTGGTCTGCGCGGCGGCCAGCTCGGCGTCGATGGTCGGCGAGGGCGGCGACGATGACAGGCTGAGTGGGCTGCCCGGGATGCTCTCCGATTGGTCCACGACATGGACCGAGTTCTCGAGGGAGGCGAACCCGAACGATATGGGGCCTGGGGGCGATTTGGTGTTTTGTTTATTTGGGAACTTTAATTAGGGAACGTACGAATACTACGTGACGTGGCTATTTTAGGGGGGTGGGCGGGCAGTTCTTCAAAATGGCTCATCTAAAGTCTAAGTTCCGAAAATGGTCTTACTAACGATTTGTACCTCGAATGATCACTCTTCCTAAAATGTTGGTGTTGGTCGGTGTTCCTAACACACATACACAAGACACACATAGCTTTTTATTCCGTTTTTTCCTTCTCCTGTAAAGTTTACTTTTTTGACTTATGTACTTTAGTCTGCCGACCCTTCAATTGTCAAATGGGGGCGCATCTATTGGCCTGCATGGGAGAACAAATTGAGGTCTTCCACAAAGTTTGCCGACAGTACGGTTCCCACTCACCACTGGACCGGCCCACCGGGTTGAGTCCCAACCGGCCGCGTACCTCGCCCCGGTCACTCGCCGTGCTCAGCAGCAGCTTCGTCCGCTCCATGTAATCCATGTGCGTCTTGAACAGCTCTGTGTACCGCTCGTGCAGCTTGGCGTATTCCTGGAAACACCGTTTGGGAGGGCATCAGTCGTTGGCACGGCAGTTACAATCGATTTCGATTTGAATCAGTATGCTCAGCACGCCAGTCTTTTGTCTCTCGGTCGGGAGGACTTGCCATGTGTCAAACAAGGCTCGGTCGTCTTAATCTCGGACAATTTATCTTGCAAGCCAAGAGATGTCTCTACGCTAGCGCGGCTAACGAAGAGACATCTTTTGCCTCATAAGAGAAATTGAATTTTTTTTACGAAGAGGGCCTTTCTCGTGTGTAGCATGCTGCCCGTACTGGAATCTAACAGCCCCTTATTATCAATGTACAATATCTATCGAGATATCTTTCAAATTAACTTTTCAAGGATATCCATTATCTACTATTAATTTTAACATTCGAAAAGAATTACAGAGTCAGGTCAGGTCACTAGGAACATGAGCGAGCCCGTCACCTGTCCCTCTTCCTCATTTAAGCGTATCTTATACACCTATACGCGGCACTATAAAGAAACTTGGCGCCATCTGACACGAGACGATGGCATTTCTAGTCTAATTCTGATTGGTTATGTAACCACTGAAATGCAATATCCTGAACCGCTCGAAAACTAACGAGACTGCCTTGCAAATTCTTCTGCCTGGCATAAGTCGCCTCATAAAAAGCTGGATTATCATCTCAGGTACGCCAATAGTGGTGTTATTTAGACACAATACAACATATAACCATCTTTGTCGTAGCATATGGGACATCGTAACATACCTAACATCTACATACAGGCTCATGAAAACCAGAAAAAGCGACGTCAATAACCATAATTGAAACAAAAAGTAAACTTTAGAAAAAAACGACTTCCACAAACCCTATTTGATTAGATTGAGTTTAATACTAACTGTAACCCCTTATCCCCCCCTCCCTTGGGGAATTAATTTTGTCAAATGCTATATCAGTGCTACCCCACGCGACTAAGGAACCCCTGTACAAAGTTTCATGGCTCTAGGTCCACCGGTTTAGGCTATGCGTTGCCTGCCCGTCAGCCACGCATTGTATTTGTACCTAGTATTGAGCAGATCTGGTGGCCATATGTGGTCTTCATCAGCAGTTCCGCATCACAATATTATGCTTACTATGTGCATTTGCACGAGTTATTATGAAAAACACAAAAATCACTATAAGTCTGCCTAGGTATAATATTTGAAGAGTTCCCTCGATTTCTCCAGGATCCCACCATCAGATCCTGACCTGGTGTCAATGGAACCAATGGGAAGGTAAACCCTTTCATCAAAAAAATAATTTTCCAAATCGGTCCACCCGTTTAGGCGCTATCGGGGCACATACATAAAATAAAAAAATAAAAAAACAAACATCCGGACGAATTGTAAACCTCCTCCTTTGGGAAGTCGGTTAAAAAAAGGAAACAACTTTATCGATCGGACAATCAAACGTCATACGAACAACTGTAATAAAAATTTATGGGAAAGCCTGCCTATAATATCTCTCTAAGCGAAACGTTGAAAAGTTGGATGCATTTGCATAAATTACTTCCACATCACAGGCCGGCTACAAAATGTTTCCACCTGGCATCGTGGCGTCATTAAGGCGCACAAATGAGGTGCACATTATGCAACCGTGTCGAACGACTTGCAGCATACTATTCTTCTCATAAAGAACATAAAGAAGCACTGCCTGGCTTTGGCTAAAATAACGGATATACCGCTTCAAAGCCCACTGCTGCATGTGAGCTGTATAGCAGTCAGTATCGGGTCCCAACATTGTTATTAGGCTGTACAGCGAGCTTGAACATTGCGGGGCAATAATAATAGCTACGCGTAGCTATAGGGTGGTGGTAAATCAACATGGTTTGCTGGAAGAAATCTCTTATTAGAGATAAGCTCGCCGTTGTACATATTTTTTCTATGTTAAACTATTTTTACTGTGAGTACAATAAAGAAATTACGAAACCAACTGCCTTTTTTCGCACAAGCGGGTGGTTAAGGATGATCAATTGGGTCGTATTAACAACAGTTCAATCCAATTGCCATTCTCTTGATGCAAAGACTTTCAGAAAGCGAACCATGCGACGGATATTGTACACACATTTCTGCTATAGGTATCTCTGTTATTCTTGGAGATACCAGCGACAGCATGTGACGTCTGACACAGGTTACAGCCTGTACAAAACTACTGAAAAGTGAAGGAACTCGATGTATTTTTTCATCTACTAATAACATGTTGCTTTTTTCCCCTTCCCTTTGTGTGGACGCCAAAGACCGCCCACTTATGACTTTTATGACCCATGTCACAGTACTATGACGAAGATCAAACGATGCGTCAATTGATTAGTTGGGTGTTCAAGAACGTATGTAGTGTATAGAGCTCAATTACAACAACAAGTCATGTTGGGTTGCTTACTTTTCCTTAGAGAACGAAGAAGACTTTTGCGTGTGGGCAATAGACATCATTCCAACAGGCTAATTGACCGAGCAATTCATAGACAGATGACCGGTCACGCCACGTCCTACATTCGTAATAGTCATAAACAGATCGATACTTTCACGGTATAGTAGGTATAAGACTCGTCATTATTAGATTACCTCCGCCGATTAGAGAGGATCAAAGGGGCAATGCGACGGCGACGCTAGTACGTGTTTCAAGTGTATAGCACATCACATATTGGAGAAATTCGGAATCTTCTGGTAGTATAAACTTTGTCCCCCTCCCCAAGAAAAATAAAAGATGAACTTGGTCCCCCAGTAAACGGGTCAACAAGTAAAATGATTGACGATGATTGTACGTCAAATTAAGAAATGCAACGGTACGGTTTGCTATAGCGCATTTTACACGGTCACTAACTTTAAGAGCACGTATCGTTACGTCTCACTCAGAACAAGGTGACAACGCCATGCAGCATGAAGTTCATACCGGCTCTTTGCTATATTCCATACAGGGCTTAAAATTCTCTAGTATTTTTTTTTTATCAATGCCGTATTATAATCTCATCAAGCAGAATTGATTAGCAAACAGTATTATACAGAAACTCTAAAGTCACTATAAAATTATTTAACTTAAAAGGCAGATAAATCACATAACGCTTCGTAATAAGACAACATCGCCAAGAAAATCTAATTGAATCAACCATTTCTCATTCGCTTGGCTTATAACATAACCGAGTTCGCAATGCAATATAATACATAAAATGTGAGATGTTATGCAATTACAGTGTGTTCATAATGCTTTGTATGTGATCTCAAGACGGAATTAGTGAAAGTAAAATATTTATCATTCGGCATTTCAGTTTCATACTAAGGTAGTATTGTGTCACTCTCGATTCAAATTCCCACCTACACTATAAAAAGAAGGAAATATTTAATGGTCTGGCGTACTAACCTTTTTCAGGTCATTCTCCCGTTCCTCAAGTCGGCTGGCATGGTCAAGTGAGTTCTTATGCTTCAGCTCCAACATCCTGACGATGCTATCCAGCGCCTCCAGTCGCTCCGTCAGGTCTTTCCGTTCACCCTCATAGTGGTCTTCAGCTTCCAGCACCTGCGGATTGATGGTGTACATGGTTAAGTCTTCTTACTATACGTCTGTATTTATAGCGAAGGGATCGGTGGATATTCTTAACTACAACTCCATTTTAGACATGTCTGATTGGAGTTATCCAATAAGTGTTCAAAGATATTTTTTCTCAAAGCTAGAAGTTCCTCTAGTAGCGGCCATTCTACGTCTTATTATGTGGCGTTTCATGTACAAAAGATTTCCTTTAGCAGGATTGATCTGTAGGTCCAAAGGATGGATTTAAGAAGTGGAGCCACCTGGAATTCTGAGGCATTGAAAGAGGGACAGGGGCAAAGTTTGTATAATACTAAAATTGGTCCAGTAGTTTGATTTTTATTGTGGTCCAAAATACTTCCAAATCAATCAATCAATCAATCAATCAATCAATCAATAGAATCAGTATGTGTTCCATTTCTTGTATTTTCGTTGTTAGTCACTAGCAAGTTACTGCTACTAGTTACTTAGTAAGTTTCGTTGAATTCGGAATTTTCTCGGTTTAATGTACCAACTGAAATCTCTGACGACTGGTGGGGTACTTACTACCATCAACAATATTCATATATTCATATTCTTTATTGCACAGAAACATAAGAAATACATTTACAAGAAAAATTCTACGCAAATGCGAGCTTATCTCTAAAGAGAGATTTCTACCAGCAAACCGCAAGGCAGGACAGGAATGTGGATGCATGAGGACAGTCCTAGTGCGCAATAAAACAATCAACATGTACTCAGAATTTGTCCAGTTTCTTATTTCAAATTAGTACCTACTTCCTATTATTATTGGTGTAGGCAGTTTATTATTGCACATAAACAAATAATTGTTCAATAAAAAATAATTGTGATGATAGGAGATGATGCACAAACAATACACAATTGATTTTGTTTCATGTTTACACACAACTGTTTGACCTCGTACTGGCATTGTTTTGATTTGATATTAAAATATTTATTCTGATTAATCTCCTTGTGTTGTTAAACAAAGACCTGCATTATGGCCTTAAACCTAAACTTCATCTTCATCTTTATCTTCGTGTGGAAACTTAAGTTAATAGATCCTTATAGTAGATCCTTCCAGTAGTCAGCCACTGCGATGGCTTTGTCGTTAGCCTGGTATAAGGTCGGCGTGTGTGCAGGAAGTCGGGCGCAGCGGGCACGACAGCAGGTGGCCGGAAGTTTGGGGGGCACCGCAACGGCAGCTTGTGCTTGCGTCCTCAGGCAGGATGCCCCAGCGCCGCATGTTGTCTCTCGTGCGCCCGACGCGTGATCTCAGCCGGTTCAATGTTTTCCACAGCCGCCAGCCCAGGTTTTGGCCCGGAAGGAGTTGCTCCTCAGGTTTACCCCAATCAAGGCTTATGTGGGTTTGTGGGGATTGCTCCCAAAGCCTAAGCCTTGCGGAGGCAGCCACCTCAGCAAGAGGGTCTGTTGTGGCCAGGAAGGTTTGTCTGGATCTAAGACGAGGTTTTGTTGGCTCCTGGCCAAACAGAGGGTGGCGAGAGTCGTTGCATTGTTTCCCCCTCTCGACCATAGAGGCAACCCCACGGCGAACAGAAGGCGGGGCTATGGCAGCCAGACGGTGCAGCATATCTGTGGGGTTGGCTTGAGACAACCAGTGATTAGGCGGCAGGTCTCGTTCAGCGCCACGTCCACCTCCTTGAAGTACGGAGAGTTGTTCCACACTGGAGCAGCATACTCCGCCGCTGAGTAGCAGAGAGCCAAGGCAGTGGTTCTCAGTGTGTGCGGGTGAGCGCCCCACGTTGTGCCCGTAATGCGTCGTAACAGGTTGTTCCTCGCGAAGACTTTCAGCTTTTTTTTTTGGCAGTGCCTTTTGAGCGACAGCGTGCGGTCAAGCGTTACTCCCAGATACACCGGGGTGAAAGTATGTTCCAGCTTGTTGCCCTGCCAAGTGATGTTCAGCTTCTCTGTTGCCTTGCGGTTGTTGAGGTGGAATGCGCAGACCTGGGTCTTTGCTGGGTTTGGTCGCAGGTGGTTTTCCCTATAGTATACAGAGAGACTTTCGAGTGCTTGTGTTAGATCGGCTTCCATGGTTTTAAAGTTCTTAGCTTGAGCTGCCAGTGCCAGATTATCCGCGAAGAGGAAATGTCGCAGGTTTTCAAAGACTGGCTGATCGTTGGTGTAGATGTTGAATAACAACAGAGACAGCACACTTCCTTGCAGCAGCCCATTTTTTTGGTCGCGCCATCTGCTCCTTTTCCTTGGAAGGAGATAGAAAATCTTCTGTTCCGCAGCATTGAACCCATCATTTGAGTAAGATGGTAGTCCCCGGTCAAGTCAAACAGTGGATGAGAATACGGTGGTTGACTGTGTCCTATGCAGCTGACAGATCTACAAGAACCACGCCCGTAGCCACGCAAGCTTCGAAGTCGTTCTCAATGTGTTGCGTGAGGTTCAGAACCTAATTGTGCACCAGCTCTAAAACCAGCCTGTTCTGGGATCAGCTTTTGGTCGACTGACGGTACTATGCGCTGGAGGATCAGTCTTTCGAACAGCTTGTACACAGCTGCGCTATCGGGCGGTAACTTTTAGCTTCGTCGAGATTCTTGTCGGGTTTCAGGAGAGCAACAACCTGTCTTTCTCCACTCGGCCGGCATACCATGCTTGAGTGAACACTGATTAAAGAGCTGCAGTAACCAGCTCCTTGCAACTGGGCCAAACCGTTTGATCTGCTCCCCTCTGATCTCGTCTATCCCTGAGGCTTTCCCTTCCTTTAGGCTGTTTATGGCCAGGTTCAGCTCTGACAGGTTGAAATGTTGTGCATATTACAAAAACATATGTGCAAAAACAGTCTTAACATGACACTATCCAACCAGTGGAAGTTCTCAAATGGACACAAAGAGTAGTGCTAACTATATAACTGCAAAGAAAATGTGGATTAGAAGTTGCAAAAAGCCCATCCATTAACAACTTCTCTAGCATTTGCGTCACTATGAGTCTTTGAATGAGGTCTTCTATAGAACTCGCTGACTGTCATAGTGTTAAAGGATTATGGGAAAGGATATGAGGAATAGAGTAACTGTCATAGGAGTAAAGTAAGCACAGCATTGCCCCAGTGTCATAAGATCATACACAAATCGAACTACAGAGATAGGTTGGTACAAGTAATTAAGTAAATCTGCTAATAAATTTATAGCAAGCAACATACACTGTATCCTAATGTACACATTATGCAAGATTGTCACTAGCCTACTTGTTGGCCTTGATAAATTAACCTTGTTTAGCTATGACTTAGTTATCAAAATAGGTGAACGAACATGAGACAGAATGACACATTCAGACACAAATTTGGTTAATTCTAGAGGAAACAAAGCACAATCTATTTCCTTCTAAACCAAATTCTTTGTCTCAAGACCTTGCAAGACAAAGAGATAGATACAAGGTTGAGAGTTTGGGACTCACCTTTTGTTCAGCGTGCTTCCTTGCCGCCTTTTCTCGCTCGTACTGTGTGACTAGTTGCTCATTGTCTTCCCGGAGCAGCTCAAGCTCCACCTCATGCTCCTGGTTGGTCTGGTATGCTGAATCCAGACACTCCAGAACATTCACCAGCAGCGGCATCAGAGTCTTCACCACATCCTCGTCGTATCTTGAAATCATCCGCTCGAACTCCTGGTAGATACTCCCAGCAAGCGATTGCACTTTTTCCGACATCACTACATGCGAGTCTTCGTGCGTGCCGTATATAGTCTCTGCGGTAACATAGCCGCTGCTGGCACTATCGTCGAAATTCATGATTGCAAACAATTATAGGCACCACTGAAAGGATATTGCTAACACGCGAGGACGGCTAATGAATTTTACGCGAAAACATGATCAGTGCATGACGGGCGATGATAGGGCGATGTTGCGAACGACGACGTTAGGATCGGGCATTTTGGCCGTGGCTGCTGGATCCGCACGTGAGTTGGAGTTTAATGTCACTAAGTAGATAAATTAGGTTTAAAATTGTGATTCACATTTACTATTTCTTTGATTTGCGTATTTTTAGTTCTGTCTGCTCATCCCACGAAAAAAATATGTTCCATCCAATGTTAATGTTCCACTTCTTCCACTTCGATTGACATTGGAAAAATATTGCGCCAAAGTTCCGGTTTTCAATGGGAATAGAGATGTGGTACGTTTATAGACGCGTTCGAATCGAAGAGCTCTCGAGTACGTTTCTCGATTATCACTCGTCCCTAACCCTAACGATGAACTGACTGAATGAACTAATGTGTTTGGCTCGTTTGGCTTAGAACATGGAGCGCAGCGAGCAAGTGACAGACTGGCTTAGAACAATAACTAATTATTGTTTTTGCTATTTTACCTACTCTGATTTAAAATGATTTTTTACAAATGGCGGCGCCCTCCCGCATGTCGTCCGTCCACCCTAAGATTGACTTAAACGTGTAAGATAAAAGATTAACGAAGCCGCGCCTCCCGTCCCACAGATGATAAGATGTAATAAAAATAAATTAAAACCATGGATGTGGCCTATGAGTTCTTCATCATACATACATACATACATACATACATACATACATACATACATTTACATACATACATACATACACCCATGAAATTTTGAAAACTAGTTTTGAAAGCCCTAAAAGACTAATATGTGTGAATATTTTACATTTCTGATAATATTACATGCATAGGTAGGTACGTATAGAATTGAGAACCTCTCCTTTTTTTAAAGTCGGTTAAAAATGGCTTGACATTTTCAGATTGTATTCCAGCAGATATATTTTATAAAGACTATTTTCACAAAAAGACAGCATTTTGATCAAATTGATGGCACTTTTACATGACGTCACTCTGTCGTTATTTCATAGCACTCAGGAACAAAAGTTCCGTTTTGACAGTTTATAAAAAGTATCTATTTTGACTAGCAGTACGCAAGCCTATTGAGGGTGTCCCCATAAAAGAAACGTTGGTACAAATAGATCTTTGTACTCTTTCTTGTACGATGGTGCGGAACCCTGCGTGTGAGAGTTCAACTCGCGCTTGACCGTTTGTACATTTAGGTACCTACCTACATGAACACATGTAGGTACAGACTAATGGGAGATTTAAAAAATAACAACTTCTGTAGTTCCACATTCGTCACTAATAGGTATAAATGTTTCTTTCTCTGTTTCAGAACTATTTTTAGTTGTCAGACAGAAAAGCGCCTAATAAACCCTATCCAACATAGGATGATCTCTGACAGCTGTCAGTGTCAAAACACGCCTATGAAGTATCGTATTTTTCGACTGTAAAATGTATAGAGACAGTTATCATACTTCATTGGCAAATAGTGACGTGCTACACTTATCGTAAGACAAGTTATCGATCTTGACTCGGAACATATAATAGAATTTTGAAGACATCGACAGAACAAGAAAAATTTATGGATGAAGATTGGGAGTGTGACATACGATTTGACCAATCTACCCAGTAACTGATTATAAATCTACAAGACTGCTCCAGCGAGTCCGAATCTGACTTTGATGATGGTGATTTGGGCTGTGAATCGATATCTAGAATAAAAACATGTTACAAATATAAAAATAAAAAGGATGTCTTTTGTTTGATTTGCTTGAAACATTCAGAAACTTTAGTTAGAATATCGATAATTTGTATTGAAATTATCCCCAAGCCTAGTAAAGTCACAGTGAGTGACAAGCTGTCAGAGATCAATAGGGTAGTCTCAGAATAATAACTAAAACATGCTTTAGTTAGTGTTCTGAGGATAGTACAATGAAGGGCGGTCACACTCTGGCCCAAATACGCTAAAAATCAAGGTTAAGAGTGAGACAACATTTTGGCTAATGGGCCAAATAAAACTTATTTCCAAGAATGTCCCCCCTATCCATCCCCTATCACTCATCATTAGTCATCTCATCATCATCCATCAGCCAAAAGATAGTTGTGAACAAAAAGTTTGCATCCTCCTTTCTGCTGTTGTGAACCGTAAATCGGTTACTATTCCGATTATTACCGGTTTCATAAATGGTCATTTGGCCATGATAAAAAGTTCAAATACAAAAGTGGCGTATTGCTCAGAAAGGAGTGAGAAGGAACGTCTTTTTAATTTAAAGGTGTAATACGCTTTTCGACCAATCACAGCTTTTCAATGCCAATATGCGTGGCGATTTTTTTACGGTTGTTGTCATGTTGTCATCAAAACAAACGTCAAACGAATGGAATGCAGCGTCGCGTATTTCAAAACTTTATTTCTGCATAAAAGTAATATTTTATGTATTGGGCCACGGATATCACGTACTCGCTCGTTCAGCAACGTAAGCAATGTACTAATTAAATGTGTGTAAAAGTGAATATAGTGTAAGAATTAGCCGTTTCACTCATTCCTAAAAGTACGGTTAGGCGACATACATTTGTGTTTCGATTATAATGTCTGCAAAAGGGGGTGATATGACGGGCAAGAAGTCTGTCTTTTGGGCATACGTCTGCTGGATATTTGGAGGTCTGTTTGGGGTCCATCACTTTTACTTGCGGAGGGACAGACACGCATTTGTTTGGTGGACTACTCTCGGGGGGTTTGGTGTCGGGTGGTTCGGGGAGATCTTCACGATTCCTCGCTATGTCCGGGAAGCCAATGATGCGCCGGCATTTCTGGAGGACCTGGTGGAAAAAATGCGCCGGAACAAGAAAGTGAGTAAAACTACATAACCATATTTCCCGTAAATTTACTGGACCACGTCACCATGCGTCACACACTTCCTTTGCTCATTACAAAAAGACCCGCTGTTTCACATGGAGACTAGCGTCACTCCCAATTTTCTGGAATGATTTTACAGTCATGTTATAAAGATCCTTGTATATTGGGATTATTCCATGCAGCTATTTGGGTTGATGTATTTTACACACTTTTAGTGCTAGTGTCCCACTGCTAGGCGAAGGCCTGCCTCTATGTTGGTATCCATCAGTCGGCAACCATTCATTGGCAAGTTTTTCCCATTTATGGGGATGCATGCGGCACACATGTCTTGCCCAGAGCCATTTCAGCCTAGGCATCTTGGCACCAATAGCAGCAATGGCGGTGATGTAGTGCAGCGTTGTGTTTCTAACATGGTTGGTCAGCCTGACACTTGTCTTTGGTAAGAGTTTGGACTTCTTGTTCTCCCCAAGAGACCAAGAGACCATGTGTGAGCACCCATATTATAGCAGGATGCAGATGGCAAAGAGTTTATGTTTTAATGATGTTAATGGAAGGTAACCCTACATCCTACAAACTGACCTGAAAGAATGTTTTTTGGATACTATAATTAAACCAGCAGCAGGAATAATCAATCACAAAATAAAGAATCAGATAAAGCAGCCTGTTATATATATATGGCTTCAACTTTCTTCAGTAGGTATCTAATGATTTAATGTCTTATGTCTAAGTAGGCTTACACAATACAGCTATCACCACTTTAACATTCCATGTTTCATAAACAGAGACAATTTCTTTTTACAGCCACCATTCTCCATGAACCGGTTTACTGGAATGCTGATGGTGGGCTATTCCTGGGCGCAGATGATGATGCTGGCAGTGCCTTCGGATGAAGTTTGGGGCTTCAACTTCAGATACCTCAACTACCTCATACCACTTGTGGCTGCACTTGGTGAGTGTACCTCATAGTGACTTTATGTCAGAATGCTCAACTTGTACTGAGGCTGGACTCACATATTCATATTCTTTATTGCACAGAAACATAAAAAAATACAATGGCATGAAATATTATATGCAAAGGCGACCTCTGTCAAGGAGATTTCTACTAGCAAACCTAGGCATGACAATGTATGGATCCTACTTTGATTCAGAGTTCTCACTACAGACCAATCAGATTGAAAGAAGTCAATACTTCGAATTCCAGTTGGAATTCCACTCATATGAGTCCAGTCAGAGAGTTGTGGCCCTATTGTCTTCAAATTACAATTGTTTGTCAATATTTATCATTTCTGATGACTATTTCATTACAAAATTGAAATCACTGGAATTCCACAATAAGCCTGCTGAAACAATATCCCCTTTGTATGCTTTTCATTTCATTCATTTTTCATTTATACTTTATTGCACAAAACATAAAAAACACGTAACATTTACAAAAAGGTATGTACAACAAAGGCGAGCTTATCTCTAAAAAGAGATTTCTTTCAGGAAAACCTAGGCATGACAGGAAAAAACAGATACAGAGAGGGATGTCAGTGCACAATAATAAATATGCAAATAAATACACCTAACTACATAAATACGTACATACAATATCTATCACGAAAGATATGCAAATAAATACACCTAACTATATAAATACGTGCATACAATATCTATCACGAAAGATATGCAAATAAATACACCTAACTACATATATACGTACATACAATATCTATCACGAAAGATATGCAAATATACACCTAACTACATAAATAGGTACATAAAATATCTATCACGAAAGAGAGGGGAAGTGCTCTTTTACCCGGCTCATTCATCCATACAACACAGAAAATTTGTTATATCATGAGATAGTGTTCCCGTCATGTTCCTTGAATCTACTTCAATATCACTGTCGTAATCTCACCCTCAATTTTACTATAATTAAACTACAAACTGTCACATCCTCAGGTGTATGGACAGTAGGCAACATCGGTCGCGAGCGCGGTTCGCTCAAGTGGCCGGTGGCTGGAGCCTATGCCGGCTATCTTCTCCGTTACTATGTCTATGATGAGTCCATCTGGTTCACGATGATGGTCCTGGCTTCTGCGCTGGCGTTCGATTCCTTCTCGAAGGAGTGGCGGAGGACGCCGCCTAAGAGGCATGGCACTGTGAGGTGAGTGGGTGATCAGATGCTCTGTTGACGAAAAACGAAGGATGCAAAGAAGAGCTCTCCATGCAAAAAGATCGTCACACATTTTCTGACGTGCTGCATTGTGACGCATCAAGGCCGATTTACATTGTCAAACGTGTTGTACTGTGACGCATCAGACTGGTATCGGTTTCATACCAGCGCATCAGCAGTCTCACAACACACCATACCCACAAAATGTTTGTGATGTCGCTGTTTCTGGTTCGCACGTCACAGGGTATCCTAGTGTGGAGCCAGAAGCAATGTGTGTGCCTGTAAATGTTTATGTTTGATTTTTGATGTTAACAGGCGCGTGTCCGTGCTCTGCTTGTGCGCCTGTCTCTACCTCTCTCTCTGGTGCGGCTACCTCTACTTCCACGGCACCATCACTGACAGCGAGGGCGACGAAGTGCCAGTCTACGAGGCCCTGCACCACTTCTTCACCAGCCCCTGGTAAGCGGGATGGCAGTGGTTTATCTACCCCCAGTGGAACCAGAGGATGTCACGCGTCAAACTGGTTGACGGATTTTAATGTGGATATTTTTATTAGTAGTAGGCTTCACTGCGAGGGTCTTTATCTATATAATTTTATTAAAATCGGTTCAGTGCTTCGAGTGTTATATATAACAAGGAAACAAGTCTGTTAAATTCTAGACTGAAGGTTCTATATTTTGCGTCGGCGGTGTTTATTATTTCTGACATTAAAATTAGGAGAAATTAAGTTCTCATCCCCTTGCAATAGACATTAATTGGCGTCTTGGTAGTCACTGTCAAAGTCAAACACTATTTTGTGCTTCTGCGAGCATTAGAGTTAAGTAGATATGTATAACTATGGTGCTCTTTTCCCCAGGTGGCTGGACGTGAAGACATGTCTGTACGACACTTACCTCTACGCGCAGCACCACGGATGGTACGAGGTCTGGAAACAGATCATTGACCTATCAGATCCTCATGGCGAACAGAACGCTTACAAGGTAAACAGCTTACTATTTACAAAACCTTTATTATAAAATCATTTAATAGAAAGTCGTCGCGCAGCGTGGTCTGCGTCGGTTGCGTCTCAGCATACGCCCTTAGTCTCCCGTAGGTCTCTATTTAATGTATGGCAGGGGTCAAGGACCGATTTTACCAAACTCCAGTAATTGAATGGCGTTGTTGTGAAAGCCACCCAAACGGGCATAGGGACAGGCAAAGGGTAGACTAACATCGGATCATATTCATCACTCTCACTTATTGCAGTTGGGAGTATCAGTCACCTTAACTCAGTATTTTTCTAGCCGCCATTAGGGAACTGTGTCACAGCTTTGTAGCGGTAGACAGACCACTTGTCCGTTGGTCCGACTATCATCTCCTCCACAAGGTTTCATTTCAATGGACGCGCTGTTGGCAAGGGAATAGCGAATAGCGTTATAGAGAGAGTGCCTATACCCAGCAGTGATTTGATGTGTGCTGTCTCATCCTTACAATTTTATTGTGTATTTTTGACCTTTGTAATTTTTCTGTGTGCAATAAAGGAATTATGAATAATGTGGTTGAAGATGTTCTTAATGATACGGAAGTGTCAGTTACAAAATCCTCTTTGATAAGGTCACCTGAAGTCATCAGACTATCCTATCACACGCTCCACCAGGGTTACGCGGCTTGTAGTACAGTCAGCCAAGCAGATAGCTGACCCCCCAGACTTATTAATCCTACACAAGGTTTTCAGGTATCTGCTTGGTTGAGTGTACAACGTCCCATTTGGCAATATCTCCTCTAGCGCTGCTAGATCCCTTAGGATTATGTTTCCAGTAGTTTCTACCTTCTCCAAATTGCAGGTCCTCAACCTCGGCCCGGAGGCGACTCAGCAGGAGATCACGTCAACCTGGCGACGACTCTCCAGGGAGAACCATCCAGACAAGGTTATTTCGGCCAGCTGGAAGTGGGAGCACTCTCCAAGCCTTAGAGTCTAAGGCAGCCTGTCCACGTCATACTTTTTGTAGGACCGATAATCGGGCAGATTTTTTTTCGTTTTTATTTTGGACCGACTTTTTGTAGGACGTGTGCGTTATACTATTGCAATCAGTACGTTCTATTTTCCTCCTACAAAAAGTCGGTCACCGATTTTATCGGACGTGGGCGGGCAGCCTAATTCTGACATGCAATAATCTATAATCACAAAGACAAGTCAATAAATATAATTAATTAACAAAACTGGCCGAACGCCACTAACCTCTGCCACTACGTACACGACGTAACTAAAGATTTTGTTGTAATTACTGATTTAAGGACGAGAATCTCATAGGATTGCCATTTGTTTCTTATTCGTGTAACTCAGGGAAAGAGAGTTAGTCAATAAAGGGGAAGATGATTCTCTTGTACCACTTAGCACATGCGCTGATTCTTTCTGCTATACTCACCTAAGCCATACTACAGCCATAACTGTCTTTTCAGGTGAAGGACCCGGCCCTACAAAGGGAGGCCCAGGAGCGGTTCATGGAGATACAGCAAGCCTACGAGATCCTCAGCAACAGCAAACACAAGCGTAACCGAAGGAACAAGAAGGATAACACCGAACCCTTGCGGACTGAGACCAACGGTGTATAGGGTCCTTGGTAATAAACTGCTCTCAGCTCTTGAGACTTGACTCCGCTAGGTCACAATGATCGTCATAAAAATCAATCACGCGCTTGAGATGGCTTTTAGATCCGACGTCGGGTTATTGATACCGGCCTAGCTCTAGCCCTCTTAGGCATAAAATATAGTCCTCTCATCAGTAAGTCTTTTATAACATTTGTTAATCTTTAACGACGGTTACCGTCAATACAGACAAGCGTTTTATTGTAGAAACATCAAACAACCTCGGGTTGAAATACCATATAAAACATACCGGAGGGTGTCAATATTTACAAGAGATTACTGCTAATGCTGACACGCTTTTCGTCTTCTATGCTTGGGGCCCGAAATAACTGCTTCAATATTGCTGTCGATTGGATTAAGGCAATAAGAGGGCAGGGAGACCCACTACTATGACAGCGATTCAACATTATTTCTAAAACTATATAGTGGGGGGTAAGGGAATGTAATTCTAAACACCCGAGATTTCGAAATCGAACGGAGCGGAAGAAATAGGGATTGAGGTTTATTTTTTTAAACTTTTATATCGAATTTACTTAGTCTTCCTCTCATTGTGTGATTGTTTTGAAGCAGTTTATTGCACTAAAAATCTTATTATCTTTGTTATATACTTTACTTATTTTTTCTGTAAAAGTTTATTTGAGTCTACCAGAGTATAGTTGCCGTTCGTCTAAGGCCCGTTCTTTCAAGAGACGGATAAACAATCAGATAACTATATTTGATACTTCATGTACTTACGTGAGAAATGACAAATGCCTCAGATAAACGATATGAGATGCTGACGAGTGAAATATCGGAATTTAGACGCATATACTTACTTTAAAGATCCTAAAAATGGTCATTTTTAAAATATACTTCTAATGGACTCTACTCACGATGCCTGCGATCTGCCTCGCGACTTGTTGCTGCAACTTGTTGCCTTACAACAGATTGCAGGTAGATTACATCGTGAGCAGGCAGGTTGCAGGCTGCATGCAATCGATTGCATCGTGAGTAGGCAGGTTGCATGCAACAAGTTGCAGCGACAAGTTGCAAGACAGATTGTACCGTGAGTAGAGCCCATAATATATTAATTTTTCGGAGGTCTGATTGTGCCAATATTCACAACTTAAATATTTTAAAATTAAGCATAATAAATTAAAAACGATTTTGTAAAAAAATAACATTACAGTCAAATCTTTAACTGTAATGTTTTTTTTTACAAAAACAGTCTCAAATTATAGATAAGAACATTCCTTATTAAATAATTATTTATTATTACTTAAGTATATCAGTGTTATACACATAACAGGTTTGCCCGTATCTATACAGGGTGGAAATCTTAAACACGACCTGGAGAGAAAGTACCTACTCTAAATAATTGAGATAGCAAAGACTCAAAGAAAACATTCCTTTATTTTTGAAAAGAAACAAAACTGCGCAACAAAGTACAATTCATGCTGTGTAGCGCGGCGCCCGCACTTCGATTACTTGTCTAAAAGTTGCCTCTCTTTCTGTCGCGTAACTCTATCCTCGTCTGATCGTCTGAAGCGGCCCGTGAAACTAAGGGTTGTCTCTTGTCACAAATAAAACTGGATATTTACATAACTACTAACTACGAACCACTTACTATTATTATTCTAGATTTGTGAATAACATTTAATATAGGTAGTATAGGTACCTACCTAACCTTTTACATAATGGCCAGAAATCCTATCGACAGTCAGTAGAACAGTGACCTTTATTCATCTGTGCTGTGACGAAACGTCATCAAACAAAGCATGCAGTATTTTTTCGCCTTCATTTTAGTAAGTAACTACACGCGGGGCTATATAAATAGAACGGCACGTGCAACCCGGGCGGCGCCCGTCAACCCACTGAGTCGGGCCGTGCAGCGGGGCCGCGGATCTACTTGTGGCTCTGCAGGTCAAGAGCGGAGTGTCACACGCCTGCTTTGAGTGAAATGTGCTATCTCTATTATTTAGAGTACTTTCCCTCCAGATCGTGTTTAAAATTTCCAATATGAAGCTCTAAACAAGTAAGATTATGTTATGTTGCGAAGGCATGGGTCAGTTGGCAGTTTGGCACATTCAGGCTAGGCGCATGCTGGAGACGCAGGCGGCGCAGCACAGCACAGACAGAAATTTGCATGGCAGGGCAGTTGAGGCAGACACAGGCGCCCAGCGCATGCATGCGCAGAGCAGACGTAATCAGTCGCACACGTACAGCACGCGGAGTCCATTCGCGTCCTAACTACCACAAGGAATAGACATTTGATGACAAAATGAGTTCGGAGTCAGAGTCTGATAATGAAATGTACGAGTTGTTGCTGCTTTACAGTTTGTAACAAACAAAAATACATCTCGTCTTGCACGCGTGTCGCAGAAATCTGTGCCGGCACTACAACGAGACGCAGAGCAGGGCAGACACGTGCCTGTGTCGCAGAATACGTTGCTCAAGGACGTTCCATACTTTACAAAATCTGCTCTGCCCTGCGCTGCGCGACCTGCGCCGCCTGCGTCTCCAGCATGCGCTTAGCCTCATACATGCATCTAGTTTACTGCTCTATGGGAATAAAGCAGTAAACTATATGAATGAATGAATGTGCCAACTGAATGAAGGAAAGGAATGAGAATTCCTTATCATAAATGTTTCTTTATTGTGTTTGCTAAGTACCTAACCCTGACTTGCACAAAACTAATTTCAAATGAAAGTTTTCATATAATTTGCATAATAAACTAAACATAAACTTATCGTGCAACTTAGGGTTAATACCTACAATAAATCCTATTTAAATTGTAGGTAATGCATATTATGTGTTACTTTGAGCTATCGTCCGTCGGTCGTTATGTTGTCGCTTTTGCATACCTATACTAACTAACGTCATGTGTTCATGCATTTTTTGCTTAGATCTAAAAAGCATTTTATACCTAAAGTTTAATAAGCGTGACAGCATTTTCTGAAGCCGATTGTAAATAGGTTACAGGTGTCGGAAAATAATGTTGATGTGAATAATTTCGCACAATGAACTGCAAAATAGTTGATTGATGAACTAATGAATGAATTATAACAAATAACAGCAAAAAAAAAACGGTTTCACGGTTCGATTCCCCACCTGAGTACAGGTTTTTTTTAAATGTATGATTGCAGTTTTTCTTATTCAAATCGATAACATGTTTCCTAAGAGCAGATCTTCGTATGTCTTAATATTATAGTGTCATACTTTCCCATACTGACCGATTTAAATGAGACATCCTGTATACTGCCACAAATAATGCTATCCAAACTCTGATAGGAGATAGCATTCAGATTTCAGTTTGGAATCGTCACATCATGTGATCAATCCGACCCCTCTCGCACCACTAAATTACCGTAGTGAATTAATCGCTATTTATGTAAATTCTGATTGTTTTACGAGTACTTGTTTATGTTTTTATGTTTTTTTTACTTAGAAATGTTAGTCAATTTAGTATTTTTGCATTTTTAATTAGGATATTTAAGTCTGTTCTGAATAGTCCGTCCATTATGATATTCGGTATTACTTACATCTAAATCTTCCTTACTATGATTTTATTAAACTGGTATGAAATAAAGTATTACGACAAAACTGAAATTATGTTTTTACGTGTTTCCGTGTAGTCAGCATCTGTCAATTGGGGCACTCAACACATCTACAACCAGACACTTCTACACAGCCAAAGATAAATAAAAAATAAAAAAAACCGCACCGTACCAAAATATACGCAAGTAAATCTCGCAACAAGCTTTTTTATTTTAATTTATTTTTAACTTTTTAGTCTTTATCATGACAGGACAAAACATCTAATCTAGAATTACAGTGCTTGTCAAGACGAATCAAATTAACCCCGTACTGTACGTACATTCTTACTCCATCCATGCTCATCACAGGAAGCAGACAACCGTGAAATGATTAGTAACATTTATGATTTCGGAACAACTCCGTTGCTGCCATTATCATCAGTAATGAAAGTTTTATTTTATTTCTAGTACATTTTTGGGTCACACTCGCGCATCGCTGCAGCGGCAGCAGCTAAATTGACTGAAAAAATTTAGATAAGTGAGGATTCAGGTTTGCGGGCACGCGCGTGTAATGGATGCTACACCACCGTGAACAGTTTTCGTCGTTTGTATTTAGTCTCCTGTAAGGACTAAAATGGTAGTGCTATGTGGTATTTTAAGTTGAACGCTGATTTACGGTTGGCTCAAGGGAGAGGATGGGGCGGCGGAAACTAATCTCTAATTAAGTAGGTACCTACTGTATTTATTGTCATAAAACATAAATATATCTACAGACATAAAGGTGCTCCTAGAAGGGCCATATTTTCACTGCAATATGTGGCTGGCAACTATTGGTGTCTTTTTCTAACATGTGAGTAACAGTGGGACGCCAATAGTTGCCTGCTACTATTGCAGCAAAACCTGGCCCGTTTAGGAGCACATAAAACTAAGACCTCATTAAACAATGGGCTCGAATGAATAAAGAAAAGTAGGTATCAAATGTCTTTGGAAGGAAATTGAGTACTTATCGAGTACTTATCTGGTTAAAAGTGGGCGCAACTGAGTCTTTTTGCCACCCCGATGGGTTATTCTAGAGTCGATTAAAAGTATTTAAAAGTAAAGTTCTCTTTGGAGGTTCTCTCTTCGTCTGTACCAAAGGGCGAGCTAATGGCGTTGTTGTAAACCGATGTGACCCACTTCACTAGACAGTGTAGTAGTCTCCTCTACTAAGTATTTAGTAACGAGACGGGTAAATAAATCAATTTGAGGGGGTCAGGAAAATGACGGAATCTACAAAGGCTGAGAATGCTACGAACTTTTATTATTATTATTTAAAACAACAAAGAAATACAAACATTGCACTGGGCTGCAAATGCTTGCTTTGCCTCTTGTATTTCTGACAATCAGTTATGTATGTATCACTTGCTATTGTTACTATTATTTAACCACTTTATATACCTACTTAGCCATTTACTTATTATATTATATTGGGTATTAGATTGAAAGAGGGGGAGAGAGGCCTTTGCCCAGCAGTGGTACATTACAGGCTCGTAATAATAATAATTGGGTATTTGTATTGTCATTTGTGTACGTGCCATGATCAGAAATATATCTACTCTAGATTAAAATAGATCTCTCTAGATACTATTATCATTATTTATTCTATTATCAAGATCATTATTTACTACTACTGCGGTATGGATTTATTTTCTATTGAGAAAATTTTATCCAAACACATTTTCTTTCATGAAAACCCTAAATTATATAGTGAAATTACATATACCTTTGATTGCGATTTACCGTGTATTTCCTGAAATACACATGAAAAAAGCACCCCTAATTTATTCATGAGGCGCCTTAAATTATTATTATAGTTTGCGTGAGAGTCCGCAGGTCATGTGGAAATGCAAAGTGCCCGTGAATGTGCAAAAAGCACTCAAAGTTACTCTTTAAAACCAGTTGAAAAATGTACAACTGAAAATATTTATAATTTATTTTATAATTACGAGAGAATTTTCATTTTGAATCGGAATTTCCTGAATCCTGCGGTACCTATGCGAGAATTTCATCGGGGGAAATGTTTTGACATCATGAATGCAGGGAGCTCAGCATCAGAGTAGATGCCGTGGTAAAGAAGAGCAAGAAATATCCCACCTTTGCCCAACCTCCTTCCGACCTCATCACCCATAGCATAGCTTATGCCTGGCCCGCGGGGTGTCGGTCGCGGGCGAGAGAGTGAAGGACAGAGCACGCGCTCGACCATATCTCTGTCCCGCACCTTCCGCGACGGAACCCTCCCCCCGCACTCTGAAAACAACTACCTACCTACTACATAATGATGACGCAAACGCGGCAAGGGAACAAGGGGGAGCACGGCAACGGGTTAGATTTATCCATGTAACCCAGAGACTCGCCAAACATTATTTGTATGCTATGCAACCTATGTACGATGACGGGCCGCCAATGCTTTAGTGACAGTTTTCAGCTGCCTCCTCAGCAGCTGACCAATCACAGCTCTCTCCTCTACACACGTAACGATATATCGTAGCGATTTCAGAAAGCCCCTCCCTAGCGTCTCCACACGCCACCGATATCTGCGTCGATCGTCAGTTCTCCGCAGAAGCTCGCACAAGAAACATGTCAGTCATCCTTGATTGAAAATGATGACGCACTTGCGTTACCTATTGGGTCTGATTAAAAACAGAGTTTGTGGTGTAAATGCTCATGAATAGGAAGCAATTTTTAACCGACTTCCCAAAGGAGGAGGTTTACAATTCGTCCGGATTTTTTATTTTTTTTTATGTATGTGCCTCGATAGCGCCTAGACGGATGGACCGATTTGGAAAATTATTTTTTTGTTTGAAAGGGTTTACCTTCCCATTGGTCCCATTGATACCAGGTCAGGATCTGATGATGGGATCCTGGAGAAATCGAGGGAACTCTTCAAATATTATAGGCAGACATATAGTGATTTTTGTGTTTTTCATAATAACTCGTGCAAATGCACATGGTAAGCATAATATTGTGATGCGGAACTGCTGATGAAGACCACATATGGCCACCAGATCTGCTCAATACCAGGTACAAATACAATGCGTGGCTGACGGGCAGGCAACGCATAGCCTAAACCGGTGGACCTAGAGCCATGAAACTTTGTACAGGGGTTCCTTAGTAGCGTGGTGTAGCACTGATATGAGATTTGACAAAATTAATTCCCCAAGGGGGGGGGGGGATAAGGGGTTACAGTTTGTATTAAACTCAATCTAATCAAATAGGGTTTGTGGAAGTCGGTTTTTTCTAAAGTTTACTTTTTGTTTCAATTATCTCATACCAACTTATTATATGAGTTGAAATTCATTCCCAAAGATCGGCATAATTATTTAAGGATGAACGAGGAGGTAAACTTAAACTTAGGCTTTGGTTACTTCACTAGTAAAGAACAGGACACTGTAATGAGAGAATAACTCGCCACGACCTGACGAACTGAGCGGCCGCCATCGCCATCCACACGCGACGATAAAACTGTGCAAACGCAATCGACAACGATTTATCTAATAGAAATTGAAACTGCCGCCATGAACGATAAATCTGCAACGATTTGTCATACACACGATCGATAAAACTGCGCAAATCGATTTGCACAGATTAATCGCTACGATATATCGTTAGCGGCTGTGTAGTTACCTCGTCCCCCGCCGTAAATTGGTGAGTTGTGTTTCAATGGAAAAAAAATCTATGGGCTCTCCACTGGATAAGTGCTCCCTGATGTAACACAAAGCTATTTTTTGACTGGCCCCCATCCCTATTCCGGGTCGCGGGGGGAAAAAAGAGGCTCAAAAGAGGCTAGGTACTGGGTACTAGCATTGGGTAAATAAAGATGATATAGTAGTCAGCTGCAGTCAGGGCAGTCCCACAGCTACAATTAGAATAAGCCAAGATAAATCATTTTCACGACAGAACCGTTTAATTTTGTAGAAAATCACACTCCATTTTGCCTTAATTTATATTGGCATGAGTTGACGACCTCTCGGCTTTAGTCTGATGATTGATGAAACTTGAGCCGTGATCTATTTATCGGAGCCAGTCATTCGGTAAAGGGAGGAACTCGGAATTCAGTTTCAAAGTAGTAAATCTTCATAAATTTACCGAACCTTTTCAACAGTAATTTGCAAGGTTTAGATGGCAACTACTACTCGTAGTTTGTCTCATAATACAGGATGTAACAGAAAGGTGTAGTCATATTTTAGAAACCTCACACCTCAAATCAATGGCTCGCGATTCTTATGACTTGGTAATAAGTTTAATACTTATGACAAAACAAACAAAATAATGACAACAATGCTCCCGGGGTAATGACAGTCCAAGGTTATGAGATCGATTACAGTAAACTAAATAGATTTCAGGTATCAGGCACACCAACGCGTTACCTACTTGATCGTTTGTTTTTAATACTAAGTCCAAAATATGAGGTGCGGACTGCGGATTCGGAGTTCGTTTCCATGAAACAAAGTCTGTATTTTGAGGTACAATAAAGAATGAAACAAGCGCGTTAAAAGCTTTAAAACAAACTCTATAGCGAACGTTTCGATTAAAATAATAGTTTTGTAAGTATTGTGTTTTCCCTGACTTAATACTTCTTACCTAGTTATTCTGTGTTAATACGTCCGATTCTGCTTAGGTATTCGGTGTCTTTGTTACTGTAAAAGCCCTGCAGGTCGGTATATCCTAAGATGTATCACCTTGTGTTGGTAAATGTGCGAATTGGAGAAAAGAGAAACAATATTTCGGACTTATTACCACTAGAAACTAGATCTACACCTACATCTTAATATTAACCAGAGGCGGTAGCTAATGATGGTTTTGGGAAGAAAACAACTAGTAATTTTACTTTATTTATTTAAATTATCTATCAGTAATCAACAAGGGTATTATTAATCATATAACCAATCAATCAATGTAGGATTTCATTGATTCAGTCATTATTTCAAAACTCTACAATACTGAAGCAAAACAAACTAAATACGGCATTTTAGCCAGATATACTTACTGCGTTTTCTATAACAGTATAAGGCCTCAGTAGCAAACCATTATTTACTTCGCTTGTCCTGCCAACCGCTCCATCTGTCGTGAACTCGTGTTGTCATCCGCGTCCTTTTTAACCGACTTCAAAAAAAGAGGAGGGTATCAATTCGTTTGTCTGACGTTCTTTTTTTTGTAATTAAACTGGTATTAATTATGAACCGATTACAAAAATTATTTCTTTGTTCAAAAGGTCACTCCAATAGTCTGGGCCCATTCATTGAAAATGAGGAATCGGTCCAAAAGGTAGGTTTCGACACAATTTATTTTTCTGAAAATCACCGTTCCCGCCCCGCCATCATCAGATACTCTACGGCTCTCCACTCTACATTGCCAAAAATATTACTGACCCAGTGAAGACGTCTTGCGTGTTGTGTGTGTCAGTAAAATTTAGAAAATGCGAATGACATTGGCTGTTGGGAACTTTAGTTCTCCATGGACACCATCAGAATTACACCACAGGCTATAAAGACTGTAGTAGGCGTGGTTTTCGTTGTCGGCCGCTGGCAGCGTGGCGTCGAACGCTCTCGTGTCCCAGTTTAAACCACAACTTACTTGCCAGAATGTCTCGGAACTTTTTCGTGAAACTGTAAAATTTTCCGCCTCCTAAAGTACCACTACTTCGGTGCTTTATACAGGGTTATATGGGAGAATGGTAACTGTTCTGACTGGACTTATTTATAGGATTATCAATCCGGGTACAATCCAACCAATCCAGAAAACCAGCATAAATAGTTTGTAACAGTTGTGTGTGACATCTCTCTGGAGAACATTCACTAAGTAACCGATTCAATTAAAATAATCAAAGCGATACTTTTTTTCTCCATACATTTGAGTTCATCTAATATTGATTCGCAATATTAAACATAATTTTTATGTATTTGTGCTAACTTTTCCAACGCTGCTGTATTGTATCTATAGCAGTCACGATCCCATGTCATCCTGTATATTCCAGTGGCTCTAACGTTTTGTGCAGTTTGTTATACGTTACGTGAGTTATTTCGAAAGCATTTGTTGTTTGTGGCCTCGGCACTAAACGTAAATACTTAGCATTGTTGAATCAGCAGCGGTTTGGTGTATTGTGTGGTAAGAATTATTAAATTATCTCAGGTCAGAATCCCGAGTGTTCAGAAAAACATTCGGAGATAACGTGGTGAATTTCTGGGGTTTTTCTCATTACGGGTGAGTCTTGTGCTAAATAATTTTCATCCATATAGACTTATCCACTTTTGCAGCGTCTGAGTTTACATGGAAACTTGACTGTTTGCGCTGACTGTCAGTTTTAATAACGTCCATTTGCAATAATCTATTTATCCCTGGTTTTCACATTACTCTGAGACATTACTAGAGTCTTTAGACTGCATCAGTCATCGCTGAGATTCATCGTATACGCCGCTGCCAGTGAGTCGTACAATTCTGCCCTGTATGCAATGCAACCATATAGTAGGTAATAATATAAAGAATCGTGTTAATCTACGTACATTGTACCGAGCATTCGAAGATTAGTATCTCACAACATCATAAAACGACAAAATGGCTACTCATCGACTTCTCATCACGCACAAAGACACTTTCTAAAAGTCAATTTCAAGATGCAACATTTTGGGTGTATCACATCACAGGGCACGACGATCATATTTTGCAACGCGCTGTACAAGATTGCGCGACAATAGAAAATGTGATGTGTAAAATGTAAAAGATTTTTTTAGTATGCTAATCTCTCCGAAAGAAGCACGAAGTATAATTGCCGCCAGTACTTAGCCCCGAACCCCCCTGAGTGACAAATGGAGAGAACGGGCGGTAGGCTTACCTGCCAAATGATCTCGTCTACACCCGCCGACAAATATTTTAACATCACTCTTTGCAGTCTCTCCTCGGCCGCGCTTCGTCAGCCGATATGACGACACCACGCTTAGCGAATGTAGATAAAAGACAAATCGGAAGTAGTAAATTGAAGTCAGGTAACGCAATAAATGTAGGTACAAGCAGTTCGGTCGAGCTGATTCCGATTCCGAGTGTACAGTCAGTGTCAGATAATGAGCACGCAAGAAAGTCAAATATAGATCATCAGAGTGTCATAGACAATCTTATAAATTATGTTTAATTGAAGTCAGGTAACGCAATAAATGTAGGTACAAGCAGTTCGGTCGAGCTGATTCCGATTCCGAGTGTACAGTCAGTGTCAGATAATGAGCACGCAAGAAAGTCAAATATAGATCATCAGAGTGTCATAGACAATCTTATACATTATGTTTAATTGAAGTCAGGTAACGCAATAAATGTAGGTACAAGCAGTTCGGTCGAGCTGATTCCGATTCCGAGTGTACAGTCAGTGTCAGATAATGAGCACGCAAGAAAGTCAAATATAGATCATCAGAGTGTCATAGACAATCTTATACATTATGTTTAATTGAAGTCACGTAACGCAATAAATGTAGGTACAAGCAGTTCGGTCGAGCTGATTCCGATTCCGAGTGTACAGTCAGTGTCAGATAATGAGCACGCAAGAAAGTCAAATATAGATCATCAGAGTGTCATAGACAATCTTATACATTATGTTTAATTGAAGTCACGTAACGCAATAAATGTAGGTACAAGCAGTTCGGTCGAGCTGATTCCGATTCCGAGTGTACAGTCAGTGTCAGATAATGAGCACGCAAGAAAGTCAAATATAGATCATCAGAGTGTCATAGATAATCTTATATATCAATCAACCTAAGAGCTTGTCCAATGGACGAAAAGACCCAGCTGTTTTTTCATAGGTTTTGAACTTTATGTCGATGTGGGCGAAAGTGTTCAAAAGCCTGCCTGGATGTCCGTATATGTTTAACCGATCCTGCCTGTGTAAGAGCACAATACCACTAAACATACGTGTATATATAATATACAGTACGTTTACAATAATAATAAAATGAAATAATATTCGCTTAAGGGGATTTCATTTACCATAGTAGATAAAACTACCATAATTTTCAGAAAGTATGCCTACTTTGGACATAGAAATATTTATTCAGGTAAATAAAATGTACGAATTACCTAGGAACACATTATAAGTGCACCAGATTTCTACAGTCGACTCTCGATTACAATTTCGTTGTCCAAAAATCATGGGTACACGGGCATCAACGGAACTACACCATCTCTCAGCCCCACTGCTTCTTTATTAGGGGCTCACGGAACAAATTATATCCTAAATCATTCTACCGTGTGGCTCTTGGCGAGTGCCTTTAACAAGTCGCTACATTTTTAAACAGTGCCCTGATTCTGGTAGCTGAATGGCAGCTCAGTGACAGTGAAACAACTAAGATGATCCAGTATACACCTAAGTGTGTCAATAAAATTGTGTTGCTTGAAACCATTTTTTTAAAGCAATGTAAAAATTCAAGTAAGCGAAAGGGATTAGGAAAACACCTGAAAATAGGCACCTCAATGGTATTTCGAGTCGCCATTTCATTAGCACAGTCCAGGCCTAGTGCATTTGTGATTTTGCGAACGCAATTTTCTCACATTAATAAGTAATTAAAAACTTTGCTGGCCGGTATGGTGCCATGAAAATGTATACATCTTCGCTTTGTCCAATGAAGTTGGATTCTAGGGAGTTATTTGGGACTCTGATGCTGAAGAAACTGATTTGTTATGTCGACAGCCTAAATGGTATGGGATTTATGTCATAACGTAAGGAGAAGTAAAATATCATCTGCCCTTCTAAAATCGGTTTCATAGTAAGGTAGGTCAACAAAAATGTTACCGGGACAGCAGTGGTATAATAATAATAATAAATCATATCCAGGAGCATGATTCTCGCGCATTCGATATACGATATCTACACCTATATCGAGTGATTTCGTATGGGAATCTGTCAATTGGTCTTGATATCCGTATATCGAAGGCGCAAGAATCGACCGTCAGGGCCTTGGTTTCTTCCTTCATCAGCTCACAATTACTGTCGTGTCGTTAGAATAATTGAAACAAAAAGTAAACTTTAGAAAAAACCGACTTCCACAAACCCTATTTGATTAGATTGAGTTTAATACTAACTGTAACCCCTTATCCCCCCCCCCCCCTTGGGGAATTAATTTTGTCAAATCCCATATCAGTGCTTCCCCACGCTACTAAGGAACCCCTGTACAAAGTTTCATGGCTCTAGGTCCACCGGTTTAGGCTATGCGTCGCCTGCCCGTCAGCCACGCATTGTATTTGTACCTATAGTATTGAGCAGATCTGGTGGCCATATGTGGTCTTCATCAGCAGTTCCGCATCACAATATTATGCTTACCATGTGCATTTGCACGAGTTATTATGAAAAACACAAAAATCACTATAGGTCTGCCTATAATATTTGAAGAGTTCCCTCGATTTCTCCAGGATCCCATCATCAGATCCTGACCTGGTGTCAATGGGACCACCCTTGAGGTATTACCTATACGCCGAAAAAAGATTTGTTCAAATCGGTTCATAATTGGCGGAGTTATCGCGTAACAAACATAGAAAAAAAAAAAAAAACATACGGGTCGAATTGAGAACCTCCTCCTTTTTTTGAAGTCGGTTGAAAATAAGGGGCATAACTATGTGTAGCGCATGGCATAGGTCTGTCCTTCACTGTCTTGATTCCGGGATGGGTGGTCAACGTATTTTTTTTAGTAACGTTCTGAATTTCACGATAAATCTAATTTGTCGGCTTATTTCTGTCAAAGATGGTCAGAGAGTGACGTCTTCATAAAAATAACCCTAAAAAATGAGATGGACCTTTCTGTTACACGCTGTATACTAACCGCTTTGTCGGTTATAGATTGTTTTTTTTTTTGTGAAATGACGGTGCTGCGTGAAATCTAGATAAGGTGATAAATGAGGCAGCCTCTGGATCTGCTCATTCGACGAGGCTTTTGATGGACGCTGCCAACATTAAGGTTTATAGCAGCAATCCCTTTCGGAATTGGAATTAGTGCAGCGAAAATATAGCGGGTTTAGAAAAACCTTCCGATCCCCTTGATGTTGAGCTTTGTGGTCTAGTTGGTTTCATGCTTGCCTCCCACACAGGAGATGCAGGTTCGAATCCAGGTGCTGACCCTAAGTCATTTATCTTATGTATACGGACGTTCTAAATTCTATTTTTTTCTACGGTGATGGAAAAGATCGTAAGGAAACCTTAATAACTCCGTAGCTGCGGCAATGGGCTAGCCCTGTCACGCAAAATGGAGTATTGAATCATAATCACTGGCTGAAAGTGGGCACATTGTGCCTCTGCCACCCCGTGTGGGAAAAGGCGTGACGTCATTTGTTATGTTATGTTATGTTGTTCCGATCCCCTTATAGCGGAACCAAGAACAGAATGCGGATGTTCAGTTTAGGATAATAATTTTAACATTTATTTTAACATTACATGATGACATGTATTTTGAGACCTAGCCTTTTAAACTCTACCATACGAACGAATACCATACCATACGACTCGTACTACCGCAAGTGTCGTCCATCATAATATTGTCCTATGGCAAATGCACTTTAGTATTTAGAACTCTATTCTAAGTATCACACATGTCCAGTTTACGTGAAACTTTAGCAACCGTGATAAAATAAATTTGTGTTACTTGTTACAAACTTAATTTTAGTGATTGTCTTGTGGATTGTCTGCAATTTTTTGGCTACACGAACTAAACGGTTGTCCGTTGTGCCTTAGTTTAGTGATTTTGACATCTCCCGAATCGCCTAGTTTATGTTTTTAACCGACTTCACAAAAGGAGGAGGTTTACAATTTGTGGGGATATTTGTTGTCTTTTTAGGGTACCAAACGGGACCCTATTACTGAAACTTCGCTGTCCGTCTGTCCGTCCGTCCGTCCGTCCGTCCGTCCGTCCGTCCGTCCGTCCGTCCGTCCGTCCGTCCGTCTGTCTGTCACCAGGCTGTATCTCATAAGCCGTGGTAGCTAGACAGTTGAAATTTTCGCAGAAGATGTATTTCTGTTGCCGCTATAACAATAAATACTAAAAAACAAAAGAAATTTAATATTAAGGGGTGCTCCCATACAACAAACGTGATGTTTTGGTAATTTTTGCTCGATATTGATAATGGTAGCAGGTAGACGCTTAAAATGTTCACAATATATTGAGTTGATTATTTACTTAAAAAATAAGTAATTAAATTAAAATTAAATTAATATTTAGGGGGGGCTCCCATACAACATATTTTATTTATTTTTGCGGTTTTTTATAGATAATGTTACGGAACCCTTCGTTTCGCTAGTCCGACTCGCACTTGGCCGGTTATTATGTATGTGCCCCGATTGTGCCTAGACGGATGGACCGATTTGTTTTTTTTTAAAGGGTTTTCCTTCCAATTGGTGCCATTGACATCAGGTCGGGATCTGATGTTGGGATCCGGGAGAAATGGAGGGAACTCTTCAAATATAATAGGCAGACCTATATAGTGATTTTTGTTTTTCATAATAACTCATGCATTTACTCATGGTATGCATAAATTGTGATGCGGAACCGATGATGAAGACCACACATGGCCACCAGAACTGCTCAATACTAGGTATAAATACAATCTACTATGCGTGTCTGACGGGCAACGCACATCCTAAACCGGTGGACCTAGAGCCATGAAACTTTGTACAGGGGTTCCTTATGTAGCGTAGGGTAGCGGAAAGATAAATACAAATATTCTTCATCAGCCTTCGACTGGTCCTTCGGATTCACCAATTAGGGATATGTTATTTGTTAAATTTGGGCTTTTAGCCTGAAATATACGATGAATTCAATAATTTCTATCTGCTCTCATACTGTGGCATACGAGCATGGCTTCCGGATGAGGGCTATTTCTCTATGGAACGCGCTTCCCTGCGCCATCAGGGACAGTCCATCTCTCTTTATTTTTAAGAATCGGTTAAGGAGCATTATCTCTCTCTCTCATAAATATAGAAGGTATTTAAATGTGTATTAGTTTATTTATGTTAGGTTTATATATAAATATATACAATATTAATGTACTTCTTTATGTAGTATATTCAGTAGATTAGTAATATGGTTTATTTATTTTTATTTTTCACTTATTTGAGCACATAGGCCTACCTGTTCTGTATTTTAATATTCTCTGTCCATCCTGGGTTTGCTGGAAGAGATCTCTTTTTAGAGATAAGCTTGCCTTTGTACATTCCTTCTCTGTATCTTTTTGTGTTTTATGTGCAACAAATATATACGAAATACATACGAAACTTTGGGTACCACTGACTGGTGTACGCACGGTTGTCATGCCCAGGCAATGATGCGGGCGGGAGATTAGTGCAGCCAGATAATGAGCCGAGCAAACTCAAAGACATTCAGAAGTTATCAAATATTACGTCCCCAGCCAGGTTAGAATGTTCATATTCAAATTCTTTATAGCACAGAAACATATAATTGAAACAAAAAGTAAACTTTAGAAAAAACCGACTTCCACAAACCCTATTTGATTAGATTGAGCTTAATACAAACTGTAACCCCCTATCCCCCCCCCCCCCCCCCTTGGGGAATTAATTTTGTCAAATCCCATATCAGTGCTACCCCACGCTACTAAGGAACCCCTGTACAAAGTTTCGTGGCTCTAGGTCCACCGGTTTAGGCTATGCGTTGCCTGCCCGTCAGCCACGCATTGTATTTGTACCTAGTATTGAGCAGATCTGGTGGCCATATGTGGTCTTCATCAGCAGTTCCGCATCACAATATTATGCTATGTGCATTTGCACGAGTTATTATGAAAAACACAAAAATCACTATAGGTCTGCCTTTAATATTTGAAGAGTTCTCTCGATTTCTCCAGGATCCCATCATCAGATCCTGACCTGGTGTCAATGGGACCACCCTTGAGATATTACCTATACGCCGAAAAAAGATTTGTACAAATCGGTTCATAATTGGCGGAGTTATCGCGTAACAAACATAGAAAAAAAAAAACATACGGGTCGAATTGAGAACCTCCTCCTTTTTTTGAAGTCGGTAGAAAAAAATACATGTTGAATGTTCTACAAATTTTGTAACCAAATCCCCGAATTAAATATTAAAAGTTAATCACAACTTTTGCATTAAATTCTAGGGTGTGCCAAAATTGATTAACTGGTCTGTAAATAATATATATACCTGTTTTATATATTGGGGAAGAATACTCAATCATAAAAGAGAGCTGAGTAAATGGATAATATGGCAGTTTATGACATACAATAGGACCTGATTTTGAGTCAAATTGCGTCCATACAAACATCCCTACCCGGCGTCGAAATATCGAATTTATTCAGATCCATGCACATTTTAATACTACCGCAGCACACGCCAGGGCCGTATTTTAAACTACAATTTGAATTTCAATCGCCTCGCTATTATGATAAGCCGTCTTTCTGAACTCAGGCTCACTCTCCATAACGGAGAGGTGAAAACTTTCCCTAAAAAAATATACCAACCAAAAATATTTCCGTATCTTGCACATCCTCCGGTGCGAATGTAAAATCTGATTGGTTTTTTATTTAGGCTTATTAGGCCTCGCTGAAGATCAAACTTTACAAACATTATCATGTTTACAATTATACATTTGAGATTTGACAGGCCGCAAATTAGTTATGTGTGCAAAATATGGTAATAGCGAAACAGTCAGTGTACCTACAGCACACCTACAGATTGGATTGATTGTATGGCCGCCATACACCATCAAGCCTATCGTCAAATCGGCATGACGATTGATTTGACGAACGATTCGATCAGTTAGATTTGACCGTGTATGAGTGGATTTGGCTTGAAAGGCGGTTTGGGTAACCTACCTATGGACCATTGGCGTAATTTCTTAGGGTTCCGTACCCGAAGGGTGCCAAACAGGACCCTATTACTGAGACTTGGCTGTCCGTCCGTCTGGGTATGCCATGTCAGATTTGATTCTGAGAAAATCTTTATTTTCACTTAATATTCTGGATGTGTGTTGCCTTGTTGGGGCTTCTATTAATGTATAGTTATGTCAAAAATAAAGTTGTTAATATTAAATTAGCTCCACCCCGTTCTGATAGTAAAAGTTTTAAACCATTAGCACAGAAGAGATAATAGTCCATTAGTGTCCTCAGCAAGAGGCATACATGGTGCCAGGATTAGCAAAGGCAGTATAGTAAAAGTAAACGTGATGCGTCGTACTGTCTGAGGTTTATGCGGCTTCTACGGCGTAAATAGGAGTCCCGTTTGCACTAACGACGAACAAGGAAACGCCTTACTCCTAGTAACTCCTAATTTAAGGCAATGCTTACGCTTAGCAAAAAGTCCCGTTTCACCCACATCACCAACGATTTTTAATTGGTTGGTCCTATCCTAAGAGTAGCCTAGTTTTTTGACAATTCTCCATGGTTTTGTTCGTCGATCTATGACTGTCTCTCTCTATCACATGAGATTGTCACATTTGTTAGTTTAGGGGCCCTAAGCACTATGCCCTCCCAAATCGGTGTCGTAACTTTAGGTGATGTCTAACGTCATTAGTCGTGACTTAAGGGTTACCTAGTGAAAGGAGCTTTTGCTCTAGGCAACTCATAAATATTTAGGCATCTGATTTAGGCGTGTCCTATGGTTAGTGAAACGGGTGTAAGACGTTCATCCGTGCTCAATACATATTGAAGGCTTTGAGGCTTTGGCACATAGCTGTCGGTAGCGGGGCAGTTACGGGGGGTCAAATACAAGAAAGATGCATGTGTCATGCATGTCACACCACACCAAGCGGACGACTCTTCGAAAGCGTGTCACTTAGGAAGTTAGCGTTTCGAAGACGCATCGTTTAAAAATACCGTTTACGTGCCAGGAACGACAAACTCGTTTTTCGTTCTCAGGAAAAGCAGTACTCTTCTAAACCGCGTTGACATCATTCGTCTCGTCCGCACACCGACTGTTTTCGCGCCGACTACTTTGGCATCGACTGCTGCGCCGACAGCTTTCGTTTCGTCCGCAAACCGACTTCGCTCCGACCGGTTTAAGCCGACCGCTTTAAGTTCGTTCTTCAAAATAAAACTCGTCGCCAACGAAACCGTATTGAAAACCTGTTTTCGGATTGGGTAAACCGGTTTCGTTTCGTCTTTGAAAACCGAAGACGACCCTCTCTGTGGCGGCTATTTGGACCATTTGAACACACATAATCCGACCCGCTTCCGAATCGTGCCGAAGCCTTGACTGTTTGCAGCAATTTGTGCAATGCCCGAATTATTATCGCGACAATCACCATATTGGGAATTGTTATTACGTGCAAAAATATGCGCATATTTACACACGATCACTCGAGGTCGCGGGTCGATGACGCTGACGAAGCCATATATTTTATGCACCTATTCAATATTTATTTCACTGGTGAAATGTACAGTTGAAATATTCAACTATACGCTATTCATAATTATTGGCTATAATTGCGTTGTGTTCGTTGAATTCTCTCCTGTGACCCTTGTAAAGGATACAGAAAAAAACTAAGGGCCATTTGTACTAAAAAAATAATTACGATTAGCGTCCTAATTCTATTTAGCAGCTGTCAAAATGTATGCAATATGTCAAACTTAATTGTGATTAACGCTCGTATCACAATTAGTGTTGTTGGTGCAAATGGACCTAGTGTAACGAAAACAGACCTTTGAGATCCACCCGTGGGTGGGTATGTACAGAAAACTTGAATGTCACTCATACTTCACGCCACGACATCCGAGAGCGAGGCTCGCGCGCTCCATCCTGTGCCTTCTATCCATAGCAACGGGAATGCCATTAAAACGTTTCATACTTTCACTAGGAATTTTCGAATACATTTTAAGAGGACGGTGAAATAAGGCTATACAGGATGTAACAGAAAGGGGTGTACAAGCCGAAAGACGGTTGTTAGGCACATCATTCTGGGCAACTTTCACTATGGGACCGACTTGATCAGAGCAACTTTATTTTTCACTCCAACATACAGTTCAGCTGAGCGCTAGGCCCGAAATGGACCGAGTTGATAAAAATAAAGTTGCTCTGAAATTCGGTCCCATAGTGAAAGTTGTTCAGATTGATGTCCCTTACAACCCTCTTTCGGCTTGTGTACCACTTCCTGTTGCACCCTGTCTGTATAGGTACCATGCTTTTACAAAGAAGTAGATACTCTGTCACTCACTATCTCCAATTTCAGCGTCGATAAATTTCCCTCGTATGACGTCCCGCATCATGTCACAGCCCATCACGTCAGGCCTGACGAAATCACGCCACGTCACGATGACGCAAAGGAAGTCAACAAGAGATGACCGTGACGTCGTCCGTTTTGTAACATCGACAGCGCTTTTTGTCATTCAGAAACTGTATTTAACCCCTCTTTTCCCGGGGATCGATTTGAGGCATCGCGACTTTGAACCGTATGCCATGGTAATAAAATTCAAAACCAATAACGGAAATAAGTGAGCTCTAGCTGACCGTGGGAAGGATGATTATATACATTCCTCAAATAAGACTTGATTTGTGTTTTCTGCAGGGAAAATGTAACAAGGGTTTGGATTTTCTTTTAGATCTTAGGTCGGTCTTTATAGGACTCTTCGATTAATTATATTATAGCTAAAAGCATACAAGTTTTTCCGCCGGCGCGCTCTGCACAAACTTTTCAATACACCCTCACATACACACACACACACATTTAGCGCCTTTTCCCATACGGGGTGGCACGCGCACAACTATGCCCACTTTTAACCAGTGATTCAATAGTAAATTCAACTATTACTAAATTATAAATATTCGCTTTGATCGCAAACGCATCAGGTTAGTTACTAAAGCGTTTATTTAGTCGTCCCACACCCCACACAACACACAAAACGGAACAAGGAAAGTAAAATACCCTCGCTTTATGAGACCCACAGAACAATTCGTATTCCGGTACCCAATAGCGTCGAGTGTACATCTATTCTTAGTGGGACCTACTCAATCCCACAGCTCGGCTCTTTAGCTGTGATTTGATAGCACTGAGCCTCACTTTCGCATACGAACGGTGACTTGATACTGCTAACGAAATGACCACTCAATGGCGACTGCGACGGTAAAATGTGGTCATAAGGATCGCGCACATAAGGACAGGCCGCAGCGTGCCGGGTCGCAGCGCACTATCGCACACTGTGTCGGACGGGGCGCAACGGGCCACATGCTTTTGTATGCGGCGCGATGCGGCCCGCCCCGCCTCACCACGCTGCGGCCCGTCCTAATGTGCGATTACATTTGTGAAATATGTACCGATTTAATCCCTTTTACTCTATGCTGTTTACCAAATTGTGGTGTTGTTGAACTTCCTTTCCGGTTATTAATATTTAAATAATAAAATTATACTTACTTACTTTGGTTTTGCCTAAATCGGGATGCCATACGTATTCGCCTTTCTCTTTGGTCACCCCCTCTCGGAGGAATTTTGTACGGGGGAGTTTCTTGCCCTTCTTTGCTCCATCCCTAAGCCCACAACTTCCGAACGGGCGGTAGTATACAAAAATATTAATATTATATTGACGTTGACTAAGCAATCTGTATGATTTTAAGGTCAATAAAAAAAGACTTTGACTTTGCTAAAAAGAGAGCCACACAGTTCTCTCAGAGCAAAAGAAACTTAGCATGGCAACTTGGTGTGGCTTATTAATGGACTGTTGTTGTTGTAGTCAGGTCATTGTCAGTGTGCCGCCACTTCACTAGCGGAATTAGGCCTCGGGGTTGTAAGCTCCAACTTTGTAAGCTACCCGTGTCGGATCGTGTATCGTAAAACTGAAAGTTTACGTCAAATGTTTTTTTCATACGACTCCCCCACAAGGCGTGTAGAATAAATCCTGTTCGGGTTCAATCTTATGTTCTGTGCAAAGTTTCGTTCGTTCGTTCATTGCGCACTCCTATTGGATATCGGATATACGGATCTCATGAAAAAGTTGCCTATGTTAGAAAGAAAGAATCAACTATAGTCCGGTTCATGAGATAAAGCTTGGTGACAGACAGACAGACAGACGGACGGACGGACAGCAAAGTCTCAGTAATAGGGTCCCGTTTGGCACCCTTCAGGTATGGAACCCTAAAAAGTATCTATTTTGACTTGACAGGCCACAAACCTTTGTCTCTGCCACCCCGCATGGAAATAGGCGTGACGTTATACTGTTGTGGTTTATGCAATGCCTTATTATCAGCTTTTTCTTAATTGGTGCTAAAAGGACCCCGAAATGGACACTTCGACATAGTTAGTAAGGGATTAAAAGTGACGTTTTCTCATAAAGCTTTTCAGGTGCTTATTATTTTCCATTGTGGTTCGAACAACGCAGGTGGAGCTTGTTAGTAGCTGTCAGCTGGAAATACTGCTGTTTATGCAGCTACAAGTTCTATAACAAGAGGATATTCTAGAGCCGTGAATAATTGTAGCAGAGATAAAGGGCTATTTGAAGCAGGCCGGTGTTGCTCTCTGTTTGAAGCAGTGCAAAAAATAGCTGTTTGATAATATCTACAGAAATACAGAAATTTTGACTTTGACTGTCTCCTTATCTGTACCATACACACCTTGGCAAGAAATTCTACTTAGACTTTAAATGATGGCAGCATTTTCATACAAACCAGTGAGAAAAAGGGCATTTTAAGCACTGTTTTGCGTGAGTAAAAGTAGCTTTTTAGGGGGTGAGTGGTGTAAAAGATGGTTTTTTAGTGGCAGTCCTGAAAACGATCATTTTGCTATTTTTGGCATTGTGCCTAAGGCATGCGACTCGGCGTATGATCCACAGACGTCCAGCAACCGCCTGAGGGCTCGGATCGAGGGGCTCAGCTTATATTGTTAACCATGACGGACGCCGCTGACTGAACATCCGACCTTGGTGTCGCTGAGCTCCCCGATCAATTCGTTCATGAACAAGCTTAGAAGACGTCAGCCCCCCCCCCCCTGTCTCACACCGCATCTCAACCTGTATTCTTGACTCAAGGAACCGGCCCACCTGACAGCGTTACGTTGATTGCCATTACATCGTTAGATTTTAACCCGAGTAATCAAAACTTAAGTTTAATCTTATAGACATTTATTTTCCTAGAAACAGAGTGCTGGCAGAATCTGCACAGCTTATACTCATTTATGCGAATAATTTAATAAAAGCAAAACCTAGAGAAACAATTTCTTCTCCCGACTTTCGAAGTGGGTGTTACGGACTGCTTTAACTACGCCGCCGAGGGGACGGATTAACATCGCGATGGAGTTTTTACGAGATTTATTACAAGTCTAGAATGTCCGGGAAATGGACGGGACGCATATTGCCGTCGAGTGAGATACAGCTGAGATCAAGTTCAGTTATTGTGGAGGCGAACGAAGAGTGTCAAGCGGGGTTCACGCTTGTTTCTCACGCAGATTCAGGTTCGAATCCTGGTGCTGACTGATTATGTACCAATGAGTTAAGAGACCGGCGACCGCGTGAATTTCCCATACAAACGTAATACAAAAATGATTTGAATTTTAGAAATAGTTTAACGTATTTAGACTGTTAATCGGATTTATACACTGTTTAGGCAGGTTCCTGGTCTGTATACCAGGGTTTCTCTTCAACCAATTTAAAAATATTTTTATTTAATTTGAATAAGAACCTTGGTATACGACCAGGAACCTGCGTAAACACTGTATTTATCTGATTAACAGTCTAAATGCTTTGAACTAGTTCTCAAATTCAAATCATTTTGGTATAACGTTAGTATGGGAAATTCACGCGGTCGCCGGTTTCTTTATTTATTTATTTTATTTATTTGGAGAAAAAACAATGACAAGCGACACATAGCACAAAATATAGACATACAACATAACACAAAACCTGACATCTTACACATTTCTCACAAGGACATAACACAAGACCAGTTTGTTATCTACACAATTCAAGATCGAAGTTAGGGAAGGAATTAGAATTAGGGATAGCTTATAAATGAGACAAAGTACAGACGATACACAAGGCACACTAACTGAGACATAAAACACATCCAAAATGGAAACCAACTTAATTTTGATATAAATATCAACCTGATTAGATAATTAATAAATTAAATAACCCACATAGCAAAATTGCACGCTCATAGCAAAACTCATCTAGCAAAACTGCACAACCAGGCCAAAAGTGACAGACCGCTCTTAAGTAATTAATCATAATAAAATGATCTCTACTGGTGTTCTAACGTTGTTGATGGAAATCATCGTGAGGAAACTTTCACTACTCCATAGCTGCGGCGACAAAATATCCTCCCGTGACGCATGCGTGAAGAATTGATTTGATACTGGCTAAAAGTGGATTCTGCCACCCCGTATTGGAAAAGGTGTGACGCTATGTTGCATGAAATGAAATTATTACTTAGGTGTTATGGATAGTTCTTTTCCACGGAATAGAGTTATTAACTGAGACCGGACAAACGGCACTCCGATCCTTCGAAACCACGGAACGAATTCCCTTTTTAACCGAATTCACAAAAGGAGGAGGTTTACAATTCTTCGGGCAATTTTATATTTTTTTATGTATATGTACACCTTGGAGGAGATGTACACAGATTGCGCCTAGACGGATGGACCGATTTGGAAATATTTGTTTGAAAGGGTTTACCTTCCAATTTGTCCCATTCAGACGATGGGATCTTGGAGAAATCGAAGGAATTCTTCAAATATTATAGATATTTATTTATGTGTTTTTCATAATAAATGGTGCATTTACTCATGGTAAGCATAATATTGTGATGCGATTAGAATTGTAAAGATATCTTTGACGTCGACTGTACAATACACAGTATAAAACAGCGCAAACTTTGTTGAAATAAATCGTGGCATAATTGTCACAGAATGTCCCCTTGAATAAAAACATGTTCTTGTGCCAAGGGTTTAAGGTATAAATCGAATTATTCCGAGTAACAAAAGATAAATTCCGAGATCTAACGAAATCGTTGGGGATTCCCGAGCTCCAAATTAACGATAGTCATTATGAAGCTTTAGCTGCTAAAACAAATAAAAATTGCTGCTCCACCGTTTCTACCCTCTGCGGATAACAATTAAATTTTATAAAAATAAATCCTAGTTTCAGCGGGTGCAAAATTCCCTCACGAAGGCTTGGCACTGCGAGTATGGTGAGAATTCACATAAAGCATGAAATATGAAATTCTTCAAAGCCTGTGAAATTAATTCTATGTTTTATTTTCTAACCATCATCTGCGCTAAATTGAGTATTTTAACCCTGAATTGCGTAGCGGATAGATTTCACGGAGCGGATATGCATTATGTTGGTTCAGTTGCGAGTACTTGCAAGGTACCTATAGCTTTGATAGCTTTAAGTCACATATCGTGACCGGCTGTTTTCACGCGAATCTCAATGCATCTGTCGGCGGCTGATAGTTATTACTTCGCTCGCTGCAAAATGTATTAAACCCCCTCAACCTAATTTTGCCTGTAAAATATTTTCGTTTCGTTTTTAACCGACTTCCCAAAGGAGGAGGTTTACAATTCGTCCGGATGTTTTTTTTTATGTCTATACCCCGATAGCGCCTAAACGGATGGACCGATTTGGAAAATTATTTTTTTGTTTGAAAGGGTTTACCTTCCCATTGGTCCCATTGACACCAGGTCAGGATCGGATGATGGGATCCTGGAGAAATCGAGGGAACTCTTCAAATATTATAGGCAGACCTATAGTGATTTTTGTGTTTTTCATAATAACTCGTGCAAATGCACATGGTAAGCATAATATTGTGATGCGGAACTGCTGATGAAGACCACATATGGCCACCAGATCTGCTCAATACTAGGTACAAATACAATGCGTGGCTGACGGGCAGGCAACGCATAGCCTAAACCGGTGGACCTAGAGCCATGAAACTTTGTACAGGGGTTCCTTAGTAACGTGGGGTAGCACTGATATGGGATTTGACAAAATTAATTCCCCAAGGGGGGGGGGGGGGGGATATGGGGTTACAGTTTGTATTAAACTCAATCTAATCAAATAGGGTTTGTGGAAGTCGGTTTTTTCTAAAGTTTACTTTTTGTTTCAATTATTGCTGTTCAATCTCATATTTTTAAATGTCAAATTGTTTATACAGTATTTTAATCTGAGGTATTTATTCCAGAGGGAAGTAGCAGCAACTGTTAGTGTATGAAGGTGGTTGTGAAATAAATCAGTGCTAATCGTGAGCTCGCCTTTGATTGATGTCCCAAAGCTTCTTTGACATGGCGCAGCCGTAAATTATAATGAATTGGGAAGCTTGAGTGTATAAATACAAATAAATAAGTAAAAAACATAAAAGTAAAGTGGAATGTGATAAAAATAAACTAAATAAAAGTGCTTAAACATACTAAATTACAAGAAAGAAACCATGGAAGCCATTTTGAAACCACCACCACCGTTTCGATTTGAGAATAACCTTGTCAACATAACGTCAGGAAACTTATGCAAGGAATGGCAAAAATGGAAGAAATCCTTTGATGTGTATTACGAAGCGTGTGAGTTATCTAAAAAACCGGCCGTTGTTCAAAGAAACATTTTGCTTCACATTATCGGTGACAAATGTCGCGACGTCTACGAGCAATTTTCATCAAAAGGTACCACGCTAAATGATTTGTTGATGAAATTCGACGAGTTCTTTTTACCAAAAAAGAACCTGACTATTGAACGCCATAGATTCTTCACTCGCCAACAACATGATATGGAGTCAGTGGAGCAGTATGTCTTTGAGTTAAACAAAATGGCGACAAACTGTGAATTCAAAGATTTAATGGATGATCTGATAAGAGACAGACTTATATGTGGGATTACGGATGGAAGTTTGAGAGAAAGACTACTGAGAGAACAAGATTTAACACTAAAAAAGGCTATTGAAATAGGCAGATTAGCAGAAATGTCAAGAATGCAAGCTAGCAACTTAAATCATGAGCATCAGAAGACGGAACTGAACTGGTAGAATCGAAATAATATTGTTGTAAAATAACATAACACTGCATGATAAGTTAAGTTAAATTAATTCATGTTATGCATACATAAATTGATATTATTGATAAAAGATAGAATAAAAGTAAATAAATAATAACTGTTAAAATTAATTTATTATTATAATAATAGCACTGCATAATTAGAATATAAATTACATTACTTAAATAAAGAATGATTTATATTTTTGCATAATAATCACATAGGTAGGTACCAACCTATATATTGGATACATATTTTGCAATTGTTATTTTCATCTATCAAACAAAAATAAAGCATGCTTATTAAATAAGTCTAAATCTAAATCTAAGTCAATCTCATAATCTTTTATGATAAATGTACTTAAATTATTTTTTCCTTAATTGGGGAGATATTGGATTGTTACAACTATGTGTGGATTTATTGATCAATTACGTTATAGCATGTTAATTAATTTAAAAAGGGGGTTGTTAGTGTATGAAGGTGGTTGTGAAATAAATCAGTGCTAATCGTGAGCTCGCCTTTGATTGATGTCCCAAAGCTTCTTTGACAGCAACTATCCTAAAACACAAGGTTTGCCCTTTTTAGGGAGTAGCGATACATCCCTTGTTTACCTTGCTAAACAAGTTTCTAATGTACATGTCTTTCTGAATATAAACGATTATTATTATGATACTAAACAAATAGTTATTATATCATCCGAGCTCAGGAAAGAGGTTTTGCTGCTGTCAAAAGAGTCCGTGAAAGTTCGCGTTTCCGAAGCCGGGCAATGAAAACTAGAAACCGTTCCATTTTCAAATTCATTACACACTCTGATGCTTACATGATTCATGTCATGACGAAGAACCTACCACAGACTACCACTCACTATTCTTGACAGTGTGGCGATACGTACGACTCAGTTTTTTTTCTTCATAAATTGTTAGGGAAACCGCGTTCAGCCGTTTTTTAACTCGCCCCGGCGGCGGCCCGGCACCTGCACTGGTTTAGTGAGTAAACGCTCATGCCAACGAGACGGTTTTTCTTGACCTCGAGGTCAGTGAATTTTGAACGGCTTTTTCGATATAAAATCAGCCATTTTTATCTTTTACCCACGTGTCCCGAATGCTTGAAATAGTGATTATTAAAAATATAACTTTAAAACTACCGACGGTTCCCGTATTTTGATATCGTCTATAAATACACTAATCTATATTTAAAAACCATCATGCATAACTGCATAAGCATCTGCGACGGCAGTCGTTCTAAGTCTTTCCGTTTAATTTACCTCGCTCGAATGATGTAAAGTATTATGCTTACCTCGGGGTGTAAGTAGCTATTTCACCCTCGAACTATATTCGCCCTCGCTCGCTTAGGTCGCTCGGGCGTCCAAATATCTCGGGTAGCCTTGGTCCTTAGCGCCCTTTGCGAGCTGCGCTCGCACGGGCTCTCCAAATTGGACCTTCGTCCGAAATAGCTCTCTTTCACCCCTTGTGTAACAAACTACTAATTAATGATAAAGTATTTTTTTATAATTGTACATAATAGGTATAAAGTAATCATACCCGAATGTTTAAATTATGTTTCCAAAAGTTATCTGGACCCAATTCCCTAAACAGCCTGTCGCGGTTGCAAAAACCAGCATATTCTTGTGCACCACAAAAATGTAACCGAACAGGTATTAGCGAAGGATTATCCAACAGTAACTTTTTTATCCACAGGATTACCGCCCCTTTTCCCCGGCTAGAAAACCGACATTATTCCCAAGATGCTAAGGCACTTAATGGATTTTGAGACGTATAGTATTAGTTTTGCTTCGGCTCGCCCATGCATGTTGAGCCGGTGACGCAAGGGTGTTTTCATAACTGTCTAATGGAAATCACGAGCGTAGTGCCTCCTCAGGAAGACGTTATGATGCAGGGAACTAAAAATAAACTTTAGTTTTCCGCTTTGACTTTGCAATATTCAAAAAGATCGTCGGGAAAAGTTGTTTCAATGAAGTAGCTAAATAGCGGAGGTTAGGAATGAAGTTTTCAGCTCAGTAAAGCAGTGATTTTAATGGGGCGCCACCAGTAGCGCATCGTAGTTGTTGGATATAAGCTTCGATACTAATATTGTATATGATCGAAGGATGTAAGGCATTTTCTGATAGTACATTAAAAACAAGGGTTTGAAATAAATGCGACAAAAAGATGGCACTCGTATCTTGGCGCACATGAAAGGAAGCTCAATCTCAATGTTCGTTTCAAGTACCAGGAGGCCGATTCTCGTATCTATAGCAAGTTTGTCGAATTAGACAATGGGGAGGTCTTTCGTCATTCAAAAGGCGAAGGGCTAATCGTGAAGGACTAGTCCTCGCCTATTGAATCGTAATAATGGCAATATGAAGTCACTGCATAGAGATGGATCTCCAAACATTATTATAAAACCAACCTGCGTCGTGTCATGACATGATACTCATGATTGTCCCATGCGGGATGGCAAAGATACAGTAGTGCCCATGAATAGCACGTTATTCTTCTTCTTCAAATAGATACCATCTCCTATCGGAGGTCGGATATCATTATTTATTATTATTATTATTATTAGCCTATAGCATCCCACTGCTGGGCAAAGGCCTCTCTTCCCCGTTTCCATGCATCGCGCTCCAGGGCCGATTCCCACCAGTTCTTGTTGTGGTCCCTCAGCTCGTTATGGGTATTTATTACAGCGAATTTGCAAGCCAGTGGTTTCTTCTGCCAGGTGTTCAACAGCCTGATATTTTTTCTAGCAAGACTTCCAAGTAGCTGCAGCGATTGGCAACCCCCCTGTCACGCAAAGTAGAATAACTGACTAACCCCCAGCTTCTGAGACGCTGATCATAGGTTACGATTAGCTAACAGAACGATTATCTAATTTCAGCCAATCGTGTGCCGCCATTTTGAATAAACCACCCATAAGTTAATCGTGAGCTGTGATCAGCGTCTCAGAAACTGGGTGTAAAAGTAGGCACAATTGTACCTCTGTTACCCCCAATAGCAAAGGGCGTGATGCTATGTCATTTTTTATTCAATAGTACAAAACACGCACAAACTCTGCATCCTAGTTTACGGAGCTCTCAGCGCGAGCAATTAAATCGCATACTTGACCGGTTCCAACAACTTCCAACTGGAGATTGGTCTAACAAAATGCAGCCGCAAATTCTCGTATCTCAAGATTTTGCACTCACTGCTAAATCCTGAGTGATAGGGGCAGGAGCGTGTTAGGTGTGTAGCACACTCGGAAACAGTATAACCGGAACCGCCGTGTTTCGAATATAATTTGGGACAATAGGCTTGTGGCCTGTCAAGTCAAAATAGATACTTTTTATGAATTGTCAAAACGGAACTTTTGTTCCTGAGTTCTATGAAATAACAACAGAATGACGTCATGTAAAAGTACCATCAAATGCTGTCTTTTTTGCACAAAATTGACTTTATAAAATATTTCGCCGGAAATATACGATTCTGAGAATGTCAAGCCATTTTGTACATAATGCTTCAACTTAAAAGATTTTCCTAGATTTATTGGTTTACCTTGGCCACAAGCCTATTCAATGCAATTCAATTATTAAAATTAATTTCTTGTTCACATTATATGACTGTAATGCCAGCAGAACAGTGCGATCCTTAAGACATAACACGTTTTAGATTAGAAACATGTCTCTTTTTCTCGATTTGGAAAGTGTGAAGAAGCATCTGAAATATGACTGTGAAAGCTAGGATAGACTAAAACCTTGGCCAACATTGGATACTATCGACATACAACTAACTTAACATGCTTTTAAAAACCATCAGAAACCAACTATGATGACACTATAAAACGGCTGGATGGCGGATCCAATCCTAATTGTTCTGCTAGTGTACAGCTACAGGCGTTAGAACGTTTTACTTTTTGGAGTAACGGCCTTATTCCCAGCGTCCTACATACTAAAGTCCAACCTATAGCTTACCGTGAGCACTGCTAAGAGTTCCGTCTACAATGTTTCCGTATCTAACACTTTTTGTTTCTGAGTAAACCATACTTTGTTTCTTTACGCGTTGTATTGTTGCTCTAGAACGGCGTTTGTCTGTTTCATGACACTGCATTGCAGGTTGCCCATAAGCTGGAAATGCGAGCATAAAATAGCAGGTGTATACATACATACATTCATGTCTGCAGCATAATTCTAAATGATCCCGGAGAAGAATTAGAAACTGTACATACTATTTGACTATTTCAATTGTGTAATTTATCTATTATTTTCAATTGTGTAATTTATCTATTTGACTATTTCAAGTGTGTAATTTAATAATAATCTTTATTAATAATGTTAATTATAATTATAACGTGTAATTTAATCAATTTCAAAGTTAAATGTACTGTGTAATAATAAGTATGACCTGAATTGACCTGTAATTGACAATTATAAATAAAAAAAACTGAAACTCAAATTCATCACATAACTACCAGTATGATCTGTGTTTGGATAATCCGATCTCGAATCCGGGTAATGCCCCGAGCCCCTTGGTGGGGACATATAACATTGGCTACATTTATTATTATCACATATTTATTTAGAAAATGTCCACATACGTAAACACAATAGTACTACTGCCTCTGCTCCTGCCACATCATGTTTGATTTGTTTTGTTTGTCAAATCGAACGAAAATTCACGGAATAAGGTTTCTCAGAAACTTTAAACGTCAATTTGTCATAAACTGCATTTTCTGTAGATCTGAGTTAACGAGTTCGGTGCCAAAACGTGAATGGACCACACTGCAGTTATCCTGCTGTATATACGCTGTATACCGCCCAGGGGAAATTGTCACGTCTCGCAGTTTTTACTGCCGCAGAAAATGACAGCAAACGTGTTTCCTTCTCGAGGAACAAAAAGCGCAACTAGATGCGTCAACTCGAAATTCCCTCGTTGTTATCTTTATTTCATCCAATAAAAGAGCAAAAGCGCAGCTCTATTCAAAAACGTTGAGTATAAAATAATTGAAACAAAAAGTAAACTTTAGAAAAAACCGACTTCCACAAACCCTATTTGATTAGATTGAGTTTAATACAAACTGTAACCCCTAATCCCCCCCCTTGGGGAATTAATTTTGTCAAATCCTATATCAGTGCTACCCCACGCTACTAAGGAACCCCTGTACAAAGTTTCATGGCTCTAGGTCCACCGGTTTAGGCTATGCGTTGCCTGCCCGTCAGCCACGCATTGTATTTGTACCTAGTATTGAGCAGATCTGGTGGCCATATGTGGTCTTCATCAGCAGTTCCGCATCACAATATTATGCTTACCATGTGCATTTGCACGAGTTATTATGAAAAACACAAAAATCACTATAGGTCTGCCTATAATATTTGAAGAGTTCCCTCGATTTCTCCAGGATCCCATCATCAGATCCTGACCTGGTGTCAATGGGACCAATGGGAAGGTAAACCCTTTCAAACAAAAAAATATTTTTCCAAATCGGTCCACCCGTTTAGGCGCTATCGGGGCACATACATAAAAAAAAAACAAACATCCGGACGAATTGTAAACCTCCTCCTTTGGGAAGTCGGTTAATAACCAATATGGTTGAATTTCTCCCATAGAGCTTCCTAAACTCGAATCAAAAATGTTAAAGGTTGTTCACCTTTTTGCTACGGGATTAGTAATCAGAGAATTAATTTAAGTTTGTGAAACGCGTAGGTGAGGCGACTTGGTCGGGTGGTTTTCTTGATCAAATATTAGTCGTATTCTATCTAATTTGATGAGAGCAAATAATTTGTCACATACCTAATCTTAGATGTAAAATAAAGTTGTTCTGATCAAAACTTATTGTAAGTAAGTATCTAAGTTTTCATTGGATTTACAATATTGAAGGCATGCTTTGGTATACGATATCTACACCTATATCGAGGGATTTCGTATGGGAATCTGTCAATATAGGTAGGTCTCGATATCCGTATATCGAAGGCGCGAGAATCGATCCGCAGATACCTTTCAGCCCAAAAGTCATATCGAAGACCGCCATAACAACTCTATTGGGGTCTATTTGAGTTTCCGTTTATGAAGTTCGGTCTTCAAGATGCAGGTCAGACGACGATGACTTCCTTATATTCTATACCCCCGAGCAACATCAGGAGCATCTGCGTGCAGTATTCCACATGCATTCACTTTTTTTCCCTGAAAACCTCATAAGTTACGAGCCACCTAACCAATTTTGCTAAAATAATAAAAACGTCGTACCTACCTACTTCGGCAGAGGAGTAAACACAAGAATGGCGTCTCCATAATAAAACATCCATGTGCTAAATGATCCTCTAAAATAAATACTAGTTTATGATTATTACGGACCTGCGACGGCGCAGCCCGACCAAATTTACGAGTACAGCCGAACGCATGAAGTGCTGCTTAAGTGAAGTGTAGGTTAAATGTGATATAGAGATCGAGTTCGCAAAGCTTTGAGTGACATTATAATTTTGAGCATCAGCATTTTATGGAATTGATTCTACGACTAAAAATCCTTCAGATCGGACCACACTGTGGCACAATTGCCCTTTGATAAAATAATAAATGTTTTGACAGACGTGAGTTATTCCCCAAAAGTTTCACTGAGATGAGATTCTCCGTATCTAAGGATTTTAGGCTGAAATTGATACATATACCTGAGGGTAGAAATGGCTTTTCAGTCCCAAATGACTGAAGTAGAAGAAGCATTTCTCTTTAAGCTTGACCGTAAATAAAAATGCAATTTCCTCCCATGCCTAGCATGACACAGCAGAGGGGTTAATTCACCTGGCCAAGTGGCGGTTCTACATATCAAGCTATAGTGTTACATGGATGTTTTGGCGCGTGGCCCAAAATCGGAACTAACGCGACGATCTTGGAAGTGTCTCACTTTGTTGGCAGTCCACAGTATGGTTAGCGCTGACAGTAGCGCCCCCCTTTTTTTTGGCCCACGCGCCAAAACATCCATACTATAATAAATACAGCTTTCCGATGATCTTTTGGCGCGCGTTGACAGGAACTAACGTGGTGGATGACCCAAAGAGTTTCATTGATCTGAGTGATGAGATGACCAATGAGTAATGACAGATATGTGTTGATCACAGGTTTGTTGGGGAGAGCTGGCGCCACTCTGTAAATGTCAGTCATCAACTAATCGATCGTTGGAAGACTGTAATTTAGTGTTCAGCAAATTAATGGAGGATTAAAAAAAACAACTTCAGTAGTTCCCAATTCGTCACTAGATGTCCTAGCTGAGACATGGGGTTGGCTTTTATATCGTTCATCCTTAATTTTATAAAAAAAGGTGTTTAATGGATATCTGGCAGTCACTTTTCATACCAAAGTGCTTTTCTTTTTGCGAGGAAATACGTAGTTTTTCTGGAAATCGAAAATGAAAATTGTAAAACTTTGTTGAACGAAACGTAATTGGACAAGGAGTTTGTATAACGAGTATTCCTTCGCGCACGCCCCCATCGCGTCCCCCGCGCCCCGTGGTTGTTGTTTTTTCACTGTTTTGGTGTTCTAAATTCAAACCAGTGAGCAAAAGGGCTCTTTACACACTGTTTTGCGTGAGTTAAAGTAGCTTTTTATCGGGTGAGTGGTATAAACCTCATTTTAGAGTTCGAACTATGATATCAGATACCAGAAATTCTGTTTCTCGCAATCGTTTATGGCGGCGTATAATTTTATTCTCTCTCTCTCTTTAATAAATATATAGTGATGATAGCACAGAGATAATGAAAACAATTAATTTAAATGTATAATAATAATTCAAAAGGCTTACCTTTGGAATTAGACAAGGGTATGAAATAGTTACTGTGTAGAATTATAATTAATTACCTACAGTTTCAAACTGCTGTGGAGCAGTGATCTTTACATTATTAAATATACAAAGGCATCTTAACTATCACTTGGTAGCTGGCAGTAGGAAGCGTTCCTAAGGGACTAGGAGAATTAGCGGCTTAAAAGTGTAATAACAGCAGGAGGAGAATGGCTTCCAAGCTAATAATTGATGCTAGCTTGGCTATTATTACGTCAGCTATATATAGTTTCTACTGTTGTGTGGGCACTTTAGGTACAAGCAGGTCACAGACTTTCTCTCCGTCTTATTTTATAGACACATACTAAAACAGTGCTAACTTTACTCCAAGCATTAAGCCAGTATTAACGATTTTCAATATAAACTCGGTTTAAGAAATGAGTAGCGCTATAAAAGTATCTGGCGCTGAGTTAAAACATGAGTGTAAGTAAAAAAATTGTCTAAGTGGAAGTATCAACAACAAGGTAGAACATATTTTTAACCGACTTAAAAAAGGAGGGGGTTATCAATTCGTTGTATAAACTGGTACTATTTATGAACCGATTTCAAAAATTATTTCTTCGTTCGAATGGGCAATCCAATAGTTTGGTCCCATTTTTTTGATAGCAGGAATCGGCCCAATATTTAGGTTCCTACATGAAAAACTGTGAAGTTTAATTTGGTTTTACCTGGATGACATTTTGGTGTTTATAGTCATTGTCACGAGATAAGTACTGGCTGCTAGGATCATTATATTTGTTTATGGCCGGATCCGAGTAAAGGCCTGTGCCCCTCGGTGGGGAAATTAATGGGCTACATTTACTTTACTTTACTATATTATGTAATACGTATGGACTTCACCGTCAGGAGACAGATTTTGTAGGTCGTTTCCGGGTCCATCATCATCATCATCATCCTCAGCCCACATCGACCCATAGACGACATTAATTGTATACGGGCGTAAGTCATGTCATGAAGTCATTTTTTTTAAGTTTTTAACTTGGTATTATTATAGTATCGAAAACATTTACAAACTGTTATTAGATGCATCCATGGCATTATCCATGGCCTATGGTATTCTAAGGGCAACTAGCTAAAAAGTGAGTTAACGTTAATCGTTGGTTTCGCAGCTCCTAGACGCTCAATCATTCTTGCGCAAATTCCAATTTAAACAAGTTACAAATTACACAAGATGAACGGCAAAACGGTAAATCACAAAAATGGCACCACCACCATACTATGTGGGTGGACGCCACAGTTTTTGCACCAATATTTGCACAAATCATTTGCGATGCGAATAAAGCCCGGTCGTTACGTATTATCCGGGCCTTCAAGGCAGCATATTTTGGTACCCACGATACAGGCTCTGCCTATTGTGGGGCGTGGGGCCACCCACACCACAATTAATCATAATTTCTTTATTGCACACAGACATAAAAAAACAGTTATAGTAAAAATAGTGTACAAAGGCGAGCTTATCTCTTTAAGAGCATATCATATTTTAAGCTTTAAAAGTTTTTGTTTTTAAAATTGTACCGTTACTACTAGTATTTTTATTTAAAAAAATAATTCTTATTCTTGAATGCGGTTTTTGACAACAATCTCATGATTTAGGTTGAGTCGAGGTAGAATAAATCGGGTGGAGGATACGACTGCATACGGGTGGTAAACGTATATTTTAAACAGCTGATTAAATTGACCTTAATTATTAATTAATACATGTAATTGTCAAAATAATATGACTAAACATTTATTTTCATCAAATAACAAGCAAACTAAGAAAACAGTGATGTTATTTCGTTTACTATGGTGAAATGTAATATTTGGCTGTTTGTTTGGCTTTTGCAATGTCTCTGGTAGTCAGAGTCAACAAGCGAAAACAAAAAAAAAGTTTGCGCCTTTTTCAGTTTTCAAGAAATAAAAATTTTCATTTATTTAATATTTTTATAGTGAAAATGTCGAGTAACGATGAAGATAATTATAGATTTTTCCTCACAAGTGTGTTGAAAAACGTTATATGAAACTCGTGAGCAATTGGTAATATAATAACATACCATGTTGGTTTACTAGCTCGAGCCGCCCTTGTTTCATAATGCACTATTATTTATTTTTACCGTGTTGCACCAGAAGTAGTAGTGCTTTTGGTGTGTGACTAATCCGGATGATGTGTTTTTTACAATCAGAAGCAGTGCCGGATCCCGGATCCTCGTTTTTGCTTCGCCCTACTAGGTAGAAAATAAAGTGTAATCGAGGACGATTGAACATGTAGTATACAAAAATATTAAAATTATATTGACGTTGGCTAAGCAATCTGTATGATTTTATGGTCAATAAAAAAATAACTTTGAACTTGAACATGAGGCTTCTTGTCAAAACATAATTATTATAACAAACCCAGACTTGATTTTGTATTTAAAAGTAAAGTTATACTTTAAAATATTCCTCACCTCAAGCAACAAGCAACACATTCCACTTCTCAGATATTTCGTACCTTTCATCGTATGCAATAAGCCTTTGCATCTTCACCATCAAGCATCCAATTTGTAGATAAGATACAAAACAGTCCGGGAAATACGATTTCCACGAGATAACTAATTCACTTTTCAAAATTAAGCGATTGGCTAATGAGCACGTTGCCTCGATAAAAACCAGCTTGAAGTTGTGGGCACCTAGCTCGTTAAAAGGCGCCCCGCTCATCTGACAGTAACGATGATCGATGCCTTCGGGACTTCCCCTGTAATATCCGACCGACCTCCCCCCCCCAAACCCGTCTGTTCCCCCCAAACATTGGAATACAGGAAGACGTCACATTTTAACAAAATCGCGTAATCAAAGGACATTCGTGTACAAAGTTTTTTCTTATCCATACGTCTTCCAACGATATTGTGGAAGTGACGTTTGCGGGGGGCGCCAGCTCCACCTGAACCTGTAATCAACACGGACCTTTCGTTCCTCATTGGTTATCTAGCGTTGGGTCCACCTATCATTGCCCGCCCGCCACAAAAACGTCACGCCTTTTATTTATTCGCTTCCTTATAAGAACACATCTGCATCTAAGTCAAGTCTGTCGTCCATCGTCGTAAACCATACAGGGCCCAAATTCTACTGTATACAAGCATACCACAAGCCTGGCACAAGCTTGAATACGACGCATTTGGTATTCTACTAAAACCGGAATCGCAATTCACATGCGCCAGCCTGACGCCAGCCTACTGTGCGACAGTACAATACGAAGTAGCTTGTGTACAGTAGAATTCGGGCCCTGTATGGTTTACGACGCTGGACGACAGACTTGACTTAGATATGCAGATGTGTTCTTATAAGGAAGCGAATAAATAAAAGGCGTGACGTTCTTCCCTCACGAGTTGGCAGAGGCACAATAACAATACAAAAACATTAAGAATAATGCTAATACAGAAAAAGAGTAATTATAAACGAGATCGAATCATTTCATAATTTTGGTTTGTTTGTTTTGAGATTTTTGACCGCTCTGCCAATTTATGCATTAATCAACAACTTTTCAACTGTTGTTGAAGTTTTGAAGGGACTTCGCCAAAACGGCTTTTAATCTGATCGTAAAATGTAGGACGTTCTATGGCTATCTGTGTGCGCTCGTCAGTACAATGCTACTTATACTTATGTGGCTGGAGAGACTTCTTTTTTCTCCCTACCTGTTATAACCCCCGACAAGTTCAAGTTCAAGTTCAATTCATACACTATACATCTTTTTGACTTGAAACTCGAATGCAAAGTAGAGTCGAACAGAATTCGTTAGACAATTTGCGCATACGACTGTGTGAGCTTACGATTTTTTTATTACATTCGACAAATAGGTAAATATAAAATAAAATATGAGAATGACCTCCAATTTGTCGAATACGCATTCAATTATAATGGCGAGAATTGGTCCCCTGACCTCATAATGGTTCTTAATGATATCCATATTCTTGTCTAGAAACTAAACGTGAAGTGGTAGGGACACTATTGCGCCCATTTTTGCAGTTATTCAGTGCTTCTTTGAGCTCGGGGTCCCAAATATGCTTGCATAATGACCTCTCACGCAAGTGACCATGACGCGACGATGATACTCAACATAAGGTATCCAATATCCATTATCTGGCGTTTGAAGTATCTTTTTTAACCGACTTCTAAAAAGGAGGGGATTCTTATTTCGGTTGTATATCTTTTTATTTGTTGCCTATAAACTGGTATTATTTATGAACCTATTTCAAAAATTATTTCTTTGTTTGAAAGGGTGACAGTAGGTTGGTCCCATTTTATGGAAATTAGGAATCAGTCCATTGTTGGTTAGGTTTCTTCTACACGAAAAGAACTGCGAAATGCATGTAATTTGATTTTACCTGGATGATATTATATATTATACATAAAACAAAACAAAATTACGTATTTTGCCTTTCCGTGACTTTTTGGTGTTAAAGTTATTGTCACAAGATAAATTCTGGCTGTTACTATCGTATATTCGATTATATTGTGTTATACGTTTGGACTTCATCACTGCCAGGAGAAATATTTCGTAGGCTCGTTTTCGTGTTTATCGATGACATTCGCATTCCGGCCGGGGACAATTAAGTATTGGGTCATGAAGTCGTTTTTTTTTTGTTTTTAACTTGGTGAATTATTTAGGCAATTTATGGTAAAAATAAGGGGACTAATATGTCACATATTATGTTGTCATTATTTTTTTTGTCTAGCATTTCTTGAGAAAGTATAAGTTAGATGTAGGTAGATATTCCCGGCTCCAGTTTACCGAACCTATAATATAATGGAAACAGTCCTAAAACATCAAAGTCTATACCCCTGTTTACACGCATCCTTAATGGTTTTATGAACTTGCGTGGGTACGAGTAATTCTGCATCGCTACCTAGTCTATACCTATATGTATTCGTCTCGGTTGGAAGAAATGATTGAAGATTTTCTTGAGTGCTCCAATAAAAGCTAAAGTTGAACTTCTTTTCAACGGTATTTATCGACTTGACACGACAAGGTAATTTTACGGTGCCACGACTTCAATTATCAATAAATATGGTGATTAGTGCTTTTTTGTCAGTTTGTACCGCTCGCGATATCGTACAATATCACAATACAACTTTTAATTGGGTTATAAAATGGAAACTAGCGAGAAGCTAATAAAAATATTTTATAGCATACTTACTTAACCATCATAGCATACGTACCTATAATATACTATTTGGAAACAAATAGTATTTCAGAAAGAGATTGTCGTGAAGGGTTTAATATTTTGGAAACAATATTATCTTTGAATACTTCTTATATGTAGATAGATACCTACCAATAAAGTTCATAACAACTCATACTGCAATATGGCTGTTACTTCAATGGCTACCGCAAATGGCTGCGGCAGAACAGTGAAAATTTTGTGATTTTTATTTATGTTTCAACTAGTGCAAAATAATTTGTATCATTTAAAAAATATAATGACATATGTTGAAAATATTTTTTTACAATTTTTTCATTTTTCTATTGACGTTAAAATTTTGGTTACGATAAAATATTTTCCAACTCCTCCCAAACCTCATTAGTATTGACACGGGTAACACGCAGGTGTTCTTACATAGAGTCCTTAAACCTGTGCCCTTTGTCAGCCCAGCTTACTTCTGTATCCGGTAGGCCCCTGTTGGCAGTTGACTTGACAAAGGGCTTACGAATACCCATCGCCCTAATACAGAAGGTTTTGTAAACCCAGAGTGATTTCCTGATGACATCGTTCGTTTGACATGATAACATCACAAATAACAACATGGCTATGTTGCATATATAGATGTAAATGTTATTTGTTTGTGTGGGTGTATAGTAGCCTTTGGCTTCTAGATATATGGATTTCCAGGAATTAAACAAACAGAAGCGAATTGACGGTTGCCAAAGCCTTACATACAATGTTATAAAAAACCGGCCAATTGCGAGTCGGACTCGCGCACGAAGGGTTCCGTACCATTATCTATAAAAAATCGGAAAAAAACACGTTTCTTGTAGCGCACTAAAGTAGACCAATATAACATAGTATTATTAGTGGTTTGTTAAGGCCATATATTTTAAAAGAGGTACGGGGGAGTTTCTTGCCCTTCTTTATGCTCCATCCCTAAGCCCACAACTTCCGAAAGAGTATACATTTTTAGCGGTAGTATACTTTTTGAAGTAAAACTTCTTGGGGCACGGGGGTAAAATTTATTTAACCTCTCAACTGTGGGTTATTCATATATTTGCTTTTCAATCGCTACTAGCCGGGTGCTATCACGAGTGGCTAAGAAATGTAACGGAAATTGGAATCGGTGACGTCAGGGTCGGCTGAAGACTTTTAAAACCGCAACTATTTTCAATACGGTTTTTAACTAATCAGATAAGATAATAATACATTCGTACAATAAAGAATGTTAATTAGAGAGAGAAAAACCTGATGAAACGTTAACAAATAAAAATTATTTTAAGCATTCTTCCACGAGTTCTTGATTTCCGGTATGGCCAAGATGGCGCCGCCGCCACCGCCTGACATGACTCAAACTACTTCGTTCAACCTCTTTGTTGGAACCGGAACTTATGTTTGACAGCTGTGCGATGCGATCCATACAGTTTGTAAGAAAAGAGTTTCATCAATGTCACACGGGTCGATATGGATTTCTAAAACAAGCAAAGCAATGCATACATTTGAGCGAGACGGCTTAAAGACGTGACGTCAGATGGTATATAATCTGAGCGAGATGCAAATAGTAGTGACGTAGTGACACTATTGAATGAGTTAAGTATATCACCACGAGCGCGACAAATAAATGACATGACGTATTAAAAGTAAGTACAAGTATAAAATAATTTCAAATAATCGGACGTCTGAAACTTAAAAGTAACTTGAAGCAGAGATTGGATCTGAAAATTGGAAATTTAAATCTCTTTTAGTATAGGTAGGTATAGGTGTATAGTATAGGTACCAGTTAATGATCTAGCTACAGAAGTTTTACTTCTAACACGTGTACGGTGCTACACGCGTTTTTTTTAATTATTAGGTATATTGACGTCGACAAAACAATCTGTATGATTGGTCACATTTTTTTTAACTAAACTGAACTTAACTAAAAAGCACTGTAGAAATATTAAACGTTCATGTTTGGAAAATAAAACCGATATTTTTGGGTATTTGCAACCACTCGATTTTTCGGTTTTTAAAGAATTTCATATGGATAAAAATGGTCAAAAGTACAATATAGCAATAAAAATTATTCAATGCAATACTTAGTTTTTGAAAGAAATTACAATTACAGCCAGAGGAACTGCATTGGCATTGGAAAGAGCGCTTTGGAAATTTAAGAATGTGGTTTTCCAGATCTTATTTCATAATTTCTTTATTGCACACAATTAATTGCAAGGACAAAAAGTAAATTAAAACAGGCGAGCTTATCTCCAAAAAGAGATCTCTTCCAGCAAACCAAGAGTCGTCATGCATATGCAATTGCAATGGCATTGGGCATATGCAATCATTGGGCATTATCTTGCCACTGGCACTATAACTACAATAACGGAATCGTCACCCCGTATCGCGTGACGCAGAAGAATCAGCTAGCGACCTCCGAGCTTCTTCCAATCCATTTACCAATCTAATGATCGGAACACAACTGCATTCTGCTAATGCACTCAGTGTTTCAAGCCAAAAGTTTAAAAACATTTGTAAGGATTGCAGAAATTTATTGGTATTTGTATTTGAGACTTATCGGAGAGTCAATTTATTATTAAGTTTAAATAAATAATAGTATTTGTATTTTACAATTAGATGCCATGTAAATAGATTGTCAAGGGAAACCTATCCTTGCCACGTCTGAATCGGCCACTTTTCTATTTCTCGCAAATTCGATGTAAATCCTATATCCTACAAGAGATTATCCCACACCTCGTTCACTTTCAACACGTCACATTCATGGGACTAAGCACGGAACGCATTAATGAGTCTGTTTTATCTGTCGCAAAAATCAATGACTTCGCAGTGACGGATAATATCATTGAATAATATAGACGGATGGTTTGAAATGTGTTCAAAGGGAATAAAACTCTGATAGAGCATTCGCGCGACCATTCACAAGTCTTTCCGTAAGCTACTTAGAACATACAAGGGATACAACGAGCGCTTTGACTTCTGAAGACAGCCATTGTTAAAGGAAAGACTGGTGATATGACTCGAGTTTTGCTTGACGCAAAAAATCAAATCGTTTACCTGCAATTCTAATGTCAAGTTAGACTGGCCTATTTGTACGTTCGTTTTCTGTTCTGTGCCGAACTCTTGGAATGTTAAATCGATTCTTGCGATATTTGGCCTTGTTGTCCGTTCCGAATGGTTCTAAGCCATAAAACTTTTTGTAAGAATAAAATACTTTTCTCGACTTTAATGCAGCCTTCTAGTTATTGAAAACTAATAAGAAACATGCACCCAGTTATTAACTAATACAATACAAAGAAGAGAGAAAGTAAGTTATTCACAGTACTCAGACACATGTGGCAAAAAGTTTTCTTTCGGCATTTTTGCAATATCGGCCCCTGTCTATCTTATAACACCGACAAATACAGCGACACATGACGCGTGGTCATCAAAACAATGCGATTGAGCTTGAGCATCGAACTTTGTTTCGCTTCTGTCATATTCATAATGACAACTTCAGCTGGTGCCCGCAACTTTGTCTGAATTAGTCATCCTCAAGACATTATAATTTCCAGGTTCTCAAATGAGAACCTGACCACTTGACACTGGCAAAATTAACCTCAAAAGAGGTTAGGACGCCATTAATAAAAAGAAGAAGAAGAAGTATATCATTAACCTCAGAACAATAACTAAAGCATCATTAACCGTGAAAACGATACCCTCCTTTTGGTCCTGATAAAAAAAATCCTATGTGTGCGTTAAATGTCATACAAATCTGTCCAGCCGTTTTAACAAGAAAGAGCAACAAACATATAAATACACACGCACACACAAATTTTAACATTTATAATATTGGTGTGAAAAAGTGTGAAATGTGATAGAAACGAGGTCAGCAGTAACGTTATCAGAAAATTAATAGAACAAGAGAAGTGTAATCAGATTGATTAGTTAGAGCACCTAACACAAACACAACATACGTAAAGGAGATCATTCATATTGGGCCAAAAGTGAAAGTGCCGGCCAAAAAAAAGAGTAATATTCTAATATAGAACACTCAACTCCTAGTATTTTTCACTACCACACTTAACCTGTTCGCTCCATAGTATTGTTTTTATAGGCTATTGAAAATCGTTAATAAAAAAGGGTTTATATTTATTGCACTTATAATACAAAACACAAAAAGATACAGAGAAGGAATGTAAAAAGGCAAGCTTATCTCTAAAAAGAGATCACTTCCAGCAAACCCAGGATGGACAGAGAATATTAAAATACAGAACAGGTAAATATATTTTCGCTCAGCCATCAACCAAGCTTTGTTTTTCTAGTGCAGTTTTTGGTTGATGGCTGCGCGAAATTCATGATTCATAATTTCTTTATTGCACACAAATACTTGATACAAACAAAAAGTAAATAAAAATAGTTTACAAAGGTGAGTTTATCTCTAAAAAGAGATCTCTTCTAGCAAAGCACGTTCCGAAATATATATTTTTTGTATTGGCTTTTATCGAATATCAATAGCTTATAAAAACAAAACCATGGAGCGAACAGGTTAAGTGACATAGTAAAAAAAACTAAGATTTGTGTGTTCTATCCGAATATTACACTGTTTCTTCTGGCCGGCACTTTCACTTTTGGCCCAAAAATGTATGAACCGTGAATGATCTCCTTTAGACTCTGCTGACCGACACAAACATAACAAAAAAATTCTAAATCAAATCGAAACAGAGTTCAAACTGAAATCGGATTTAAGTTAATAATATACGATGAATAAATGTGCAGACTCTATAGAGCACAGGACCAAAGGGATTTTTAAATTGGCCACGTTATGTTATGGTTCAGAATAGATAAAGCCAACCGAACGTAACAATTGGGTTAAAAAAGCTGGACGTAGTTGTCGTCACCATAAAATACGTATAACGGGATCCCAGACTGGCAGCGCCAGTTATAAAATATTGAACCTGGTATTTCGAACCTGCTTTCCTGACACAAAATCAGCTCTGCAACAGTCTATCTCTAGCAATCGAGCTCCTGGAATTGTTTGCGCTTTTCAAACTCAGCAAATCAACCTATTCCAATGAACGTAGGCTGGAGGCTAGCGTCATTTGCCTGTGAAGCATTTCTCTTTGTGCGTTGTTTTGACATCCGATAACACAAGCAGAGCTACTGGCTAATTTGAACTAATTGTGTTCCGCTGAAGCTAAAACGGAGCAATTCTAGAGGCCCGGAATGCGACATCTGACATGTGACGTACGACCTCGCGTACGACATGTGGCTTACTAACATTTTGTATTTTCGTGCGATTTCTTAGAAAGCGATTAACGCAAAACTCGTTTATACGTTGAAAACTCTGTGTTGAAATCACAGTTTACTTAATTTAATGATAAACTCCTCGTCTTTCTAATCAATCTCAGCGTTTCAAGAATATAACATGCACGCTTCATAAAGTAATTTGAATGTTGCTAAGATTGTTATCTTTGTTGGCCGGATCTCGGTAATTGTACAGTAAACTCCGTCCGGTATGAAACGAAAACAGGACGTGAGTTGCAAGGACTTCCGGCCCGGATGCGACGGTACGGCCATTTTGTGAAATGGACTACTTCCGGTATTGGTGGGTTTGGAGCTATCCTGGGCTTTGCCTTCGATACGCGTTTGCATGCATTTTCGTTTAAAGGGATATTTATTCATAAACCTTAATCCGCTGATAAAGTGAACCCGCTCACCATGAAGATATTCCCTTTGGGCTCGTTACACTGTGAAAGCTGCTGACGTGACAGGCTATAGTTACTGTGTATGTATAGTGACAGTAAATTCTGATTTGCACCACTCCAACCTCTCTCTAAGAAGAAACCGTTTGTGATCGTTCCCATTAATCTCCGTCTCTGACTCACTCCGCAGTCTTTTCCCATCGTGAATAACAGTCTACTAAACATATTTATATATATTATTTTTATATATGTAATATATGATTATTATTTTTCTTGTTTCAGGTGTTTGTCCTACTAACGAAATAGCCTTCACAAAATAAATTACATTTTTGGCATACATTTTTATACCGAGATTCTCACCGTGTGCAAGCTTAGACTTGACATTGGCAGAATTGTCGTCAACGGCATAGTTGCCACATCCAAGAATTGATTGAATTCATACGTGACAGATGCATTTGAACAATTTATCTACACACTGCAGTAATGGGGATCCACAGGCAAAACGAATCCGCCGATGGCGCTAGTAGCGGTCCGGCCATGTCAATGTCAAACTTTGTTTATGTTTTCGCTAAGAACAGATTTGTAGTTAATTTTAGTTTTATAGGGGTTTAATTTTAGTTTTATTGGTCTCTGCATATCCTCGAGTGCATTGTTGCAACGAAGTTTTTTCTTCGAATTGCTTTTTCCGTGTTTTTCCCATCGCATTTTCAGGTCGGGATTTTTGGGAAATAGATGAACCCTATTTTTATCACATCCTGGTACGGCACAAAGAGGCATATTAGTGAAATCTATTGAAAATTTATCAAAAACCACAGAAAACGGATCAATTGTACGGGAATGACAGTTGATGACAGTTCAGTCTGGCCATACCGATGATGCGCCCTCTACAGGGATAAAGTGGCAGTGTGGATCCCCATTGCATGGCAAAATCGGCATTCACATTTAAAAGACCAGGGGCGTATCATTCAAAATAAACCAGCATAACTTTTATAAATAGTTGTTTATTCTCCAAAATTCGTACATGGACTGACCCGAGACTAAGCCAAACAGTCTCTTTTATACTTTTTAAAAACAAGATGGCAGCACCTGTTTACCGCTAACAGTTGCCGCCTTTAAGCAACTGATGTTTATATTACTGTTTAGCTTGGTATATCTTATTCCAAATACATTTTTTAATTTATGCTACAATTCTATAAGTGTATTAAACACAAAATCTAACACATTCGAACTATAATCGCTGCCCTTTATTATTTGTTATTTAGAAACACCAGTGACGAGTGATGTAAATTCTAGTGGCTGCAGGTGTCAGTGTTGCATTCCTAGAAATTCCTTCGGCAAGTCGGATAACAAGCAGAAGTAAGGGTGCGATAAAGGTCATATATTTTAATAACTGTCTTTGCACTGTAGTAAACTTCATTTCACCTGTGTAATATTTTTAACGTCTTATTAATAAACATATACTTACTAAAATATGTAGTATAAATATGTAGTTTTTAACAACAGAGTAGAGTATTTTTATTATTTTTGTTCGACCTATGTCAAATAAGTTTTGATACTCCTGTATAGTACACATAACTATGTCAAAGCTCAAACCTAAGGAAGATTGTCAGCAGTCTCACATACGGCATCAGACGATGTGCTAGATTGTGTCCTAATGAAAGACTCACCGATAATGTTTAGAAAATATTTTTTCCCGGACAGTAAAAAAAGATTCATAACCGCGAGATTCATAGTGATGGCCGCGAATGGACTGACAGACTGACAAAATGGCTGCGCTAAAAGGGTTAGCACATCTAAAATATGCTCTGCAACCGCGACTCTGGGCCAGCGCACTATAGTTGCGTTCAACCCACATCTATGACTAGAGTATGGCTTTCCACCGATCTTTTGGCACGCGGTAACAGTAGGAACAAATGCTTGATGATAGGTTCGGTGAGTTAAGTTGCGTAGAACTAGCGCCCTCTTGTATACGTCACTCAAGTACCAAAACTTCGTTGAAAGACTGTTATAAGCTATGCACGTTTACAAAAAAGAAGCAAAATTGGGGTGTTACAGTACACTAATTCACTTTTTTTCGCGAAACATAAAACAGTTTCCTCATTGGAGCGCTTATAAGAATCTAAATATAAAATTAAGTTAATGATATACACCGACAGGCACCGGGCGGGTGCTAAGGGCACTTGCGCCTAATGTCTGCGCGTTACAGAAGGCGAGCGTTGTCCATAAATCATTTATGTAAATGACGACCAACAATGAAGTAAAATATAGAGAGGGAGGCCCTACAGTGCCGCCGGAAGTTCTTCAACTTCCCGTGTCTGACGGTTTTACCTTCAGCTTCCGTTTGCCACGAATCTCTGAAATGCTAAATAAAGGGACTCTGTTTACAATGATCCATATTTAATTAAACAGTTTTTTAAGAGTTTTTAAACTAACTTACAACTTGTGTCAGGTGGCATTAGAAAAGTAGTGGCGCACGAAGGTAGACACAAACTTGGACGTCTATTGTGTATTCCGCCTTGATTGTGGGTACGAGGATTTCTCTCAATTTCAGGAATAATTTTATCTATTTTTGACCAGGAAGTTTTGAGGAATGCTTCTTGGTCTTGCTTGAATCATCATCAGCATTTAATTCTAATTTAAAACACTTCACTACAAATTAGGCTTACAATCGCTAGACAGCTAAGAATAAGAGCTTAAGGGTCCCCTGACTGTTGGTGAAATCGGATTTTAGATGCCTTCAAAATAATTGAATACATTTTAGAAACAAGGCATTTGTGGTAACACATCGGAGTGCAATTTGTGTACAATTGTGGTTGGAGTATGGCTAGTGGCTATTGTTTCCGGCGTGCATATGAAGGAGTTGATTAGATAACAATTCATATGATAACTTTAAATATGTAAACATTAAAGACTCCCCCGATTAAATCAGAAATATCAAGTCTTAAAAAAATATTTTCAACAACCATCTTTTTGGTCGATGGGGGTCAAGAATGAATGACGTATGGATAGAAGTGATGAGCCAGCAACTCAAATCTACCTAATAGAGTGGTGACACTGGTCATTACATTAAACTTCAGTAAAGCCAATTCCAAATATTTCGCTTTGAATATGAGAGAGGATAATTAATGAGACATAAAATGGAGCAGCAGGTTACACGTCCGAATTGGTTACGTCAAAAAGTTGATTAACTAATCTTTTAGGGTCGCTTGCTAGAAAATCCGCTTAATTCTGATTATATCGTATTTTACTAATTTGAATTAACTCCCTTATCACAATTAGCTTAATCGTGATAAGCCTTTCTCTTGCACCACTTCTTTTTAATTCTAATTAGTCAGAAGAATGAATGATTCGCGTGACTTCCGGTTTACTCTGTGATTTGAGTGAGTGGGACAGAGACAGAAGATATAAAACAGAGCGAGAAAGCATGTTTGTTATTTTCTTTCTCTTTTTCTTTCATTGTTGTTGTTTCAGCAAACAAACAAGTCAGTTGGTAGCCATTGCAACTATTATATGGAATTTTGACAGCCACTAAATAGAGTTTAATCGCTCACACTTGGCTGATTATACTAGAATTAGCTTAAACGGAGGATAATCGTAATTAGCAGTGAAATCTGCGTGGAGCAAGACGATATGTATTTTTTTCTCTAATTCCAATTAAACTACAACTATTCTGCGCTAATCAGCTACTTAAATTTTGGAGAAAGCCCCCCTAAAGGGGGTAACAATACTATGTTGATCTAAAAACAATCTTGAAGTTTAGTAAGCATAATTATACTTTTTCCTAAATAGCTACACAAGTAGAAAATTAATCCTCCATAAGGCTGAGCACGCATTGCGGTTGACCGCGAGCGGTTTCAGTTTAGCTGAAAACGCAGAAACTCATGCCAACACGCATTGCGGTTGGCGTTTAGCTTATTTTTTAGACACAATAAAACCGCGCGGTTGCAAACCGCGGTTCAAAACTAGCTAGCCGCGGTTTTAAAATCAGTCACTGGAAAACGCCACATATGCGTGCGCTTGTATGGTAACCTTAGTGCTATATTTTTCGGCGGTTTCAGTCTTGCGGTTAAACGCTCGCGGTTAACCGCAATGCGTGCTTAGCCTTACATCATAGCTTGCGGTCTAGCCTCTTGTCACGCGAATAGAGTATTGAATAACTGGCTAAAACTGGACACAAAAGTGCCCCTGCCACCCCGTATGGGAAAAGGTTTACGGGTAATATGTGTTAGATAGATAGATAATCCATTTATTCACTGTAAGAATACACACAAATAAAATAAAGATTCTTACAAAACATAAAAAAATATAGAAAGAAACTATACATGTGCATATTCCAATGGTAATATGTGTTACTCTTGTGTTACTATACAAGTCATTAATAATAATAGGTTCTTGTGGTAGCAATAACCACGTAACCTCTAACATGCCGATGTCACTAATTAAATTATAATTTTCCCTTCATTTTTGGTTGTTTTTAGCCACAGTTTGAATTTTAACGAGCACACGTGTGCCGCTGTGGCCTCCGGTCATAGTACGAGTTTTCATTGTCATTTTTGCATACCAAAAACATTACATCTTCAAATTAAATCGGTTCTTCGAAAATAAAATGAAAAATCCTGTACTTTTAGTCGAGAGTCGTTAGCAATTTTAGTCGAAACGGATCGTGAAATGGACATTGACTTGTATAAAAAAATGCATTGGAGTTCCATATCACCTGTGTTTAAGTAACTACAAAAAATCTCGTCAATATCAGAATCCTTGACGATAATATAAATAAATATTTAGATAAAAAAAATGTCTTAAAATATAACTTATGTTTGAATACGGCCGAGACGGGTACAGGATGGGTGTCCGTTTCTATATGGTATTTATTACGGGCGCTCACGTGATTCTGATAATATCGTTCTGTAGAAGATATTCTCTCGGTGGAAGCAGTGCTAATGCAGGTAATGGGCAGCTTGATAACTTCTGAACGTCGCGTTGGCTCCTTGTGTGTAATAATGTTCTGTGCGCGTTGGCCCCTAGCCCGACCGATACCCCTCCATCAACCCGCACTGAGATAGTATGTTGGAGTATGGCTCAATTATACTCGTATCTGAGTAAAGTATCGTACCTCTAGCTTTATTAATATGTGCCTCTAGGAAGAGAAAATAATGGAAAAAAAGGGGGCCACATTTTTTATGTTTATGCCCTAACTTATAAGTATATATATACGAAAAAAAGGCTATTAGCTATTTTGACCGCAGGCTAGGGGGAATAGTTGTACACGTCGTCCGCAGCAAATACTTGGATCCCACCCCCTGCAGGGTCCGTGATAAACCAACATTTACATTTACATTTACATTTACATTTATATATTTATATATATATTTATTTATTTTCAAAAAAGAAAAACAGAAAAAGTTTACACAATTTGAGGAACTTAGCTAAAAACAACAGAGTACCTGTACTTTTTTTTTTTTTGCTGTCATTTCTACATCTACTCGTCAAACGGTGGCATCACGATTTTTATTGCGTTATATCTACCTCAATTTAAAAGTCCTTACTCAGATATAAACAGCATTTTCTCCACTTTGAAGCAACTGAAAGCTAAATAATACAATGTTTTCAAGACGTTACATTGTTAAGGAACAGATAGAAGCCGCTGACTCGGAGCCTGCACTACAATTACCCGTTCTTCGATACAAGCACCAGCTAAAAAAATAGAGACTTTTTTACAGTAAAGTAGACTAAAAATAAGATGATATATACATTGAAGAGAAGCATTGTGAACAATATGCTATCCGGTATTTTAACGAATAATAACAAAGCATTGTATAATATTGTTTATTTATTTATCTTCTCGAACTACATGCGACTATCACTGGGATCATGCAAGGCTTTGGAGCGCGTTCATTTATAAATGGCAAAATTGTCATCGTACATATCACACATTTTTCGGAAGTATCGGTAACAGGTATGGAAAAACCCTGCCAAACTAATCGTGATTAATGATTTATCTGTCTAATAAAAACTATTATCCGGCACCTGTGAAACAATCCCTGACTGGCCCTGAAGATTAAGCTAGACTTTGAATATGTAACCTATAGGTAAGGCATATTTAAAACAGCAGAAACAGCAGAGTGATAGGTTTAGTTTCGTTTGTAGCCGGTAAAGATTCGGCAACTGTCACCTTTGTTTACAAACCTTTGAAGGCCTACTTGTCGTGACTATAAGATGTAATGCCCACAGCTGTAATACTCTGTGAGGCGGCATCAAGATTGTAAGCTTAGGCGAAGGCTTAACCTGCTCCTGCCTGACCGAGTTGTTCGGGTGGACAATCCCATTTCACTACGTAGTCTTCTGAGCGAGCTGCAGATGTTTACTGGGTTAGTTACTACTATATATGTAGCCATTTGTGGCCTATTTCGAGAATTCTCCATAAGCCTAACTACTAGTTCGCCAACTACCCCAAAGAACCCAAATATTTGATTCTGTTTTTTCATTTTGAACTTTATCTTTATGTGGGTAGGTTGATAATCGCGGGCCGTGGACTTTGGGGATTCATTTGTTACATGATATACATTTGTTAGTCAAATTAAGTTACAAAGCGAAAGTTGTTCAGAATGATGTCCCCAACAACTCCCTGAAATATAGATATCTATATCTTTATGTTACAGCATGTTTGTCCTATCCGATTTCACGACACATTATGATTTATCTGTTTTATACAAAGGGCTTCGGAATTCCATGCCACAAGCTTAGTTTAACCCTTCAAGCGATGTTCGTCCGTACTACCGATGACATCTTTTGTTTGTTTTTTCATCGGTTTTGAACTTTATTACCAAGTCATAAGGTTTGAAATAGTGGGCTATTTTATATTTCATTCCACGCCTGTCCACCCGCTTATTTGATTTCAGTTATTGATATAAGCGCTCTGTACTAAACACAATCAAGTTCCGACTGCTTTGTTCGATTGATCAGACCACAATTTTTTTTTCCCTTGTTTTGATTACGGAATCGGACCATAAAAACTATTAAAATATAATATCCCATTCCTAGCGGACAATCTTTCTCATCCTGTCTAAGTAAGACACTGAATCAGATAGGTTGGTTGGTATATGCTTACGCTCTCTTTTAGATATTTGTTTTATCTAACAAAATTCGCAGAAGTTCCCTTATTTGTCACTTCTAATGCCTTTATCTTATTTCTACATTTTGACCACCACAAATGGAGTTGCTAATTTGACAAAAAAAGTCATTTTCCATTGCATTTCCAGGAACCTTAAATTCCCAAGTTCTGATGATAAATGAAGAATGATAGTACCCCTTAAAACTACCACTTTAAATCACGGTCTCCTGGGCCCTGATTAAGTTAAAATATTGGTTTAATCAGCTTCAGCCAATCACGTGCCGCTATTTTTTTAAATAGCGGCTCGTGATTGGCCGAAACTGATATAAAACAATCTGTTTATGTGCTACGCGTAGCAAAATGATCAAATTCTCGTAGCACGTAGCATTTCGTAACACACGCGTAGCTCGTAGAACGATTTCGTAGCAAGAGAACGTTTTATGTTTTATCATTTCGTATAACACCGAAAATTCTCCGTATAATGCCGGGTGTCCAAAGTAACAAAATTAATGTCCCCACCAAGGGGCACAGGCCTTTACCCGGATGCCATACTCCACCACGCTGGCTCAGTGCTGGCTGGTGGAGGGGTGAGTGGCGCCAGTGTGGTAGTAGCAGAGACTTACAGCTTAACGTGCCATCGGAAATACGGAGCGTCCGATAATATACTTAAGACAAATTAATTATCTCATTGATACATGGTCAGCACCGGGATTCGAACCTAATCCTGCGTGAGAAGCAAGCGTAAAACCCACTAGACCACGGATCTCTTACATCCAAAGTAACAACAAATAAATTCATCATTTGCGCTTGCCATAATGTGGTATTTTTTGAAGCGTTTTTGTGAACCATTTATCGGGCAGATTGTATCATAATAATACTACGATCAAATTAATATATCCCACTTAATTAATAGAAGATTTGTTCGAAATATAATAGCAGCACTGTACTATATATACACACACACACACACACCCTCACACACACTCTCACACAGTAATACGTCATATAAACTGGCACGTGCTTTGTCTTAAGGATATGAATTTCTCGTTTACTCCGTGGCCTGTTATAATTAGAAACCTTGAGGATGTAATATGTTGAAACAGTTAGACTCTATCCTGACCAAAAGAGATTGTTGGCAGGCTCAAGATACGTTTATTCAGGGTCGTGAGTCGAATATTGGTGATATCGTAGAAACACTGGCTAGCGACTCGCCGGGAATTTGTAGATAGTCTTCAGCTCCTTGGTAGACTCGTGACAAATCCAGCTGGTCCACTTCTCCGGACGTCAACAACAGATATGAATAGCGCCAGGAGGATTTTACGACTCGGCGTGGAACCCTGGAAAGAGACTAGTGTGAATAATAGGAAAACAAGAGCGCTACAGCGCCCAGCTATCAGGCGACGGCTCCTCACACGGAGACTTCCGACGAGGGCCCTAGGGTAATTAGGATCTAAGAGTGCCGCAGTCCAATAAACACTCTATAGAAAAGGGAAATACACAGAGAATATAAAATACACGAAAATAAGAAAGACTAACTACGAACAAATGCTTACCCAAAGGTTGGGGATTATAGAGAATTTTTATAGCAACAACTGCTCTGTACAGCAACTCAAAATTCAGCTCCAATACAATACAAAAGGGACTAGCCCATCGCCGCAACTATAGGCGTGACTTGAAAAATTGTGCAGAAGATAGGTACGTCCTCACTTTTCAGAGCTCAAACCAGGACTGCGTCAAAAAAAACAATCAGCTGCCAGACGAGATACGAATTACGAAATTTCTAAAGTTTACTTTTTATCTGGCTAATACGCCAGTAGCCAATATGGTCAAAGAGGTAGTACGTTACATACCCGTCTTGTTTGGGTAGGATTTTACCTGATAAAATCCGCTAAGATACTAACTAAACTAAACTAACTTACCAAATTAACTACTTAAGATAAAATTCTCTAAAGCTCGCCATCTACAATGTCAGAGAAATAGATAACCAACAGTCTAGCTCAACTACATACCAACATCACACATTCGTACAACAATCAGACATCAGAATTCATACTAAGTTCATAAAAGAGTTCACACTAGCATCGTGTAAACGCAGCCTTACACACAGGGTGCCATTGTTATAGCCAAATGCACACCCAGACTAACTGTCAGAAGTTGAAAAATAAGCAAGATCCCTTGAACTAAAATAAGAACCTTAGTACATAGACGTCCCGATAGCTTAGCTACTATCGTAACGCAGAATAACACCATGAGGGGCAGCTCCCTCAAGTGTTCAAGACTTCCTGCACCGTTAGTGGGTACAACAAAGAGTAAAAAAGTAGAGAATTATAGTTCAAGAGGCCATAAGCTAAAGTAACAGACATTGCAGAGTAACGTTACACAATAAAGAACTTTTACATAGCTGTAGATATAGATGGTTTTAGAATACAAGGGTCAAAATACTTATTACATACATAAAGGAATCGTTCAATAGTTTAACTACTATAGAATAAGACAGAACGCTGACGCAGCCTATCTTCAGACAGAAGGTGCTCTCAGACAGACACAGATCGCTCGGCACAAGTACAAGCGCTAAAGAGTTAGTATTTAGTTAAAAACTAACAAACAGACCATCCCTTAAAGATTAGAAATAGAAATGTTATTATTTACAAAATCAAGCCATTGATCTACCGTTTTGACAGCTGAAACTGGTAAAGGACTGTCAACAACAGATTAAATGAACGAGAAATCGGCCGTTAAACACTAACCTTATTTATTATTTAATATTCCGAATAGTTTTCCTACTAAAATCTTCACAATTTATTAATTTATTTTTCGTACTGAGAATTTGGAGGAAAATATTTGTCAACAATAATAATTGTCATGACAACGGCCGTCAGACTGCGACAGAATGTAGAAATGAGGTAGGTACCCAGACAAACGATCAAGTATACTCCTGTCAGACAAAAATAAACAACAAAATATACAAGCTACGAAAAAGAAATCTAGCGTTCTACGGCGCTCTTATGGCCTAAATACTCTTGACCAGACGTAAAACTTTATCACCAATATTCCCTTAATCTGGGCGCCATTGAAACAGTTAGACTCTATCCTGACCAAAAGAGATTGTTGGCAGGCTCAAGATACGTTTATTCAGGGTCGTGAGTCGAATATTGGTGATATCGTAGAAACACTGGCTAGCGACTCGCCGGGAATTTGTAGATAGTCTTCAGCTCCTTGGTAGACTCGTGACAAATCCAGCTGGTCCACTTCTCCGGACGTCAACAACAGATATGAATAGCGCCAGGAGGATTTTACGACTCGGCGTGGAACCCTGGAAAGAGACTAGTGTGAATAATAGGAAAACAAGAGCGCTACAGCGCCCAGCTATCAGGCGACGGCTCCTCACACGGAGACTTCCGACGAGGGCCCTAGGGTAATTAGGATCTAAGAGTGCCGCAGTCCAATAAACACTCTATAGAAAAGGGAAATACACAGAGAATATAAAATACACGAAAATAAGAAAGACTAACTACGAACAAATGCTTACCCAAAGGTTGGGGATTATAGAGAATTTTTATAGCAACAACTGCTCGGCTGTGCCATTTCAAAACATAGCAAGGGGCTTTGGACAAATTTTACAGGAGAGCCAAAAAACGTTTTAGTGACTTTGTTTCTATGCCGTGACTAAACTATGAGATATATCTGAACGAGGGTGAGCTTTATAGAGGAGGCAAAACCTTGGCTATCCAGACAATACAGCTACATTTGTCTTTAGCCGATACTCTAGGTGTTATTAACGATAGCAAGTGCGTACTGTGTTAGAAATGGTTGTCTGATACTAAAACGGCCGTCAATAACCATTTCTAAACCTAGCAAGAGCAGTTACTAGGTTATAATTTGGTTTCATTAAGACACAAACTATTGCCGTTCATTTTCAAAAACCTAGCAAGTGAATCAGATTAGGGAGGCTGGTGCACTGTCCTGTAATATATGTCCCTTTTCGAAAGGACTTAGTATTAGTATTACCATTATTATTATTTTATAAAAGCAGAAATTCAATATAAATTATATATAGGATGATTTATTATAGTTTTTTTTTATGTCCTGTCTATTTTATCAAAAAACACATAACTTCAATAAAATTATATAATTTACTTATATAATTTTATTGAAGTTATACAGCTTAATGTACCTACTTAGTTACTATTTGAAAAAAAAACCAGTTGAGTATTTATAATTAGGTTCTATTAATAAATGGCATCCTTAAATTCACTTTATTAATAAAATGTTAACTACCACTACCTTAATCTACTACTTGTCCTTCTGTTATTAAATCAGAAGACTTATCAGAAGTTGGTAAGTTAATCCAAAACTGTCTTCTGTTTACTGGCATTAAAGGAACTAACTTGGTCATTATTCCTTATTTTTTTGTTTCTTTTAGACCTCTTGGTGAGGTTTTTATATCAGGCAGTTTGTGATGGTCAAATTTATTGACCAAAAAGTGAATTTGACTTCCACAAGGGGCCTAAATAAGAAAGTGCTCAAGGGGTCGTCAACAGCATTGCGTTTCTTTTTCACCCACTCATAAGCTTGTTGCACTTCCACAGTCTCGATGTTATTTCTGCAGATTTCAATAACTTTTTTATAGTCCTCAAAATCGTAGTGTGCGTCTTGGCAGTTGATCTGGATCCCTATAGTTTAGTTCAGTTCAAAAATTTTATTGACCATAAAATCATACATATTACTTAGTCAACGTCAATTAAAATATTAATATTTTTGTATACTACCGCCCGTTCGGAAGTTGTGGGCTTAGGGATAGAGCAAAGAAGGGCAAGAAACTCCCCCGTACCTCTATTAAAATATCAGAGCCTTAAAAATACAATGTTATGTATTTCTACTTAAGTCTAAGGAAATACACCGAAGACAGACGTACTGACTTCCATCGCCCCTCTTTGGATTTCTGTGCGCTGAGATGGTAAAGACCATGCAGTTTTGTCATCTAAATATTCTTTTACACTGTAATAAGACTTCTTCAATAGGCCGTTTTTGACATAGTTTTTGAACCTCCTTTCTGGTCAGTCCATTGTTTCCCATATATTCCCATGCACCCCATCCACCGTCATATGAGTGTGTCCTTTTGTAAGGTACTTGAGCGTGACGCTTTCAAGGCTCGTAAATCCGCAATCGACAAGAGTCACAACCGACGTGAACAGGATCCAATTTTTATTTTGCCTTGTGCAATTATCGCACCAGATTATAATCAGGTGTTCAACGTCCCTTTCTTTCTCAATAAATGCTGCAATAGCGTCCACAATATTGTTTCCATCTCGTCCGGCCCAGGCTTCATGCCATAACACACAGCAACTGTTAACATTCGTTTTCTTTTCAGTCTCCGTCACGATTCTTCACTGCATTTATCATCTTCGACGACCGATAGAACTATTTTGACATCCTTATATCCAATTTAATTGACAAAAAACGATAATTTTGATGCGCTTGCGGCGCCCATCAGTGTCATACTGGAATTCGCGCGCGAATTTTGACCTCCGCTAACCATTTGTAAACCTAGTATGAGACATCGACCATTTCAAAACCTAGTAAGGGAAATCCCCTTACTAGGTTTTAAAGTGGTTGATGGCATTTACTAGGTTTAGAATTTGTTTTATGGGCCTTTTTTTTCTTCGTGATGGAGTTGCTAGGTTTTTTCCAATTGTTATTTTCGTTCCCAAGCCGTTTTTAGAGATTTTGACAACGCGATTTCGTGGACAATCACCTAAAATGATGCATAAATCAAAAACCCGTTTTTTTTCACACATGTCCCTTACTAGGTTTTGAAATGGCACAGCCGTGCTCTGTACAGCAACTCAAAATTCAGCTCCAATACAATACAAAAGGGACTAGCCCATCGCCGCAACTATAGGCGTGACTTGAAAAATTGTGCAGAAGATAGGTACGTCCTCACTTTTCAGAGCTCAAACCAGGACTGCGTCAAAAAAAACAATCAGCTGCCAGACGAGATACGAATTACGAAATTTCTAAAGTTTACTTTTTATCTGGCTAATACGCCAGTAGCCAATATGGTCAAAGAGGTAGTACGTTACAATGTAAATAACTTGGTACCGACTCGGTTAACCAAACAACGTACTATACCGCAACCTTTGGTAAATACTCCTTACACGATCTGAATATCTTTTATCGAAGAGTTTCATTGTCATATTCTCTCATCTCATAGTTTTGCCATGGGTGCCTAGATAAACACAATGTACACTAAGTACTGAGGTTTTTGATAAGCATTCTAAAAACTCGGTTGATAATTTGAATTTACACTAGCGCTTCACTTGCGAGCGTGACAGCGAGTTGAACTAAATTGAACGTGAGATTTTGACAGATACGGGGTGTAACAGAAGGGTGTAGTCATATTTTACGAGGATGTTGGGGAGACCATTCTGAGCAACTTTTACTATGAAACCGATTTGATCAGAGCAGCTTTATTTTTCATTGCTCCATACATTTAGGTCCGGGCGGTCAGCTAATTTGTATAGAGATGTGAAAATTAAAGTTGCTCTGATCAAATTGGTTTCATAGTGAAAGTTGCTCAGGATGATGTCCCTAACAACCGCCCAAAATATGACTACACCTTTCTGTTACACCCTGTATACTATGAGATGACGGAAAAATTAAATAAAATAAATATTGGCATTCGGTAAGGGTCACTTCGACACACTTCATACTCGAACAAAGTGTCAAAAAAAGGCGAAGTAAGAGAGATAGCGACAGGAGATGCGCGTGTTGTTGTTCGAATTTTACATAATCGACGTATAGGACGTATTATTTTTCTATAATACGCAACCAACCCTCAGTTTCTGAAAGAGTAGGCAAATGTAACTGGCGATTATTCGAAGATTAATTTAAAATAGCGGCTCATGATCGGCTGAATTATGAGATTAACTGTCTGTTATATTTGATCGTATTTCCAAAAACCGGGTGTTAGATGCGGCTTATCCGGGCTTATTGACCGTGCCGTCCCAAGAATCAAGTTTTATTAAATACCGGAATTTTATACCCACACGTGGATCCGGGTTATTTTAGGTTTGTACCCCCATACCATATAGGAAATGAAAAGAGTGAACGTATCCATTAACGTCCCCATCGAGGGTATCGGCCTTTACCCGGATACGAGTAGATAAGATTGAGTCTGCTCCTGTCCCGCTATCTAGAAAAATGCATAGTGCTTTGAGGCCTTTCCATGATTACTGATTTAGTGATTACTGTTTGATGACATCACCAAAATATCATAAACTTGTCACATGCCTTACGAAGTTGTTAACCGGTTCGCCGACACATCTTATATAACAATAGTTCGCCATTCTTCGGACGTTCGAGCGGTGTGCTTTTGCGAGTGAAGGGGACATTCTTATGAGTTTGAGGTATAAGGTTGCTTTTGCTATACGCTTGCCGAAGCGATCGTATACAATACACGATTTAGTTACGTCAACTTGAAAGTATACTGTGTATACCTAACGCTAACATCAACGTGTTTGTTTCCTGAATATCATTAAACTAAATTATTAACTTGTTAAATAGTTCGGCCCTATCCCACAAAACTTTAAAGTCATACAAGTTTACAAAATTATTAATCTTGACAACAAAATTATGTACTTATCACAGTAATTACAAGTTTGTATTCTTAAAGAAACTGATAGCAAACATAAATATTTCGTGGTATACTGAAGTGTAATTTGTACAATTGATATTTATTATGCAACAACAACAGCAAGAACATAACAACATATCGTCACGGCTTTTCCCATACAGGTGGCAGAGGCACAACTGTGCCCACTTTAAGGCTGAGACTCCACCAAAGCGGAAATGTGGAATATTTGTATGCGAGATGGAAACAGCTCACATCTCCGCTTCCATCGCGCCATACAAATATTCCACATCTCCGCACATCTCCGCTTTGGTGGAGTCCCGGCCTAAGCCAGTTATTCCATTCTCTATTTTACACAGGCTAGCCCATCGCCGCAGTTATGAAGTAATAAAGTATTCCTCGCGATATTTTCTATCAGGCGTGAGAACGTCCGTATAACTTATAGTATCTGTGGTATAACATACTTATCTCATTTGTAAGCACCGGGATTAAAATATCTTCTGTGTGAGAAGCAAGTGTAAAACTCAATAGACCACCTACTCTTTAAAAAAAATTGTGTAATTTCGGAGGCTCTGTTCCAAATTTGTTCCTCAGTATCGTAAAATCTGTGAACACCGCCGCCCGGAGAAGTTTGTCCATCGAGCCTCGGCGTAATGTCCATTAAATGTCCTGTTAATTTAGAGCAACCAACTTTGACCATTAATGAGTAAACGGTAAACTGGGACATGATATGAATAAAGTTCTGCGGTGTAAATGAGCTCAAGGATTATTTTAGTGCAACGAACACGCTATCTGTTTGAAGTTAATTTAAAACTTTATTATATTATAGACAACATTTGATTCTGATGTCACAGATTAGTATTTCATGGATCTCATTCACAAAGTTATCGCTGACAGTTCCTAAAATGTGTCTATTTTGACCTCAGAACAAATAAATCAATTGATTTATTTGTTCTGAGATTTTGACTTGCAACTTCGTATCGGTAAAGATGTCAGTGATACAAACAGATTATACATAGGTACCTTTGAGATTATGTAAGAGGCTATTATTGTGACTCGTTCTGTGTAATAAGGAGACCAGTCATTTTGGGCCCAAAAACTAAAGTGCAGGCCAGAGTTTTTTTTATAGTTTAATTGCTACGTTTGTAACAATTGTTACTATGAGACCGTAAGACAAATACCTAAGATGTGGTGAAACATAGAAGTTTCCGATTTTCCCATACACTTCGTTGAAAAATTGAATGTCACAAACATAACCAAATAAATATGCCTGATGTTTATGATTAAAAGCTACATGTTTGAAATTAACTAGGCATTAATATTTAATACTTAGGTACTTATTTTCAAATTATAGCGCTGTGAATGACGTGATTGGTTAAAGTACTGCTGCGATTAAGAAAAGTATAATGTAATGATCTCTGATAAAGATTTAAATCAAAAATCTTATTTTCATTCGGCAAAAATCATGATTTTCAAGCAGCTGTATCACCTAAAATATTGACTTTATGATGATGACGTCATACAAATAAATGATCACATTGATGTGGATCATTTGGAGTATATTTTTTAGTGGCCGGCACTTTTGATTTTGGGCTTGTATGAAACATGGTTGATCTCCTTTAGAGAGGCTAGCTCATCTTAACATAATCAAATGTGCATTAAGCATATTGCTAAATGATTAGTTAATTAATTAACTATATTGCATCCGATACTATGTTTCGGATTAATTTACCTAATCAACTCTGGTCTCTGGTTAGACTGAGCACGATTTTAATGCAGTGACATTTGCTGTGACTGTGACAAAATTTTGTTCACAAATTATCTATCTATGTTATCTATTTTTACGTACAGTAAAAGTTAATTACTGTACGTAAAGTAAAATTTAGCCCATTAATGACCCCACCGAGGAGCACAGGCCTTTACACGCAAATACGAATAAGATTGAGCCATACTCCACCACGCTGGCTCAGTGCGGGTTGGTGGAGGCGTTTTTATGACTACTATTCTACCAAGTAGCGATAGTAGCTGGGACCTACAGTTTAACGTGTCACAAGAAACATGAAACGTCTGTTTTAATGATCTCATTAGTAAATGCCATCCCGTATCAGAAAAGGCGTGACGCTATGTTATGTGTTAGTAAATTGTCAGCACCGGGATTTGAACCTGCGTCTCCTACGTGAGAAGTAAGCGTGAAACCCACTAGACCACGGATCTGTTACTATCTCTGAAATGGTCGGACCGGGTTTGATAATTCCGATTTGGGTTTACTCTCCTGATCCAAGACGAGGTATAGGTATAGGAAGATGAGGGAAAACACAAAGACGGAGATGATGGACGCATAGTTGTATTTCTGCTCGAGCACTCACTATGAGATCACCAACGCGTGTTGCAAACAAAGTTATAAAATATGCTCGCATTTGAAATCTATAACTACCTACCAAAAGTCAACATTTATATTTAGGCCCATACATTGCCTCTGGATACCCTGTGTCGAGGGAACCAGACATACAAGACCTGGGGATTATTATTCTTCCTCCCTCTAGTCGGGATTTGAACCCACCTCTCGCTTTTGACGCACAACTTGACCGAAACGCCACGAAGGTCGCCTAAAACACTATTACACCAAACCATAACTTTATCCCATGCCTCAGCTTAAACTTAAAGGGTGCTCGAAAGTGATTTACTGCAAGGAGCATGATGTAAAGTGGCAGTCACACAACGTACCTCGAAGATAATGCGTCTCAGAGACAAATGTCCACCGCATGAGTCTGACATGAGGCGGTAAAAATAAATAAAGGGAGACAGGGGAGCAGCCAGGGCATGGCCTAACGCGGAGACTCCCAAAATGGTTGCCAGCAATTTTATGTGTGAAAGAGTCTAACAAGGTCACAATTGTAATATTGTAAATATGTCTTTGTAGGATAACTACTATTATCCTACAAAGATAATTCTAGAAATCATTGTTAGGGCTAATGAATAAATAATTTAATATTATCTCAAATTATGGATAGATAGATAGAAATGACAAATGTACTTGACGGACGGACGGACAACGAAGTGATCCTCTAAGGGTTCCTTTTTATTTTAAGGATCGGAATCCAAAAACATCTATGACTATTTTTCGTACATTTTGTGTTGACATTTTGCTGAGTTCAAATACAGTAGACAATATACCAGTTTATAATGGTACCCTAACCCTACTCCGTCCCTGTTCTCAACCGCGATCTCAAGCAACACTCACTATGCAATAATGTAAAAAACACATGTTGTGATGCTGTCAGCCATTTTTAACGTGAATTCTGTATTCCAGCCGCGTCTTCGGATAATACAAGTACGCCCGAGCCATGCATACAGGGAGTTTTGTAAATATCAATAATCTAGCCTTCTATGGTCCGCTGGCTTGGTGCGGATTGGTTTCAAACGATCCGTTTTAGTGACGAACAGTAGTTTAATCATATGAGGCATTATCTAAAACCGTTTCTATAAACGTCTCGTCAGGCAACCAAGATTGTAGCCGGGACCTGTAACCTGTGCTCTACTAGTTGCGACGATATAGTATTCGACAATCTGTTCTAAGTTTCGCTTTAGAAATAAACCTCTTGACGATAAAAACACAAATCGCTCGGAATGACAATTATAATTGTGTATGTTTTTTCACTAGCTTGTTTATCACGAGTGTTACCTTAAACGTAATTTTATTAATTTTGCTAGATAAAAAAGTCTCCTGAAGTTGCCAGAAAATCTGTCTGTCACAATATTTTATTTTACAATTTCACATCGCATCTGAACTTGAGTTCTTGTTATTTATCTAATCATTATAAAAATGGCACAGTATGTTTCTCAGTTAGACTTGCTTAGCTTGGCTTCAACCTTTTTTTATTTTTTATTTAATTTCATCTAAATTAAGTTAAGGATGAAATTCTAAGTTCTGATTCCCGCCCTTAACGTTAGGTTTATTTTTAAAGCTAAACTTATAACAGATTGTCGAATATTATACCGTCGTAACTAGAGCACAGGTTACATATGAAGTAGACCCAGGGCGTTCATATTTCGTGCGTTGTTGCAGATTCTAATTCCCGTGACAATTTTCTAATTAAAACAATATCTCATCATCAGTGGCTAAGTTTTTTTTATTCGCTCGTTTTATAATTTTCCATAAACAAACATTCTGTGAAAACTTCAACTCTCAACCTATTACGGTTCGCTCCCACTGACCGACAGACAGACGGGCGGATGGACAGCGGAGGCTTAGTAATAGGGTTCCGTTTGGCACCATTCGGGCATGGAACCCTATAAAGGGTTTGACTGACCGACGGATAGTCGAACAACGAAGTCATCGTATAAGGGTTCCTCAAAGGATCGAAAATTAATATCTTTAAAATATCTTTTACAACGTGGTATTTCACGCTACACCGGCCAGCAAATATTTCAAGTCTACTCAATGTGGAGGTTCATAACATAATCTATTTACTAATTAACTGCTCTTGTACAATAAAATTAGTTATTATTCTACATAAGTGCTTTCAAGGGACTGCGGGGACCCTTATTCCATTAAACAATTTATATATCCGTTCTAGGATCCACTTATAATAATCCCTTGCTGCTCAGATTTAATCTCATGACATCTACAATTGGAGTGTGTCCAAGGTAATTAAATAAATATCTAGAAACAAGTCTGAAGTTGAAGCATTATGTACAAGGCTAGCTTTTACCCGCGACTTCTTCCGCATCTTTACGTGATGTAATGTTTTTTTTCTAGATATGAATTCATGTAACAACATAGGTATCTACAGCTTTGTTTATGGCTTTGCCCGCTACTAACTAATCTTGTTTACCTATACAAACTTTAGACTCCGGTTCACTCCCTCTGGGTGTGAATTTTGAAAAATCCTTTCGTAGTGCACCTCTAGACCTCATAATGAAACTATATACTTGCCTTTTACATTAGATCCAGCGGTTTTGGCTCAGCGTTGAAAATGAACGACTTTCTATACACAACTTCATCCCGGATTTCACCTCTTCGGGGATAGAATTTTGCATTATAGTAGGTCGGGACAAAGATGGCCTCCCATAGGGGAGGGAGCTGCTCTGACACCTCCTTCAGCCACGACGCAGTCTCTGATCGCAGCCGACGAACTTCAGGCCACCGTGTGGGAGTCACTGCGGCATGTGATCGAATTCGGGGACTATGTCCCCTTCTTCGTCACATACCGCCTCCTTATGTTTCTTCTCTAGTGCTAGCCGGAGACCTGTATACTGGTGAGAGTCCAACTCTCGCCAGTCTTTTGGTGCCACAATTATGCTCAGGTGCGATTTCGCAGCCTGGGCATAAGTGGTTTCGGGCCGGACTGCCCGTTCGGATGGGTCCGACGTGCAGATTCTCTTTTGCGGCCCCCTCAATCTCTCGCAGTTGGGAGAAATCTGCTCGTCAAACCTCATCCGTTTTGTCTTCGGCTTGCTGGTTCCGGCATCGGTCCCTGCACTGCGTGCTGGTGCCACTGACTTCCCCAAGCCGCCCTTACCTGCGCCCTTACCCGTAAAGGGTCGAGGCGCAGGCCGCGCAGCCCGGGGAAGCCCCGTTCCCGAGCAAGCCTTGGACGATTGTGCCCCGGCGGTGGCCGTGGCATGTGTCTTGCCGCTTCCAGATTGCGGTCCCTCGTGGGGGCCCGCGGTCTGTGAGTAACAAGGTTTAGGATCAGTGCGGGGGCGGGGCTGGACCGTTTGGGTCCATAAATGTGGGCCCGTTTGGCCAAGTACCACCTCAGCACTGATACCCTGTGACTGCGCCTGATTGGCGCTATATTTTGGGTCAGACGAGGGGTGTTGTCTGGCCTTTTGGTTCCCTAGAGAGGGACCCGGTTGGACAGGCATCACCCCTATGTTGACACCATATATGCTGTGCGCCATCTGGCAGCGTACGGCAGCAGCGAGCCTAAGTTCTTCTGCCACACGCTCCTTCTGGCGTCTACGTTTTGAGGCCTCGAGGGTGCCTCTGTGTATTTTGCCTGTTTATCCTCCGGGCTCCAGAGCGCGTGTCACGCGAGGCAGGCAAGGCGAACAAAGCTTACAAAAGATCGATACTGATCGGCCACATCACTATTAAATTTCATCTAAATCTGGCAACCCTTTTTATGTCATATTCTTGTCAAAGTTCTCATTCGGTTTTTGGCGTCTACTATTATAGTTACAACGCGAGTATAGTATAATACTACGAGTATAATACGCTGTCTCATTCCCTCGCTATAGGTAGCAAGAGCAAAGTCCCTATGCGTTCTGTAGTTGCGGTCGGCTTCGACCTCTACTTCAACCTCTAAGGCTTTACTAATTCTAATTTAGATTTATCGTAGAGCAGAAACTTTTAATTAGATAGCTAAACGAGCTATTCGGAAGACTTCCGTTCCTGGCTTAACCCTTGACTGAGCCTGTCTTAGTCTTTAAGTCAGTTTGATCGTTAAAGCATTCCGGTTTCATTCCTAACTCCATAGAGATAGTATATATAATGCTTATAAGCATAATCTAGAAACTATACTTAACTAAGTAGGTAATTAGTTTTGTATTGTAGGTAGGAGCTAGGAGGTATATTAATGTGTATAGTAGGTATAAACTGTGTAGCTGAGAACCTAATTAACTGTATTAAGCGTTAATTTTCTTTGCGTACCCAAACAAAATCCAAAATTCTACCTACGGTTCAAAAAGATTCAGATTTAGTCATCTGATAGACGGACGGATGGCATTACGGTCCCATGTCCCATTGGCACCCTTTGTAGCGATTATAAGCCAGTAACTGATTCCACCTTTTTGCGTCGGGACTTCCACGCTAGAGTTATGAATTATGATATCATTAGACTCAGTCACTGGCGGACACTTTTTGTTAATTAGTGGAATCGGGCGCCCGGACAGTCTCAGAGTCTCATGAGACCGCAGTATGAGACCGGACCACGCGACATGTGACACGGCATTCAATTGAGCGGTGGACAGCAGTTGATTTATCACTTCTCGTTGGCTGCATACGTGTCAACCAAAGAAGATTTGCAATAGAGATGCCATATTTAGTCACTGTTATTTTTAGCCACCGTTTTTGGGTGTGTGAACTTATCATTGTGGAAATTGTGGAATTTGTGGAGACAATTTTTGCGTTTGTAGTTCAATTTATTTGTATAAATATGTTACCGTTAAATGGCGTAACTTGCAGAATAAAGACCAAGCATACGGTAAAATGCACAAAACAGATTCTTATTTGAAAGAATGAAATGATGGATAGATATAAGTTAGTTTGTAAGAAATTGCAGTGCCCTTACAGGGTCTATTGTCGGGACCTCCTTACTTTAAGAACTCTACAACCACAATGTACCAATAAATAATTTGGAATTTGAAATTAAAGTCATGTATGTGATAATTCTTACCTACCGTCTTCGATTAAAGTAATAAATACAACAAGAAACCAACTTCTTAGGTCAATATTTCTGCTGAAACATCTCTGGCTAGAGTAAGTTATTTTGGCCAAGTTTCGATTGGGTTAGGTTAGGTTGGAAGGAACTTAGAAGATGCAAAACCGGAGAAGGTGGCACGGAGCGAAGCTTTTTTACTTTCTTTCGCACTTTTGCTTTATACAAACGCATCGGAACGGATGTGGGCTATTCTAGAGCGTGCTGCGTCCAGATAGCAACACTTAAGAGGACAACGTTGCATTCACCGGCATCTATTTTCGAATGTGTCATTGAGATTTATAAGCATTTGTGAGATCGACTTTTCTGTAAGGTATTTCGTTCTAAAGCCGCTTCCAGTCCTAATATTTGAGTCGGCAGTACACATGTCAACACTGTACACGGTACGAGAATATTACCTTCCCAGCTCAGCATTCAAGTCTCATGCGAGTAGTTTTGGGAATAGAGGTCAAATTGGCTTGTCACAGTGACGAGGATATGATGACATGATATGTCTTGAGTTGAGAGCGGTTTGAAAATGCGGTTAAAACAATCAAACTTGATGTTAGTACGAGAATGAGATCGAAAGTTATTGGTGCAAAGCCAATTTGTTTAACTAAGTAGTAGGTGGTACTTCAGGGTGTAACGGAGAGGAGCCGAAATATTTAAAGTGTAGATATTTTAGGGATACCATTCTGTAGAACTTTTGCACCGCCAACCGTCGTTTATCATTTCAAATCGCATACATCATATCATTATTAGCAAATTCCATGTTGTCTAGTCTAGGGGATCTGCAAAGAACACCGCCAGTTTAGGTCGTAATAAAAATAAATACCTGTGACAACTGAGCACTGAGCCAGCGTGGTGGAGTATGGCTTAATCTTACTCGTATCCGGGTAAAGGCCTGTGCTCCTCGATGGGACATTAATGGCTACATTTACTTACTTACCTGTAACAATTGTCATCCGTCCGTCCGACGTCAGAATTTAATTGATTACAATCATTCGTTATAATTTTCTGTTTTTCGGAAAATAATATATTGCGCATGACAACATTCTAGACACAACGTCACAGCTTGTGCTCCTGGAATCGAGAGGTCATCATAGCGTCTAAGGCCTTTGCAGTCCAGTGCGATACAAAGACTATGTCCTCGTGTCGTATTTCGATATTGTGTTGCTGCTTTTCTGCGAATCTTTTTATGTCGGTGAAAAGTCCGTGTCCGACCGTGAAATATCAATAAACGATGAAATATTTTGGGGCAAACACTGCGTCACTTAAGGGAAGATTAAAGGGGGCGAGCGCGACGAAGCCCCGAATAGTATTCGTGTTAGTTTGACATGATTAAAAAGTGGTCAGGTGCACTTGCATGCAGGTCGGATTCTCACACGAAGGCTTCCGCACCTATATATTTTAGTGAAAAATCAATTGGTTGTATTATAAATCACAAAATGTAGTTTACAAAGTTATTGGTGCGGCTATACTTTCATACTTCATGCACATAACCAGGTACATTCATATGTTTGTGTGAGTGAGAAAATGCAGTCGGATTATTTGTTTTTATAATAATTCCATTTGTTCATCCGATAAACTTCAAGTAAGATGTGAGCGGTGAGGGGATGGAAAATATTGAAAAAAAAACAACTCTATAATTCCCGGTGTCACTCGCTAGGTCTACATCTCACAGTGCCAAAAGTTATAATAGTGACAAATTAAGTGAGGAGGTAATCATAAACATTACTTTTTACAGTAACATACATTTCTTCTGGCTCCAAACAACCTGTGAAGTGGGAAACAGAAACTGAGACGTCACAAAGAAACATCTAAGTCCTGTTGTTAGGGTTCCATACCCGAAGGGTGCCAAACGGGACCCTATTACTGAGACTTCGCTGTCCGTCTGTCTGTCTGTCTGTCTGTCTGTCTGTCTGTCTGTCTGTCTGTCTGTCTGTCTGTCTGTCTGTCTGTCTGTCTGTCTGTCTGTCTGTCTGTCTGTCTGTCTGTCTGTCTGTCTGTCTGTCTGTCTGTCTGTCTGTCTGTCTGTCTGTCTGTCTGTCTGTCTGTCTGTCTGTCACCAGGCTGTATCTCATGAACCGTGGAAGCTAGACAGTTGAAATTTTCACAGATGATGTGTTTCTGTTGCCGCTATAACAACAAATACTAAAAAACAAAATAAAAATATTAAGGGGGCTCCCATACAACTACGTGATTTTTTGTGGTTTTTTTATAGATAATGGTATGGAACCCTTCGTGCGCGAGTCCAACTCGCACTTGGCCGGTTATTTTATCCCCAGCAGGGATTCGAACCCGAGAGCTCTCGCTTGTGAGGGAGTGCCCCGAATCCCATGGAAGCTTTTGTGCTTCCGATTTTCAGCAAAAATTTCGGTAGGTATAATAGGAAAGAGAGGGACAGAGCTATACGCGATGTAAGCTCTGTCCCTTAGTTTTCTGAAATACAAACAGAAACTTTTGTTGGAAATGGAACTATAAAAGAGCCCAATGCCATAGAGGTCTTCATCGCATGATAGGTGACATTGCTTTTTCGAGTCGATCGATTACTTATAAATAATGTATTATATTTATAAAATGGACATAACTCGGACATTCATGTGCGCGCCGGATTAGGAAATCGCTCGAGTTCGTGGAATAATAAAAGTTTCCATTATTCTGCCCACGGCGACGGTCGAAGCAAAAAGTAAATAATGAATTCTGATTGAACAATTTACTCAAAATTGCTCGTACAAATAATTACTCACTTTCAATTTACTTACTAATAGTCAACATTTGAAGCTGCCAGGAAACGAGCTATTGTGCTTTATTAAAACAATTGACTTATAAAGTAAATTTAACAACTGTATAATTTCACAATGATTCCGCATAAAGTCAACAATCGCATTTGGCAAACAAATCGAAACTTACTTACTTCACAATACTATTTCTGTTTCTCGAAAGCGGGTGAGCCTTCTTACACAACGAATATATCGTCCGGTTTCCTAAATGAAAATTAGCTGTTACAACTTGTTATACCTACTCAACAAACTTATTTCAGCCAATCACGTGCCTCTGTTTTGAATAAATCTTCGATTAATCTCTTGTTACATTTGTAACTGTAAGTAACTAAAACATTTACTGCCATACACAGAGCTTTTTAATAATGCAAGGATTACTTAGTGAACGATTTTGTATGTAAATTAAATTTTTAATCGGAATAAAGATTCATAAAAGAGTACGCTCGGTTAGATATAAGCTTTAACATGTGTGTCGGGCGACGGTGGTCCAATGGCATATACATTTTTTAGGAACACTTCGTACAGTCACTTTGCATTATTATGTTCAAAGTAAAATGCCACACACACCGCCATATTTGTATCCCTATAATAGTATCTCCTCCCAGTATGTGTAGTAAGTAGTATGTTGCATCTTCAACAACTCATGTTGTTTTTAACCTGCTACCAACATGTATGTACACCAAACATTATAAACAGTAGAGGTTCCCGCGATACAGGCTGTGCCTAGTGCGGGAGCCACAATCTAATATTACTGTGATACCCGTGCGTGCCTGAACAGTGCATCTCCCCAACTCTAAAGTATTTACATTTATGATCACTTCTATATACACTTTTAGGTGAAATAAATGATTTTGTATTTTGTATTTGTATTTTGTATTTGTAGTAACGGGCACCGATAATTGGGGTCTAGTACTAACTGATGGTTCTTCGCTCATACTTTTATATTTAGCTAGACGTTGAACCTGATGTGTACAGTACAACTTTACAATGTACAACTTTTGAATGTTTGAATGTCTAATTGTAAGCTCTTTGACGATTCAATGAAGTTGCCGACATTTGTGATGATGCCTCGAAATGCGGCATATTGCTTTGCCAAGCCGATTTCCCTCTAGTAATTTAGCTCTTTGATATATCATTCTCTTTTCCATGCCCTACAAAGAGCCACAATATTGCTATTCGTAGAACTTCCTAGCAGCAATGGACTTCCTTTCTTAGTTGGACGTATATACCCTCTAAGGGTCCCCGCATACGGGCTTCTGGCCACAGCCACAAATGCGGCCACGAGAAGCTAGAAGCGGCCACAAAGTAAGCTGATGCGCACGTCAGCCACTTTTTAGGGTTCCGTACCTAAAGGGTCAAACGGGACCCTATTACTAAGACTGCGCTGTCTGTCCGTCTGTCTGTCTGTCTGTCACGGCTGTATCTCATATACCGTGATAGTTTGACAGTTGAAATTTTCACAGATGATGTATTTCGTAATTTCTTTATTTTACTCACATGATGACAAACAGATATCTTTAAGAAAGATCGCGTACAAAGGCGAGCTTATCTCTAATAAGAGATTTCTTCTAGCATACCATGTTGGGTAGGAGACGGAGATGATAGGAGGTAATAGGAGGCAACAAAGTATCCTAAGATTTGCCTATTGGTTAGGAATGTTATGCTGTAGTATGTTATCTTTTTTTTGGTACAAACAAATACGTATTTAAAACGGTATGTCCTATTTTGGTTCAGGGCCACTTTGACTTTGTCATAAATTGTTTATAGCCTTTGATTTTGACACTTATTACTCCTCCGATTAGTTTATTTGAAAAATGTTTTTACATGATAATAAGGTGACTAAGATTCAGAATTAATAAGGATAAGTAATTTTATTAAATTACTAACGCATCGTTTTAATTATAATAACCGCAATCATTTACCGAGCTAGAAACAATATGTTAGAGTCACGACCCAAAAGTCATCCTGTGTTGTGAGACATTACACCTGCTGTTTCTCTTAAAATCAGAGAGACATTTATAACAAGGGGCAGACTCGTTTCCTAACTATGACTTTTCTTAGATATGTGTTTTTTCAACCACAGTAATTATTTAGGAATTTCGATGTCGGCGGCCAATCGTAGAATCGGGCACATCATGATGTGCCGTCATGTGCCCCGCAATTTCATGATATGCCCAAGCAATTACTGGGCACATCATGATGTGCCGGGTTTTAACGAAAACATGTATGTATTTTTAAAAGCATTTTTATTCAGCACTACGTGATGTTTTTTGTGTCATACAATGTCAAACGAACACGAAGACTATTCGGGGGCTTCGCTACACTCGCCCTCTTTAGTCTTCACCTAAGCTACCGCAGTGTTTGCCTTAAGAGATTTTATCGTTTCATGATATTTTACGTTTGGGGACATCATGATGTGACCAATTCTAAGATCGGCCGCCGACATCGACAAACTCTGCCTAACCCTAAATAACTGCGTTCTCTACCCACAAACGATGAACTCTATTATTACTTCGTACTTTGTTATTACGTACTCTCGTATTCTTATGCTCTCTTACAAAGGCTTCCCGATATTTTATTGATAACTTTGAGTACATAAAGCAAACTTCTAGGGACGACGGGAAAACTAAAAGTTTAAGATTTCTTCCCAACACCGACACAGGCAAGTAATACCTAACTCAACACAACAAATATAGGGCAACTATATCTTAAATATCACCTGTTTTGATTGGGAAAGAAACTGACCCTTACTTTCGCAACGTAAAATACGTCATCAGAACCCTCGGTTGTTATAAAAAAAAATATACGCGTCTAGCACCGTACACGTGTTAGAAGTAAAACTTCTGTAGCTAGATCATTAAGTGTTACCTATACTATACACCTATACCTACCTATACTAAAAGAGATTTAAATTTCCAATTTTGAGATCCAATCTCTGCTTCAAGTTACTTTTAAGTTTCAGACGTCCGATTATTTGAAATTATTTTATACTTGTACTTACTTTTAATACGTCATGTCATTTATTTCCCACCATTCCTTATCTACAATTTGTCGCGCTCGTGGTGATATACTTAACTCATTCAATAGTGTCACTACTATTTGCATCTCGCTCAGATTATATACCATCTGACGTCACGTCTTTAAGCCGTCTCGCTCAAATGTATGCATTGCTTTGCTTGTTTTAGAAATCCATATCGACCCGTGTGACATTGATGAAACTCTTTTCTTACAAACTGTATGGATCGCATCGCACAGCTGTCAAACATAAGTTCCGGTTCCAACAAAGAGGTTTTTTGTTTGTCCCAGCCAGCGGCGGCGGCGGCGGCGGCGCCATCTTGGCCATACCGGAAATCAAGAACTCGTGGAAGAATGCTTAAAATAATTTTTATTTGTTAACGTTTCATCAGGTTTTTCTCTCACTAATTAACATTCTTTATTGTACGAATGTATTATTATCTTATCTGATTAGTTAAAAACCGTATTGAAAATAGTTGCGGTTTTAAAAGTCTTCAGCCGACCCTGACGTCACCGATTCCAATTTCCGTTACATTTCTTAGCCACTCGTGATAGCACCCGGCTAGTAGCAATTGAAAAGCAAATATATGAATAACCCACAGTTGAGAGGTTAAATAAATTTTACCCCCGTGCCCCAAGAAGTTTTACTTCAAAAATGGTTCCTTTTACTGATACTTTAAAATCGTTTTTTTCGTTGTAAATTAAAACGTATAATTAGGGTTCCGTTCCTTCAAAGGAAAAAAAGAAACTCTTATAGGATCACTTTTTTATCTGTCCGTCCTTATCAAGAACGCGTGGACGTATCAAGCTGAAACTCATAATCAATTGTTGAGAGACCGGTGACCGCGTGAATTTCCCATACAAACGTAATACAAAAATGATTTGAATTTGAGAAATAGTTTAACGTATTTAGACTGTTAATCGGATTTATACACTGTTTACGCAGGTTCCCGGTCTGTATACCAGGGTTCCTCTTCAACCAATTTAGAAATATTTTTAAGAAATTTGAATAAGAACCTTGGTATACGACCAGGAACCTGCGTAAACACTGTATTAATCCGATTAACAGTCTAAATGCTTTGCACTAGTTCTCAAATTCAAATCATTTTTGTATTACGTTTGTATGGGAAATTCACGCGGTCGCCGGTCTCTTAAGATCTGTGATCGCATAACACAGTGAAAAAATAATCTTCTAGGTCAGCGCAATCAAACGCTACAAATGTTTAAGCCGTAAAATTTGTTGGATTTTCATAGTAATCGCAATGGACCCAAAACCTATACGGTACTTCCCGTAAAGAAATGAAATGATATTTGGCATAATGTAAGGTAAAGGGAAAAATCTGAAAACTGCAAACTTCTGTCTAAAAAAATATTCAATTTGGTTTACTGGATGACATCATACTGGATTGTTTATGTAGAAACCTACACACAGTTTCAAGGTAACAATCTCCAAGTGTGATTGGAACCCTTGGTGCACGAGTCCTGCTCGCACTTGACTGTTTATTTTATTATAAACGTGATTCATTGATTTGGGAGTATTTTCGATACCGATAAAAGTCAAAGTACTGGAACAATTTCAGTATTTATGTTCGCTATCGACGCGAAATTTTGTCATCTTTGATTTACTTATTATACATTATTTCTTACAATTATTGAATGTTTTCAATTTCAAACGTGAAAATCTGGAAGAGTCCCAAAAAAATACGGTTTTTCGCCCCTTCTCAAGTTAGCACAAGCTTTATTTGTTCATTTTTTTTTGGGTGTAGCACTAATGTATGTACTAACAACATAGATACTTATGTTTCGTTGAATTCGGAATTTTTTCGAGGTAAAATTCTCTGCCGACTGGGGTACTAGATTGCTTGTCAACCAAACAAATCGGCGTCACTGTAGAACATTAGCCTCACGTTACGTTATTTTTCCATATTAATGATGCAAATACTCCATTTTGTCTGACAGGGGCTAATGAAGGATTCCTTGCGATGTTTTCCATCACCGTTAGATCGTCTGTATAATGTTCTTAGGATAAATTACTTAGCTCCTATATAAGAACCAGCATCTTCAGCGAGAGAAGCAAGCGAGAAGCCCACCAGCTATAATATAGATCACATAGCTCTTTAGGTGTAGCTTCTGAAGGCGTATTAATAAGGATATTCATATTGTTATTATTATACTCAAATGTGAGGATCGTCGCCGTCGCCACCTCGCCCACACTCTATCATTCATGAGACATTGCATGCACCTGCTCAAAACATAGTCTGGGATATTAACCGCTCTACCGGGTCTACCCGGGCAACCGGGTATTCGGTCTATCAGTTACCCTTGGAACTAGAACTTTCGCAGTTCAGTAATGTAACATCACCGAAATACTGAGACATAAAGATCAGTTTATAGTGCCAAAGTGATTAGATACTAACCCTGAGTTGCACGAAACAAATTTGAAGGGACATCGGCAAAATAATATCTCATCTTACTGAGGCGTCTATGAAAACCACATATACCAAAGAAAACCATTTATTTCATTACATTTTTTAATACTATTATGGAGAAATTTACGACGACTACGATTTAGGTTAAGACTATGTCATCAATTTCTCGAATCCTAAGTTAGGTATCGACAAAATAGAATTAGAATTACGTTTATTGCATCCAATATACAATCCATCCATCCATCAAGATACAATTTATGGATAACAAACAATAACAGTTGTCTCGTATTAAATAAATATTTAGAATAGTGTGGGCGTTATAAGAAAATCTTAAAAAAATGGCTGACACTAACAGTGTAAAAAAGTGGGATTTAAAAAACCTTTAATTCGAAAAAATCTCGAATTAAATGCGACTTTCACTGTGGTCATGGGCTTATCAGATGCATCTTAGGCAGGCCAACCTTCGGTGTCGCTGTGATGGGTCACTTTTGGGACACCCTGCATGCGTCGTGGCCAGATCATAAAATTGGTCACTTTATGATATCGTGGCCAACCGAGAAGTATCATTGAACTAACGATTTGAGGGCGCTGCGATAGGTGAAAATTTAAGGGGACGAGCGCAGCAAAGCTCAGATAGTCTTCCTGTTAGTTCAACATGTGAAATATATACAAACCACCAGGCGGTGATGGATAAAAATGCTTCACATTTTTTTTTTATGAAATACATATTATTTATAAAACTTTCATGAAATGGCCGGCCAAACCATGAAATCATAACTATTGTGACATGGCCACGACTACAGCGGTATCACAAGCGGTATACATATATTTCCAATCTGTAGTGTATATGAACCACTAGGTTTGGATTTCCCGATGGGCGGTGATCTGAGAGGGTTCGCGAACTGTTTACTTAGGTCGCGGAAAGATTATGATAAGAACTTGATCGACTCGATGGCACATCGCGTCTAAACAAACAGCTTAATAGTAGTGTACGAAAGTGTTTCAGCCGGCGCATTTTTTTTCGTAATTACGAAATGTTTTTTTTATGAACAATAATTTTGACAAACATTGCTTTGGATTTATTACTTTAATCAAAGACAGCAGTGAATTTATTAATAATATCTCGAATTATAACACAAATCATTTTAATATAGACGATTTATTCAAGATAGAATCAATGCACGTTATAAGTCGTTATTATGCAGATTACATAATTATACTATAGTTAATCTGCAGATTACTTAGTTGCTGTAAAAACATTTTTTACCATTTAACGGTCTCCCAGGCAATTTCCGAATTACCTAGTTAATCTGACTGATTTACGCACTCTAACGGTAACATAATTGTTACTAACGCGTCAAAATGTACCAGATGTTCAGTTAGATTAGATGGTACATCTTTGACGCGTTAATGACGTTTAAGTCCTGTCAAACCTAACCAAAAAGCATTATTAGTTTCTCCTGTAACCGCAAGCCAAAAGATCATTGGAAAGCTGTTGTATGATTCATCACAGTAAACTGAATACAACGAATAAAACAACCGCATTTTTATAAAATGAATTTCGCATTATAAGTTCAACTTAAATATTTTTGAGGATTCTACTCTAGATAAGCTTAAGTTGTAGCTGTATTTATGCTTCTAGGGAGCATCAGACGGGAATAGCTTTGTGCTAGCCGGATGCTATGTTTGTAAAGTAACTGTTTCTGGTAAATTAATCTCTAGATCAACGAAATGAAAAGATAGTGGCATTTATTATGCTGAATTTGCTTACTGTATTTATTTCATTGTCAAAATCATTCAACTTGTGTGCAGGGAACCCTCTGGTGCACAAGTCTGACTCACACTTGTCCGTATTTTTCACTATTTTATTTACTATTTTCACATATTCGACCGTAATTATTTCGGGCCAACACTAACTTGTATACAGACGGTATATCATACAACATAGGATTATAGCGGATGAGCAAACATTGGACACTCGTGTGTGCGAGTTCGTAACCTCTATCACTCTGTATAAGACGTGCATTAAAAGGACCGATATAACAATCGGTACAAAAATGTTTACGATAAGTTGAATTTTAAAAATGATATCATGCTCACAAGTAGATCATTTCATATTATTTATTGCACAAATAATTTACATATTTATAGGACTTGATAGTCCTATTCCTAGACTACACGATTTTTTAGGAGTAATGTTTCAAATGTGACATTTCGTAAACTTTTCTTTAGATTTCAGTCAGCCAACAAAGAGGGTTTAGAAGTGCTACAATGAAAAACAAGATCAAATTCCCGGTTAACAAAACACAAAACCAAGAAGCCCTTTTATTACGAAATGTTTTAAAGAGACAAGAATTTGAAAAATACAGTGTTTATTTCACAACGAAACTAACTTTTCCTTACAAGTCTTTAGTGAAAGCATTGTCCGTAACCTCCTGTACATATACTGGGGGGTTTCTACAGTTTAATTCGGATTATTTAGGATAGACATTAATTATATGGTGATAATATGTGTTAATCTTAGACGTGGTAATGCCGAATGTGTATGTAACGAATACGATTTGCATTCGCATTCGCAAAAAATCGCATACTTTCGAACATTTTGTAACGACTGGAACTCTCTTATTGTTTGTATGTACATTGGTAATGGCAGTTTATACCAACGACGAACCAAAAATTAACGCTGTATGATTGATTTGATTACTCAATGTAGCGAAGTCCGAATACTTAACAAATGACATTTCGATTCCGACTCTGTCCACTATTACCAAAGGCTAGTCCACAACTGTGCGAACAAATGCTTCATGATAATTATGTTTGTTATTTTTATTCAACCCTTGAATGGTGTAGCCCCCTGTTGCTGCCGTCGCAACCCCGACTCATTTCCGACTGCGCGATTCCGGGCAAGTTTCGCCATGATTTATACATCCTGAACTCGAGTCCTCGCCGAAGATTTAATGTCCTCATAAGCTGCTGTTAAATTAATAAAACGACCATCCCCGGCAAGGTCAGTTTCTTGTTGCACTGGTTGCGCGGAACGTGCAATCCGGTTGTTTAATTGGATCCGGCTCGGAGGTTCAAGAAGTGCTCTGGATGGGGAAGTGAAACGTTTTGTTTCTTGTGATGACTCGACGCTCGCTGGAGCCAATTATGATATCTTGGATTGGCATTAGCTGTGGCGAAAAACACATAAAATACAAATAAAAAAGACCATGTGTGGGGTCCCATTACTATCCATTTAGCAAGGACTAACCGCAGATTTATGGTAGACTCAAAAATAACTTGAGCTCGCACGATGTGCACCCAAGGGCAAAATTACCTGACGACCGACGATGTCAAAGTAAACGCTGCAAGCAGTTACTTTTCGTTATGAAACGTCCCGCTTGATACTCATGTAGATTTTTAAATGTTATGCGCATCCTCACATTTTTTTCCAACTCAGTTAGCTAGGCAAAGGTTTTCCAGCAAAATATGGTGAGCAGTATTTTTGGGGTCCGGTTATTGGACCGAGTCCGGAATACCGAGTTGCGCTCCAAAACCGAAATAAAGGACTTAGGTAACTCGACGAACGACGACGACCTCTGTTGCGTAGCAGTCGAGGTTGAGCTTCCCAAACGAGAGGTCCCGGTTTCGAATCCCGTCTGGTGGGGGAAAAAATCCCCACGTTTTGGATGTTTACATGCATGTGATTAGATGATATAATTGTATTTTTATTAAGGCCGCCATACACCCTCGCGCGAGTCGGCATGAGGCTCACGCTGTTAGACCTCCAATATTATATGTATATACGCGATGTACTTGAGTTCCGGCAGATCAGCCTTGAGATGCAGACATTAGACCAATCGGTCGAGTATAACCCCCATCCATTTAACGACTTTGTAAACTCTATTGCATCTAGATAAGAGTCAAACTATATTAACACGAGTTTGTCCGACTGTACGAGGCGACATACACGCAAATGCAATTTTCTTTAGCCGAAACATTTATTTAACTTTATTTAATTGCACCTGGGGTAGTAATTAGGCTACCCTATCTTAATTTTTGCTACGAAAGCCTTTTCGTAGAAATCCTGGTACAGTGCCAAAAAGACGTTAGGCTAATTAGGAAAGAAAATGTCACTGAAGGTTTTACTAAAATGGAAATTCTCATTATCATAATCATTTTACGCAGGAATGTGCCATTCACGTCCCTATCGTTCACAACGATCGTTTGGCGCGTTAGTGACGTTTACGGGGGGCGGCAGTTCTACGCAACTTATGCAACAAACCTGTCAAAAAGCGTTAGGTCCACCTGTCACTGCAAGTCAAACAAAAGATTGGAAAGCTAGACAATACTCGGCGTTTGATTTGTCACGTCGGGAACGAGAGCCAAGGTGCCGCCGAGTATTGATACTATTTGGCACATCGTCGGGAACGAGAGCCAAGGTGCCCCCGAGTATTGATACTATTTGGCACATCGTCGGGAACGAGAGCCAACGTGCCGCCGAGTATTGATACTATTTGGCACATCGTCGGGAACGAGAGCCAAGGTGCCCCCGAGTATTGATACTATTTGGCACATCGTCGGGAACGAGAGCCAACGTGCCGCCGAGTATTGATACTATTTGGCACATCTTCGGGAACGAGAGCCGACGTGCCATACCAAATGCCGAGTATTGTACGTAAATTTGACATAAAACTGCGTCGATATCGAGTTTCTCATCTGAGAGATTTCAGTTCGAGAATGTATGTGTTAGTTAAGTGTCGAAGTCATATTGTAGAATGGCGGTTGTTAATGTAAACATATATATTTTTTAAATATTTTTATTCAGCTCGTAATGTTTTTGTGTTATGCATGTCAAACAACACGAAAAATATTCTTCATATATTTATTATTTTATTATTCGCCTTATTAGTCTTCACCGAAGCTACCGCAGTATTTGCCGTAAATTTCATCACGGTAGGCCATTTCATGATATGGCCAATTCTACGATATAGCGACGACATTAGGCAATATGATTGTATCAAAGTCTAGATCTCTTCAAACGGACCGCAGACGTATTACATTAGTAGAAGTAATATTGGATGATTAACGTTATTGCAGATTTTAATAATTGGAAGAATTTGCATTCAATATTGCTTTGATGCAAGACTGGAATACATCATCTCAGTGTAAATCAGAGTGTTCCAAGAAGTGACGTTATTTTTAATTTTTTTTATTCCTCGTGCCTGGGTGTATCCAAAACGACCCCACGTATGTTTCGCGATTTTTAGCGATTTAGAAAAGATTTGTGAATTTTCTACCTACCAGAGCAACTTAAAATGAACATATCTTTTTTGGTTTAGCTGCTCTTTTAACATTATTAGCCGTAACGTATGTATAAACTCGGCGAACATACTTTTATATGTTGCTTACTATCCGGCCTGACAGACTGGGGGCCATAATTGCAATCATCAAGAACGTCTACGTTTCGAATAAATACCGGAACGTTTATAATAAAGAATGGCTGTTATGCTTACTTTTATTACGCATCTGTTTCATGCAGCATCACCGATTCCATAGGCTGTTGAGACTTTTGAGTAAGTTTTGAGCGAGTTAGTCAAATCTGCCCCAAATCGACACATATTCGGGATGACGTCATCCGCACTGTACACACGGAGTGACGAATCACAAAGCTGTAACTATCACAAAGGCATGTACGTACATACAGTCAGGGTGGAACTGGCCGGGGGCAAAACTAGCCAATAAACTGTGCCTGTTGATATAGCTTTGATGACTATTGTGTACAGTCGACGTCAAAGATTTGTTTACAATTGAGTGTTCCAAAAATATGTTTACAATTGAGTGTTCCAAAAATATGTTTACAATTGAGTGCTCCAAAAATATGTTTACATTTAATGTTAACACCTATGTTAATAATATTTCCTATCAATGTGCCATGTAAACATAAATGTATAAGTGAGATCTCAAGGGTTTCTTTTAACGTAAACATGTTTATGGCACATTGATAGGAAATATTATTCTGTAACATGTAGTGTTAATATATTATACTTGTCACAATATGTGCCAATGATGCTATGGAAAAAGGTTCATAAATAAAACTTTGGAGCATTGATTGGAAAGATGAAACTGTCACGTACATTGTAACAAGTATTTGTCATACTGTGTGTAAACTTAAAAAGATATTTATGGATCACTTGATTGTAAAGATATCTTTGACGTCGACTTTACATAAAGAGACAACCTAGTTCAGGATGTTTGTTTTCCGTCTTTGGTCTGACTTGGCTAAAGTCAACATTGTAATTATAAAGCCAGGTTTAGCGAAATGAAATATTGCTACCACAAGGTTTTAATTTGTTTCGAGCTAATTTTAATATTTAACCGACTTCAAAAAGCTTTGACTTTTCTGTGCTGTTTACAGATTGCCGTGAGATGAATCTAGCTATATTCATACCCTCGTTTTTAGTATACTTTGATGATAATCACATCCCGACTATGGAGAAAATAAGAAGGGCTTGGTGGTGTTTTATTTCTAGCTTTTTACTTGGTGAATAGTACTTTTATATTTTTTTCTCTTCGTTAATCTCCATATCTCGACAGGCGGAAGGTCTTCGATGCTAGTAGAGACTGCTCTGCTTGACAAGTCAAATCAATTTACTGTCACATTGCTCACTTACAGTGAAATTAATCGTATTATCCGCATGTTACTTTAAAATTCAATACCCACCCGGAATCGTCGATAACATACTGTACTCAAGTCTCACCCAACTGAAGTTGCTGCTATGGATTTTTACTTATATCGCCGCATTTCTTTTGCCGCGCGTTCCACCGCACTCCACAGATAATTTTCTTGAACCCACCCCCCTCTTCCGCCCTGTATTATTTCCCCGGGGGTCTGAATTGCACGCAACTTTCGTGGTATGTTCTATCTGGCGTTCTTCCTATTGCATTTCGTTTTAATATTGTTGGCATTGGAGCGGTCAGCGGTCCGTGATCAGCAACAATTGCTGGTTAAATAAACAAATGTCTGGATGAACGAGCTTTGCAACCTGTACTCGAAATTGATGAAGTATATTTATGTATGTTTTTACAATTCAAAAGGTTATACTTATTTGTTTTTATATGAACATGGTAAAAAATAAATATAAGCGAAATCCAATCTTTGACCAGAACTGAAGTTTTACAGCCTTGATCATACTAAACTTCGTCAGTGAGAAAAGGGTTTTCGGCGATAAGAAGGAAAGGGTGCGTGGTACCCTTACATAATACCTAATAGAATCTTTGTGTGAGTCTATTCTAAGATAGTAAGGTAGGTTTTTTGTTAATCACGAATTATTTGAGGATTTTGTGATGATGTCACTAATTTAATAAAATATCGTGTCTGTTTGCTATAATTGCATGCGAAATTGAGATATGGCAGGGCATGGCAAACTGCCAGTTAAATCCGAAAGACAGTCGTCTGTCTGCCACCGCAACAGAGAAGGTACAGTCTTCCAACGATATTTTGACTCTTTAATGACGTTAACAGGGGGCGCTAGTTCTACACAACTTAACGTAATAAACCTGTCATCAAGCGTTAGTTCCACCTGTCACCACTCGCCCTAAGATCGTTGGAAAGCTGTGCAGTGATGTGACACATGATTCTGAAGTCCGTAATAATCAACCGCTCGCAGCTCTAAGAGTTATCTCAAGCGAGTGATATGACAGATTTGGTGGCGGAACCGTCATTCTGACAGCTTATTAGTTTAGTAATTTAGTAGTTATTGATTAGACAACTCTCACGGCGGTGAGCGGTTTGTTATTTCCAACCTAAAGGTAGGATTTCGAAGCGAGTGACACTGCCTCAGTGACGCTAACGTAACCTTATTTACTGGCGGATAAAGGCGGTTATAGCAGCGGCACTGACGCCACGTTAGCGTCACTGCGCTCGGATCACTGACACAGTGTCGCTCGCTTCGAAGTTAACATAACAAAACATTGCGTCACGCCTTTTTCCATACGGGGTAGCAGAGGCATAATTATGTCAAATTTGAGCCGGTCATTCATTCTTTCCGCAGATTATATTCCAGGGATAAAATATCTTAACCTGAGTATTTGTACGAGATATGAAAACTAACACAATGTGTTTTAAGACTTTTTAGTATTTATTGGGTTAGCTAGCCTTATTTAATAACCTGTGATTGAGCCTTTTTGGGAAATTTAATGCCCACCAAAAAAAATCTTAAGTCACGCCTAAAACAAACGGAAACACTGATACTACAAGTGGGAGCAATGCAACTGCATTTCCTTTAAAGTGCAGTTTACGCCGCAAACTCTCTCAATATCAGACTGCATCTGAAGACCGCTTCTTGTAAGTTATACAAGTATCCAGTGGAAATATCCAATATCATGCGCGCGGTACGTTATTAGGGATATGTTAGAATATTAGGGTCTTTACTTTCTACTTTAGTTTCAGCGAAATAGGGAAGATCAACGCGTCGCTCTGTCCCACACTTTTAACTCTGTGAAAACACACCTGAAGCAGGTAGGTCTTAGCACCAAAGGGAGGTCTCCAATCTGTAAATTTTCCATTTGACCCCTCGATTGGACCCTATTTACTGATGTGTCGTTTCCTCCCCGTTCCCGGCAATATTGCTATTTGTGGGAAACTAATGTATGAGGCAATATAGCCGGCAATATTGCCCCCATACATTTTATGGCAATATTGCCGGGAACGGCACAACAGCAGTAGCCCTATTACAATACTGTTTAATATGCTTGTGGTCTATTCGAAAAGATATTGGTGAGAATCTAAGCATAAGTAAAATCATTGCAGATGTTCTATTACGACGCAACTAAACGCACGCACGCATAGTAACTTACACTGGAAGTTTCTAACACCTGTGTCTTGTTGCGTATCTATGTACATGTACGAACAGCCGAACGCACTTACATGCAAATTGAGATTGATCGAGCTGCCCTGGAGAACGAAGGATGCAGGACCTATTTACATACAGATATCCTAACTCACGAAGGTGGGTTGACCCACTAAGAGCGAATTTTACCAACGAAAGAGTAACTTTTACTCGAGAGTATCTTCTACTTTTTCATAGACACCAGATCAGATCAACTCATTTTGAACTGTAATTGTCATACAAATTATCCCCGGGATAGTTATTCTACTATAAATTTTTGTTGGTAAAATCCAGCCTTAGTCTGGTGTTCGCCTGATACGGGGAATTTTGAAGGAAATCTCAAACAGTGCAATGACCTGAAACATAATCGAGTCAAGCACTAATCGCGGGTTAGAATTTGTGTTCTTTAATAAAGAGGTACACAAAAGGTTTAGAATGCTGTCATTTACGTCCGATCTCAATAACCGATCTTTCCGCAATCTGCAGATGGATTGGGTAAAAGAACCATGGCCAATTTGGGCCCACCAGTGTAGCAACTATTTGGAAGGTCTTTCGAAAAACATAATTTATTTTATTCTATAGCGGTAACTTCGTAGTTTATAGGAGAAAAAAGTTATGATCAAATTAAATTTGATTAAATGTCCATACAAGGCCATATATAATATATACCAACCGCGCAAGCTGAAACGCTTCCGGGTGATGGGTGGCTCTTTACCTACTATTATCCTATAGTCTGACAGATGCAAGAGCCTGAAACAAATGAGCCGTAGAAAAGGTCACCCATCAAGCTACAGTCTCCGAAATATGTTGCTTAACACATACGATCGTTTGCGATATAGACATTTCATTTGATCATAACTTTTTTCTCCCATAAGTTATGAAGTTACCGCCATACAATAAAATTATGTATTTCGAAAGACCTTTCAAATGATATGGGTCACTAGTTGCTATACCGGTGGGCCCAAGGTTCATACAATTTTGGTCATTGTTCCATAGCGCAACTGTCAAATCTAACTCTAGTAATGCGAAAATCATGGGTAGATAGGATATTGTAGATAGGATTGAAAATAGCCGTTAGAGCAACACATAACCACTTGTTGAAACAGTACATCTTTCTATTATACTCTGCACAAAATGTCTATGGAATGTTACAATCATTGTGATACGGCTTGTATGTATTTAAATGGAGGTGTTCACGTACAGAACGGTACGATTAATTACTTCCTTTTTTTGCTGTGATGACAGATTATCACAATATATAAACAAAATATTTGATAGTGGAATGGTATATATGGTGAAAATAAAGTTTCTCTATTAATTTACGATACCTAGTGAACATGTCTCTAAACATGAATCTCAAGATGATCTATAGATGCACTCAATACTCCTTTACACACACATACACCCTGTAAAATTGTCTAGTAATCCCGAACGCCGCGATTGTTACAGCATGAGTATTGTGGGTTACAGCTTCAAGTAAGCTGGTAACGAGCTTTCAAGCACTTCCGCGGCTCTAATCTTTTGCCAGGAAACTATATAGAACTTTGCTTTAGTCTCGAACTATTTTTTTTTAACTTTGGGGCATAGCTGAGGAAATAACTCTCAAGAGGTTTCTGACGCCGCTGTTTCACACCACAACTTCTTCAATAAGCGCACACCATGACCAAAATATGTCGGTCATAATCATCCCTACGATCATGACTTTGTTAGGTTATTCATTTATAATTTACTAGCTGGTGCCCGCACCTTTGTCTGCTTATCATTTACCGAGAAAACATGACCCTCTTTTTGGTCGGTCGGATAAAATAGTATCCTATTTATGTTAATCTAACTCATAAATTAGTATCTAAAAGCAAGTTCAACAAATTCGTGTATCTGTTTCAGCGTGGCAACACGGCCAGCGCGACAGACTGACAAACATATTTATACTCACACACAAATATATTTATAATATTATGGGATGAGACAAAAATCAGCTTACCAATTTATTGGTTAATTGAAACCGCAGTATTTCAAACAAATAAGGCGGTGCAACCAATCAATTCCTTCAGTAAGCAAATATCTTGGGAATCACGTTGAATACTAAGACCAGCGCAGACTGGGTACGGGCCAGCACGTATTTTATATTATCCTTAACGTATTTTTTTACTTAATCAGTTGTAAGTGGTAACAGATGCCATTGTCTACTCCACCGCACTGCAATTCTGCGAAGAGAATTCCCCTTTGTTTAAGTTTGTGAAATCGAATCCACATAACGATAATAATCTTGATACCCGCTAGATTAGAAATGTTTCATGTTGGGTGCGGAGAAATCATCTTCAAATTGTTCTAAGAGCTTGAGTCAAAATAATAATTAGTGCACCACTGCGTGTTTTGATTGACAAACCAAATATGTCATTAATTAAAACACGCAATAGTCTGCAAATGTTGCGTCATTTATGTGTAGCATTTGTTGCCAAGGCGGTATGATAAGATTTCTGAAATATGAAGTTGGACATGTCTATTTGCTAACTTTAATTTGATGCTTATATTATTTTGCGTTCTTCATTCGCAGTGTTTGAGGTTTTTTTTTGTGACGAGTAAATCTCATAAATTCAAGACCGTCAAGCTTAAGAGCTATAGCGCGAGGTAAAGAAATGGTCTCATGATCTTACAAGATACTCGATTAACATTGCCGTCCTTCTGCAGCAGTCATGTAAAAGTAATTACTTCTGCTGTCCTGTGTGTGTCGAACATTACATACAACGCATCATGAGACCTACTATCCAATATCCGCTGATACTACAACCCCGAGACCAGTAAAAACAACAAATCGTCTTAGCTAAATAAATAATATGAGGGTTTTCTCATTTCTCAGGTCTTATTTTCCGTTTTCTTTGTTTTCTCCGGACCGCCACACCCCGCCGCGAAAACGCGAAACTGCTAGTGTGGTCTCTTATGTGTTTTTCTTACTGACTACGCCAAAGGTGGGTGATATTCGGGCGTAGAGCTCGTCTAAGGTGAAATGACGCGCCCCACTCCTTGGTTTTGTATTGCAAGTAAATACAAAACCAAGGAGTTGGGCGCGTCATTTCGCCTTAGACGAGCTTTACTTATGCTATTGTTACGTATGATGTATGAACACGTCTTTGGCAAATGATTTGCAGTATTTATACAGCCCAAACGGCTTGACGGATTTCAACCTGTTTGGTGATGTCGATAGAACCGTTTAAATTTTATATAGGGCGCCCTGTAAAATATATTCTTGTAGGTACGAAATTACGAAATGTTAATCTGAGACAATACCTTACGCACCCAATGTATGTTCGCGTGCTACTGCAAAGTTATGACGAGGTTTGGGGCACCAAGCACTCAGGTACAATTTATATTGTCCACTCCACAACTATTCACCTATCTAAACAACCTCTTTATAAGCTTGCCCGTCTCTTGTTTTGCCCGTCGTGTTTAACCATTAAATGGCCCTATTTGTTCAGCCATTTGGTTCAGCCCATAACAGATGAGCACATTTTGCTCCCCAAGCCTCACTGAGTGCCTTTAAGGGCCCCTAGTGGTGCTTTCAGCGGAAAATAAAAGTTGATATTGTTTCTCGATTTACATTTTTTGTTTCAGGCGCTGCTGTGGCGAAAAACAATGCGCTGTAGTTTAAAACCTTAGATAGCTCTCGCTATAGGAATAATTGACTGGTCTCAGAATGGAAAAACTGCTGCTCAAATAAAGTTCCGCTTAAATATCAAATGGTGCTGTCGCTTTCTGAGATGACAGTTACAGTATGTCTTTGAAAGTATTTATTAAACTGCTGTGTATTCGGGCTAATGGTCTCACTAAGAATAAATACAAGTGTTTATTGTGTTTGCAGTAAATAATAATAAGTTTATTTCCCAGAATCATACTCATACTCATCCTCATATATTTATTGCGTCATTCTAATGTACATGCTGAGTAAAGGCTTCGCCATATCGGCTGTAACGACACGGGGTGGGTACATACAGTGTCAGTCACATACAAGAAACACTGATGATATAGTATAGTTAGATTTTATGAAGAAGGTTTGATTTTGGTTGTGTTAGCCGTGCACATGCACACTGTGTCAGTGTGCGTGGTCTCTGGAGCGGTGGAGCGGAGTCCTGTCTTACCTAGCGGGCGGGGCGGTTCGAAACAGGGCCGTGTATGAGGTGGTGCAAACCGTGCAAACCTTTTATCCTAAGATCCGAAGAAAGCTCAACCTTCACCCATTTGGTTATTGCGATGAAACTTAGTTTTTATCATATTTTGTATGCTAGAAAAATAAATTGCGTTTTTTTTTCTAATGTTAAATTAATCATAGCCTTGCCAGGATTTTGCTAGGCAACCCACTCGCAATGTATTTTCTAGCATACAAAATTTGATCGCAGTAACAGATGAGTAAAGGTCGAGCTCTCTTCGGATCTTAAACCATTTGAAAACATTGATAACCGCCCAGCTAACGACCCACTGGCTTTGTGCCGAAGCTGAAGTACCTACCTCTGTAATAAGGAAACGAAATTATCAATCTGTATAAATTTCCGAGTGAAAAGGTAGAATAGAATCTGTCCCTGCCCGCATCAGGCATGGTACACTACCTCCCTTGGGTGCTTGCTCGTCCCCTGTCCGATTCTAATGGATCTAACGGACATTAAATTGAAATGAAACGAAAGATTACTCAATTAATTAATATAGGTATCGTATTTAGTATTAACCACTCAAAGGCCGCTGGTTCATCCATTCCAATTTCCATAGTAATGATTTTTCATCGGTTTTGAACTTTATTTTGATGTGGGTAGATTGAAAATCGTGGGCCGTGGACTTTGGACGGGCATACGAGTACTTAAACAAATGTTAACGGTTCTCAGCCCAAAATGGACGGTAATATCATGAAAATTACCGGCCAAGTGCGATATTAGACTCGCAAACAACCAGGGGCTCCGCACTAGTCGTTAGTTAGTCGTCGTCGGAACCCTAAAAAGAGTATACGGAACGCCTATTCATCTTAATTTACTTTTAAAAACGGACTAATTTACTATTATTCAGTGCATTCTTTGGTAGAAAGAAATTGAATATTTACATAAAAAGCTTAAAGCATGGTCTCGCTCGCTCCACCCACTACACTGCACCGTTATTAGTCTTGGAAAATCATAAAACAATAATTATAACTTTGAATAACAATTTCGACTGAGTAGAGCAAGCAAAGTATTCCAACTCGGGGCCCGAGCTAACTTTGCGAGACCGTCGAGCATGCGACGCTGGCTCTCTAGGCGCAGAACAATTAGGTTAATGCATACTAAAGTAACAAGATTGCACGGTATTGTGAACTGGACATAAAATCCTTAGCCAATAAATTTGGCTAAAGTAATACCAGCAGCCAGTAAGTAATATCTTACTGATGCCGATTTACGGTATAGTACAGCCGACCGTTAAGAAAAATGCATGGTGCGGAACCCTTTTATTTGTCCCCAGCCCCCCTAGACAAGATGCAAAACGCTATTATCGTTCGCACGAAACGCTAAGAATATTTATGCGATTTGACAGTTCGTCACGCTACGCTAGCGTCACCAAATGTCAAATCGCATACATTTTGAGTTTTCGTTTCTATTCGTTTTCGTAGCGTTATTAACTCTGTCGAGGCGTGCTGGACTTTCTGGAGAAAGTTGCACATAATTATGTTCTATCTGATCACTTCGTAAATTGAAATACTATCATAGTAAGAAATTGAAATAAACACCAACACAAGATGATAAGAAAAATAAAGATGACGATTTGTCACTGATTTTTAGACCATTTTCACAGGGAAAATGGTCTTGAATGGTTCCATCCCTTTTATTAATAACGGCTAATACACTTGTACATAACAAACGCTGTATCAAATATTCCCAGAAACTGCCTACGAGTACTTTCTGTATTCATCAGACATAATGCCCCCACAAAACTCAATTACTTAGTCAATACTTAGTAAATAAAAAACTAAGACAATGATGAAATCCCGCAAGGATTTGTAGTGCCGCGGATTGTCTTCGGTTCGTAGCTGTGCTAACCAAGGAATAAAATGCAATGACTTAGTAAAAACGTCAATTGCAAAAACGTTGTTGTTAGTTGCGATAAAACTGTAAAATTTAGTGCAATTAACAACAAGTTTTAACTAATGCGCATATACCCCCCAGATTCTGAAATAGCGGTCTCTAGGACGATTTAAAAACCTCAAATGCCCATCTTTAAAAAGTTATTCGAGATGAATGAGACACTTCCTGAATCCAAAAAATAATGTTATAAAACCGTCGTCTATTTAGTTTGGAGACTGACTGCCAAATAGGTACGGTCGGTATTTTCTGCCCTTTGGAGCAATAGGCATCACGAAAGATTTTGAAATCCTCTTCCGTAATGTGGGTACACATTTACTGTTTACGAAAAAAACTTTATTTCGGTAATAAACTAAAGTTTAACGAAGTTTAAAGCCATTTTTCTAATATTTTGAAATAGTGCGCAAAAAAAGCTCTCAGGTGTCATGGCGTCGGCTTGTCGCCGATGTCACGCATAAGTAAACATGTCAATGTCCAAATGAGTCATCAGCATATATCACAAAAAACACAGTGATGTTTACATAGTCATGACGTCTGCAGCGTCATGCGCTATGATTCCAGTTTCGATCAAAATGGCCGAATGCAGTATTTTAATTTTTCGTATTATTGAAAATCATATTAATCTCAATGTTTTTAATCAAATTATATTAGTGTTTTAAATACTTTTAATATTTATTTTCCCTTAGAATCATTAAATCTTTGATTATTTGATACAGTCGTCAGGCCTATCGATATGCTATTGCGGCCCGGTCTACTGTCACCGGCGGCGCTGCATAGAGTCTGCTGCGAAGCTGCACACCATCTCTTTTTTACGGAGGGTTACTAATTCTAATTTGTATGGGATGAGCACCCTGTGGTTTTATGTTGTTTTTAACATATTATGGGTGAACTTCGGCTTCGTCCTTATTGCTCAAACAGTGCTCATTGCATAACACTAAAGCCATAGGAAGTATAATTTTCATACAGATTCAGATGACACAAGATCCAAGAACAACCAAATGGGAAACAGTCTATGAGTATCTACTATACCGGGTCGAGTTGACCCAAATTCATTGCAGTCGTAGATTCTTAAAAGCTCAAGATCTCAAGATCTCTACTTAGCTGAGGTCGTAACTACACAACCCAGGTTTTTGATAAACAAATTAGCATTAAACTCGCATCAAGCGATGACTGATTTTCAATACGCCACGCTCCCGCTTCGGCTAAGTCGACAAAAAATTCTTGTGCGCGTTTTGATACGTTACTGATGGCTCTGTTCGGCACAAAACAGACTTTTAACTTTAAGTTTTGCCGCTTTGAATAGTATTTTTATCGTTGTTAGCACGTTAGATATTAAGAGTCATGTTGCAAGAAAATTAAACAATATGCAGATTTAAGATTTTTAGATTCATTGTATAAACGTTAAAAGAGGTACCTACCATTTTATACAACTTCCTAAGTACTTCAAGATAAAACCAAAGTACCGTCATTGACAAGTTCGTAGCTCATCTGCTAACATCTACCGCTTAGATATAGGGAACCCTAACCCAAATCCTCAATAGACAACGTCTCAGATATGGGTTCGACTTTCATTTATACGCGGGGCCCTAAAAAGATCTCGCCTCGCTCCGTCCGCTCAATCGAATGGCCATCGATTTCGATTCAAATACTTAGCTGCCCCATTATAGGAGCAATCGCCTCATCGATATGTAGGTTCGAGTGAATTGAATTATCGGAAGCCAGCTCGGCTGGCCACACACGACCGAACACTGACTACCAACCAATACTTTTATTTTATCAATCGAAATAGGAGTTACGATTTAGTTACGTACGACTGACAGACGGATAGACAGAAGCAACAGCGGAGGCAGTAATAGGGTCCCATTTAGCACCCTCCGGGTACGGAACCCTAAAAAGCAGAGTACTATTTTGTTCAGTGTTACACTTCTCCGATATGTATATATTTTTTAAATAAAAAATCACCTAAAAGTAAGTCCAAGACTGAACGCGGATCAACGATGGCAGAGATATAATATACCCATCCATATATCTATGAAACGGCAAAGCAAACTATGCTAACTAACATATATTTTATGGTCCTAAGGTCTCATGAATAAGACTAGTGGCTCTGTGAGCTGTAGACCTCGCGAGTATGTCGGTGGGAAAGCTGAACTACTAACACACATTAAAAAAAAAACCAAATAATTTTCTTTCAATAACACATACAAACTTATGAATGTACCTGGTTACGTACATGCAGTATGAAAGTAGCCGCACCAATAACTTTGTAAACTACATTTCGCGATCTTTAATACAACCTATTGACTTTTTACTAAAATTATATAGTTTGTTTCACTCTCATGGTCTTTACGAATCCAACGACACCTCATTTGTTAATATCCATCGAGCTGTTTGGGTTGTAGCGATTTTTTTACATTTTAAAACCCCATATCTCCGCCATTTTGAAAAAAATCTCAAAACTGGCTCGAGTAAAAAATTCTATTTATTTTTCCAACCTGCTCACAAAATTTCACAAGAATCGGTTCATAAATGCGACCTGTAGAGGAGAACAACCGGACAGACATACGAAAGCATTTTTGCCCAAACCTGAAACGGAGACGCTTCGCTCGTTTCGCTCGCTCGGTCAATAAGATTAGTTTATTTATGGTATCGGAAATACAATAATTAAAGAACAACCTTTCTGAGATGCATTTTGTTGAAATTCCCTAAAATGACGCATATTTCGTGTTACATTTATCGAAAATGTAATTACAAACAACACAAGGTATTCTTTGACAAAATGTCGTAAAAAGTAGGCTTTCTGCGATAATTCCGTTTGAATATGTAATTCAGTCATTAACTTGCAAGTTTCAAGTTTCCCAGGCTCCATACAAAAAAATGTCCGAATCCCTTTTTATGTAGCCGGGCTATGCAAAACACTGTGACGTGTGATACAGAGCCCAGTAACAGTAGAGTAGCTTCATGCTATCGTAGTTCGGCGTCAACGATCGCTCGTCTGTGTCCAGGGTTGAGCTGTCAACGATTTGATAAGTGAGGGCGAACGAAGGTCTCTGTCGGAAGCAGGATCAGACCTGGGCTGGGATGGCTAACTTGGCAAACTCGAATATTTTTGGCCTTACGTTGTACAACGATCTTTTGGCGTGCGGTGACAGGTAGAAAATAAAGCTTTTTGTCAGCTTCATATCATTAGGTTGCGTAGAAGTGACGCCCCCCTGTAAACGTCACTCACACGCCGAACCTGTGTTATCAAATTATCAAGCGTTAGTTGCACCTGTCACCGCGTTTCAAAATATTGTTGGAAAGCTCTATCAAGTTTCGTAATGAACTAATGATAGAAGAACTAAAAGTGGGCAAACATAGAGTTGTTGCACGATGTTGGATGGTACATAACCATCCGTCTAATAAAGTTGAAAACCTATGGAAAAAAAAACAGAACAAAAGATTGTAGTGTTTTGAGAACGTTGGCCTTTTGAGTACTTATTTACAAGATGACATAATAAAAGGGTGTTAAAAAAAAGATACGCGTGTAGCACCGTACACGTGTTAGAAGTAAAACTTCTGTAGCTAGATCATTAAGTGGTACCTATACTATACACCTATACCTACCTATACTAAAAGAGATTTAAATTTCCAATTTTGAGATCCAATCTCTGCTTCAAGTTACTTTTAAGTTTCAGACGTCCGATTATTTGAAATTATTTTATACTTGTACTTACTTTTAATACGTCATGTCATTTATTTCCCACCATTCCTTATCTACAATTTGTCGCGCTCGTGGTGATATACTTAACTCATTCAATAGTGTCACTACGTCACTACTATTTGCATCTCGCTCAGATTATATACCATCTGACGTCACGTCTTTAAGCCGTCTCGCTCAAATGTATGCATTGCTTTGCTTGTTTTAGAAATCCATATCGACCCGTGTGACATTGATGAAACTCTTTTCTTACAAACTGTATGGATCGCATCGCACAGCTGTCAAACATAAGTTCCGGTTCCAACAAAGAGGTTGAACGAAGTAGTTTTTGGTCACGTCACTGGTTTTGTTTATCCCAGCCAGCGGCGGCGGCGCGCGGCGGCGGCGGCGCCATCTTGGCCATACCGGAAATCAAGAACTCGTGGAAGAATGCTTAAAATATTTTTTATTTGTTAACGTTTCATCAGGTTTTTCTCTCACTAATTAACATTCTTTATTGTACGAATGTATTATTATCTTATCTGATTAGTTAAAAACCGTATTGAAAATAGTTGCGGTTTTAAAAGTCTTCAGCCGACCCTGACGTCACCGATTCCAATTTCCGTTACATTTCTTAGCCACTCGTGATAGCACCCGGCTAGTAGCAATTGAAAAGCAAATATATGAATAACCCACAGTTGAGAGGTTAAATAAATTTTACCCCCGTGCCCCAAGAAGTTTTACTTCAAAAATCTATTGTGAATAAATTGAGTCTCCTCGGACAGGCTTAAGACTTAACCTAGTTTAGTTGTAGTTAGTTTAGTTTTTACGTATACTTTAGTTATAATTAATCATTTGTTATTGTATATAAACTGTTATTATGCAGACTGAAGAATATTGTACCGTTGGATGCCGCACTTGATTGTTTTCCACTTCCAGCATGCGGTCCGGACTCTCCGGACACGAAGTGAATTTTTAGCGCGAAAATGCAATACCGAGTCCGCTTTTCATTTTCAGTGTTCTTTCAAAAGTTAAAGACGGACACTTTATTTACAATTGTGCCTAAACTACCTGCGGTTCCCGTCAGTATCCGTTGTGGTACAGTCGCTCCCTCATAAACATAATTAAGGAGAAGGACAAATGTCACAAAACGTGGAAAAAACACAAAAACCCAGTTGACTATCACGCATTTGCTCTTCTCCGAAGTAGATGTAAGACGGTGCAAGATGAGTGTTACCATAATTATATGAAACTGGCACAGGACGGAATCAAGCAAAACCCAAAGCTCCTATGGTCATATGTGAAGTCTAAACGAAAGGATGGCACCGGTTATCCCAATAACATGACATATGGCTCTAGGAAGCTAAAGTCTGAAAAAGAAACTTGTGACGCGTTCAACTCATTTTTCAGTAGTATGTTTAGGTTACCTGCCAGCTCATATCCGCATGCTGAACTGCCGGAACCTTCGTGTCATCGAGTTACAAGTAGCATTACCGTCTCTGAGCAGTATATCTTGAAACTGTTGCGTAATATTGATAATAGTAAGGGCCCTGGCAGTGACGGGATTCCACCACTTTTTATATCTCGATGCGCTGGATCTCTTGCCGCACCTGTGTCTCTAATTTTTAATAGATCGTTTCACGAGGGAACTTTTCCAGATCTGTGGAAGTTTGCGCGCATTGTAGCAGTCCATAAAAAAGGTTCCAAGTTACCGGTTGAGAACTATAGGCCGATATCCATCTTGAACGTTTTTAGTAAGGTCATGGAGCGTGTAGTGCATGAACAAATATACGACAATATCTTCCGCAATATCCCTAGTGAACAGCATGGCTTTGTACGTTCGAAATCTACTACAACCAACCTGGCTTTGTTTGTGAATGGGGTTCTAAGAGGTATGGACAACGGAGGTCAGGTAGACGCAATCTATACCGACTTTGAGAAAGCGTTTGATAGAGTGGACCACGTCATACTGATTCGCAAACTAGAAAGGCTTGGAATACACGGGGATCTGCTTCGCTGGACCGAATCATATGTTAATAAAAGAAGTCAGGCTGTTGTGATCGGAGAGAGTAGGTCTGACCGTACTTGTATACCATCCGGCGTTCCCCAGGGCTCTATCTTGGGCCCTTTACTTTACGTTGCATTCCTTTATGATATCGGACACTGTTTTAAACATGCCAATTTCCTCTTGTACGCTGACGACAAAAAAGTCTTCATGAATATTAAATCCTCACAAGACTGCATCAGCTTGCAGGAGGATTTGAATCGTTTGTCAGTCTATTACGATATCAACAGAATAAACGTTAATGCAGCTAAATGCAATGCCATCTCCTTCACCAGGCGTACTAAGCCAATCGTCCACACTTACCTACTCAACAACATCCCAATCCAGAAGGTAAACTCCGTGAGAGATCTGGGTGTCCTGCTGGATTCCAAGTTAACCTTCGAAGACCACATAGCTGCTATCACTAAGAAGGCCCATAGGAACCTTGGCTTTATCTTAGGGTGAGCAAGCCCGTCACGGATGTGAGCTGCGTGCGCATCCTATATTATGCCTATGTTCGAAGTGTTCTTGAGTACTGCAGCACTGCCTGGAACCCGCAGTATGCAGTGCACAGGGACATGATTGAACGCATCCAGTCCAAATTTATTAGACACCTAAACTTTCGCGGCAATTTTGTCAATGATGACTACACTGCATCGTGTCACCACCACAACCTCCACAGCCTCCAGGACCGGCGTAATGTTTTGGACATGCAGTTCCTTCACAGCGTCTACCACGGCGATGTCGACTGCCCCGAGCTGGTTAACGAGCTGCTACGACTTAGGACACCTACTACTCGAACCCGACATGCTCTCTCTACACTTCTCCATGTACCCTTCGCCCACACTAACTACGCGGCCAATTCTCCCAGCTGCCGCCTGCCAAGAACTTATAACACCCACTTCGCAGACCTGGACATCTTCCACCCGTCACGCGGCCAGTTCAGGGGGCACTTATTGCTCCAGCTCAAAGAATCTCTGAATAGATGTTGCTAAGATTTCTCTCTCATTATACAGTCGCGACTATATTTTTGTATCTATCACTCACACATTGACGTCACACACACATTGACTTCATACACACACATTGACATCATACACACATAAACACACAAACACACCCCTACACAGATTCCCACCCCATCCCCATATTAACTTTGAACCCGGTAGTTATAAATTACCCCCCTTTTTATTTTATTTAGATTGTGTAAGTTCACTACCATATGTTTGGCCTGCAAAATAGAAGCCTTTAATTGGCCTATGTCTAGTATAAGTTCTCTGCTTATATTATTTTGATTTGTGCTGTAGGCTTTGATAAATAAATAAATAAACAAGATCGAGAATTTAATTGGCCACTCAGGGCCGTATTAATAATCCGCTCTCAGCTGCCGTAGTCAAGATGCCATTCGCTATTAACGTTCGTGCGCAACGTTGAAAATGCAATATGAAATCGAAAAATTACATGAAATTTCATAACCTCAAAGCGTATAATTATCGTATTATATAAACAAACGTTTCGAACTCATAACATCCATATATATATGTACTAACTAAGTAAATAAATAAATAAATAAATAAACGTCGGCGCAGCAGGTGTGGTTCAAAAACGCATTCGACGTAACTATTCACAAAGCAGAAGCAGGCAGCAGCAGAATGAATCACTTTTTATTGAAGGAAATCTATACTTAGCTGTTAAGCTTGACCACAATGATGATGATGATGATAAGGGACGAGTCAAATGGCGCCTATTCTCAAATACTCAAGACAGATGGCGCTGGTGTGTAGTCTTCTAACGAACTTTAGGCGCGTGAGTGACGTTTACAGGGGGGCGTCAGTTCTACGCAACTAAATATAATGAACCTGCTAAAAAACGTTAGTTCCATCTGTCACCACAAGTCCCCTTCTTTTCCGTGATACGGTTGCGTAGTCCGGTTAACCGGACCACGGAAAAGTATTTTCCAGGTTAGGATCTGATGATAGGATCCTGGAGAAATCGAGGGAACTCTTCAAATATTATAGGCAAACCTATAGTGATTTTTGTCTTTTTAGTAAACTCGTGCATTTACTCATGGTAAGCATAATATTGTGGTCCGGAACTGCTGATGAAGACCACATATGGCCACCAGAACTGCTCAATACTAGGTACAAATACCATAATTAATTATAATTTTTAACGGTTTAGGCTATGCGTTGCCTGCCCATCAGCCACACATTGTATTTGTACCTAGTATTGAGCAGATCTGGTGGCCATATGTGGTCTTCATCAGCAGTTCCGCATCACAATATTATGCTATGTGCATTTGCACGAGTTATTATGAAAAACACAAAAATCACTATAGGTCTGCCTATAATATTTGAAGAGTTCTCTCGATTTCTCCAGGATCCCATCATCAGATCCTGACCTGGTGTCAATAGGACTACCCTTGAGGTATTACCTATACGCCGAAAAAAGATTTGTTCAAATCGGTTCATAATTGGCGGAGTTATCGCGTAACAAACATAGAAAAAAAAACATACGGGTCGAATTGAGAACCTCCTCCTTTTTTTGAAGTCGGTTGAATTAAACTCAATCTAATCAAATAGGGTTTGTGGAAGTCTGTTTTTTCTAAAGTTTACTTTTTCTTTCAATTATGGCAATTAAGAGACGTTTACAGGGGGGCGCTAGTTCTATGCAAATTACCGCAACGAATCTGTCATCAAGCGACCACCGCGACAATGAAGGGCACTAACATTTCCTAAATTATGGTTAGCTATAATTAAATATCATCCTGTAGAATGAGAAGGTATACAACGTTGTTGCAGTTCCGGCCATGGTTCCATTCAGCAATCAAGAGATCTTCAACTCAAAGATCTGTTGACAGATAAACAACTCCAGGAAAATATCCATTTCAAGGAAAACACTTCCGAGAAGCAGTAATGAGAAACACACATTTTAAATTAAAAGAAACTCTAAATCTTTTAAGAGTGGAGCACGGTATAAGCCTTGTTTTCAGCTCAATTAACTCAGGATTGGGGACGCTAACATTAAATTTTGCTCTTCAAATCTTGAGTGTTGTGAGGAAGGTAATCTAGTTTTAATTCTGTTAATTGAGGTCATTATATGTCGACGTCACCACAGGCGACGCAGGAGGAAGGCGCAGGACCGAGGGGAACCCTAATGACCTTTTAAAAGCACGAACATTAAACTAACAAATCACTTGCCAACGGGGAAGGAGGTTCCTCAGTTTTAGAGCTTCGGTTGGTGCATTCGTTTCGAAATCTGACAATCACATCGAAGGGAAAAGTCTTCTTAGTTGGAAAAACAAAACTTAGAAATATTTGTAAACAGATTCATCGTTCATACATACATTCCGACAATTGTCTAGCCAAATTTAATGTCAATTCCTCTCAAATCATGGCAATTTGTAAAAAAAAACACGATCACAGAATAGGTAGGAGTACTTATCTCAATCGCATGAACGAAAATACATTCTGTAACAAATAACCACTTAACTAACTTTAAAGAAGGCTGAGTATCTAGCAACACTGGTAGATGTGGTAACAGGGTACTGTAAACTAAAGAGACACTTATCATTGCTAAATATCGAACCAATCCCTTCATGCCCTTATTGTGGTCTGGAGGAGACCAGCCAGCACTTTTAGGAGAATGGGTCATGTACTCAAAAGTAAGATGGCGACACTAGGGTTGGATGACATCAGAGAAGATGCCCTAGCCAACCTCAAACTGAGCGACATACTAGAATTTATTAAAAGAACGGGTAGATTGGGGAGGGAAATCAGCTGAACCAACAGTAACCAGCGCTCAAACTCTGGGAATTGGGTGAAATACTCACAATAGAGGAGCGATCACCCGCCTGTGTTCAGCGGGCGTCCCACCTCATCATCTATCTATCTATCTAACCACTAAACTAAGCCCGGGTCTCTCAAGAGACGGATAAACATCTAGATAACCTTTTCTTGAAACTTTTTAATACACTTTTATTAGGTCGTGTTTGTAACTAAATAACACGGAGCGGCAAATCTTGAAACGGAAATTTCGCCTACTTCTAGTTCTTATATCATTATGAAACTTGGGGTGTGTATGTAGTTCCGATGACAATACCATAATATGGTACCATCGAGCTGGTCTGATGGTGGAGCTCGAAGGTGGAAACTAAAAAGCAATGGTCGTGCAATTAACGAATCGTAGCGCGCTTGGAAGATTCTTCGGTAGACGGACCGGCTCGGACGGAGTTTTTGTATGAGAACTTCAACAGGTTTTTTTTTTTTTACGTAGCCTATAATGTGTCCCACTGCTGGGCAAAGGCCTCCCCATTTCGAGTCCACACATCTCTAGTCAGAGCTAGATTGACCCACTCTAGTTCGAACGTGTCCAGGTCGTCCCGCCATCTCCTTCTGGGCCTTCCTCTACGCCGGTGTCCGTCTATAGGCACCCATTCAGTAGCTATCCTCCTATTAATATTTAAAAAATTATTTTCTGCTTTTTAGTGCACATAAAAGCGTATTTTTTAGTTTTTTTAAACTATTAATTTATTATATATGTATTTACCTCCATAGCTCAATCAAAGTCATATTATGCACGCCTCGCTTTTGCCCAAACAAGGACGTGGCAAGTAGACAAAGACTTGAAATTCTAGAATTAATAACAAAGAAACAATATACTAGACGGGATCCGAGGCGCCTGTAGCTTACCTGGAACATAACTTCATCTAATTTTAAGCAACACTTAACTAAATTGTTTGCGCAGTTGGTAATGATAACCTTCTAGGTATTTATGACAAGGTTAACTGGCATGTGTAGTAGATAAGTTTGCAATTGTACTTATTATATTCTCTATATCGTTTGTGGTTTGTTCTTTGTGTGCAAAAATATATGAGTACATATTATAAGAATACAAAGTATCTTACATGAGTAAGACGCTTGAACAAGCAATGTCTACAGACAAAATTATAGCTATTAAAATTTCGCCTCAAATGATTTGGGTGACGCCTTCAGCTAATCTGAAAATGTATGTATGTATGTATGTGTTTAACTTTGACTTAAATTAAAATAATACAACATGCATGTACAATTACTTCATTCAAATTCACACAAAACGTATTACGCAACAACAAAATGTAAATTAGAGTATTTTGAGCACCCGCCAATATGTAACGAGATATATTGACTGACTGACTGACTGACCGAGATATATATGGCTTCGAAGCAGCATCATCGGTAGAGAAAATTATCTCGCAGGTTCGCAGCAATCTCCGGCTCCCACCGGTCTCCATTAGACAGCAACTTCTCTTTATTATATAACAGCTCTTCATGCGTTTCGGTGCAGTATTCAAAGTTTGGTCCTTCGACGATGGCGTCAACCGGACACGCGTCTTGGCAGTTACCGCAGTAGATGCACTTTGTCATATCGATGTCGTATCGGATTGCGCGCCGGGAGCCATCGCATCTTTCCTCCGCTTCTATCGTGATAGCCTGCGAGGGACATATGGCCTCACACAGCTTGCATGCGATGCACCTCTCTTCGCCGGAAGGATATCTCCGTAATGCATGCTCCCCCTTGAACCGAGACGAGAGCGGACCCTTCTCAAATGGATAATTTATTGTCGCTGGCTCCTTAAAAATGTGCGCCAATGTTACCGCGAAGCCTGGATAAAAGGAGAATGATGACGGTGATAAATATTGACGCTGTAATGTAATCTAGAGTTCGAGTCGAAGCGTTGGTGGTTTATGAATGAGTCTTACTTGTATGTTTGTATCAACTATCTCAGGAGATATTTTATTTCATGCTATTTATTGTTTCCCTGTCAGTGCTTCTGTTAGGCATAGCTGAGGATGAGAATCGCGCTCTGCTTGTGTGAAAAACGCAACCGTGATCCTGATCACACACGTCGAACTATCCGTAGATTTTCGCTGCGCTAAAAACATTTTTTATACCGGCTTTCCACTAAATAAACTGCCAAGTACGAGTTGGACTCGCGTTGGTTGGTTTCGTACAACAATAATAGGACTAACACCAACCAAATACCCTAAAAGTACCCTAAAACTAAATTTTTCATACAAACTTTGCGCCCGGGGTTAGGGGCTTAAAGTTGTAAATTTCAGAGTTTTTAGGGGATATGGGTACAAACATGTACTAAAGTGTGCTTGCATACCAAATTTCAGATTTGTAGGACTTTGGTAAGTACACTATAGAGGTTTTGATGACATGCGAATCGGTCATATTATTGAGCACAATTTTTCAAAATAAGTTTTAAAAATATTATAAAAATACATTTAAGATCCTCACACTATGCGCTTTTATTTGATATGTCACACGGCATATTTTGTTGTTTTTTTTTCTCATGTGGCTCCCCAAAATTTGCCCCCATATTCCACATTTATAATTGTTTATATTGCACCTCTGTCTTTGGATCACAGATATTGATATGTGTACCAATTTTCAACTTCATCGGTCCAATATGTTCTGAGTAAATTGCCTGTGACAGACGGACGAACGGACAGACGAACGAGTGATCCTATAAGGGTTTCGGTTCCTTCCGAGATACAAAACCCTGGATCGCAGTGGAAAGCTTCCACTGAAAGATAGTTATTTTGTATGCAGCCCGGTCCGCTTAGCTAGCATGAGCGGGAAAGGAGCCATCCCGTTTTTAGTGGAAGGCCGGCATTACAGTCTGCAACACAGTTAGCTGAACCGGCCCACGACACGTACCCGTAAAACGATCATTAACTGGCTGATTTCACCAACAATCCCTATCTTTAGGGGACACTTTATTTCCATTTAAGACCACCTGGCGGTTGTTTAGTTATGACCTAAGTTTAACGGCCATCTAGGAGCTAGGGGCCTCGTTAAATATAAGAGGTCGTATACAGCTAAAAAAAAGAGCTAAGTGTCCCATAACTGTTTGTGAAATCGGGCATTAGCCTGTTATGTTACCCCCTTTTGATTACTGAAGTAAGTAAATCGTTTAATTAGCTTCCTCATCCATATGATACTGAATTAATTTCTGACATAGTGAATAAGTAGGGTTCAGAGATAACCCTTTCTGCTTCTGCGGAGCTATTCACACCATGGCCCACCTGACGGATGATTGTCCTCTATGGTCGATCGAGGGAGGACTGCAGAAAGTCCACACCGCTGACGAAGAGGCTATCAAATGGCTGCTCGAGATGCCACCTTTATGAGTTGTGACGTCGACGACAGCGACATACAAACCTCTCGCTATCTCAGTCCAGAAATATATCTGCGAAGTGCGATCAACAAAGTCCTTGAATCCCGTCTTAGGCGGGACATCGTTGCAATAGATGAAGCAAACATCATACTTGGTCCTGGGTTTGTGGTAGAAGGGGGGGTACTTTGTTGTTGGAGTAGCGGGAACACATGGGTCACATGGGTCGCAAGGGGCAGAATAAACACGCTTTTCGAACCGCGACCACAACCTAAAGAGAGAACCACCCCTGAACATAATCTCACGTGAAATATTATACAGGTGTAGTAAAAATTAACTCAATCGTTGTTTTTTACCAACAAAGAAACTGGTAACTTCACATGACAAATATGCCAATATGCCAATATTATGCAAAGAGTATATAAACTTACTACTTACGACTTATTATGTGCCAATAGGTATTGGGTGGAAAACTGACAATTTCTCACGCTAGGTGGCGCATTCGCGATTGTACCTTAGTATGACACGGGAACTGTCAAATTGTATGTAGTTTTTTGTAAACAAAGTTTTGAAACTTTCCAACCTGAATGCAGTGCTTTCAAATGTAAAAGTAGGGGATATATTTATTACTATTATAAACCTCTAGCGAAAAATAACGTCGAATTATTTGCATGTTTACCTTTCTACCAGATGAGCTTTTTTCCAGCTACTGTTCCATTTCTCCTTCGAATCCCAGTTTGAAGCTCACGGTCGGTCATCAGAGAATACATTTTATGGTTCTTTATCGCAATAAAAAGCACAAAAATCGAAACCCTGTACTTGACATTGACGTAAACAAGTACAGTCACCAAAGCGCCATCTGGGTTTTAGCTTTCAGTTTTCCTCTCGGGAAATCACAGAGGCATATTGTGTATGCAAAGAGGTGGAAAGTAATTTTTGTTCCCTGTGCTTAGGACCACGCAGGTTCTATACATCCCTAAGCATTTTTTTAATTTAATTAAAAATTCTTATGCTTGTAACCTCAGATCAATGAAACTCTTTGTCCTTCCTCCAAGCTTGTATAATGTGCAGGCTTGCTCGCAGGCAAGACAGAGCGTGTAACTGGCCTTAAGATACTCCCCCGTACACCTCTTTTAAAATATGTCTTTGCTAATACATATAATCGGATGAATTCGTAGTAGATGGAACACATTTGTCTTTTTATTTTAACCGAGTACTTTTCTGATATTTACCGACATTTTCCCGACCTTGAACTGTGGCGTGGTATCAATTATTTGTCGATGCTATAAATATCAAACAGCTTTTTCTCTATAAATATGAGTTTCCCAGCCGCGTAGGTATGTAGCGTGCGGGTGAGAGTCGGCGGCGTTATGAATACAAATGTTCATTCTAACTCACGCAGGCTACTGCTAACTCATTTCCAAGCATATTGCACATGCATAACATGTGTAGGAGTGCCGCGTTCATACACAGACACATACGACGAAATACATTAGTTAGGTATTCTGAACTATTTTCTGGAAAGGGTGGTCAGAAACGCAGTATCACGTAAACGTGTTTTCTGATACATTACCGACATGACCGAACGTGATATTGATGATGATTTCTTTCAGAAAATATTAATCATGAGCTCCGGGAGTAACTGTTTATTAAAAAGGCTGTTAGATTTCAAAGTTTCGTGAAACTCATAGTATCTTAGAGCTGTAGGCCATATACATATTAATGTGCTAATTAGCCCCCGTTTAGCCCAATCTTCGTCACTCGACTTTTGGCGACCAATCAGATGTTTAAAGGTGCAAATTACCAATGCTACAAGGTGATGCTTCAAAGGCACGTTCGCAAATTACATCCAGAGCCACGTTGCAATCAAAAAGTAAAAGTTGTCGTGTCGGCTTCAGTAAAAATAAACGGTCTATGCGAGTCGGACTCGCGGACCAAGGGTTCCGCTCTCACTTGGATTGTTACCTTGTAACTGGCGTAATTAGGTTTCTATACAAAAAATAAGTAGATATGATGTCATCCATGTAAACCAAATTACATTTTTTTCAGGAAAAACAGAATTATGCAGTTTTCACATTTTTCCCTTTATTGTGCTATAAGATTTCGCTATGTGCCAAATTTAATGATTTTAAGCCAACGGGAAGTATAATCTATTAGGTTTTGGGTCGATTGCGTTTGCGATTAGCCGACGATGACTATGAAAATCCAATATTTTTACAGATTAGAATAACGGTCGTGGCGTTAGATTTCTTTGACCTAGAAGGTTGATTTTTTCACAGCTTTTGGGGACCACAGGACCTTAACGTCCACGCGTCTTCGATATTTAAAAGTCGTGACAGACAAACAGACGAACAGACGGACAGACGAACAGACGGATAGACGGACAGACGGACGGAAAACGAAGTGATCAAAACCGGCTAAGGGCGAGTCGGACTCTTTCTTACACGGACGGTTCCGTACAAAACACGTTTCATGTTACCTTTCTCAATTCCGTGTATTACATTATTTGATACTGTTGCGACAACAGAAAACACATTATGTGAAAAATTCAACTCGCTTTTCTACTCTACTCGACATTACAAGCCTCCTGAACGGACGGACGGACGAACAGCGGCGGAGGCAGAGTAATAAGGTCCCGTTTGGTAGCCGTAAGAGACGGAACCCTACAAGCAAAACTATAAAATTGCTATCTTCACTTTACGCTCTGGTGGCTACGAAAATTGGAATCTTCATAAGCTCAAAAAGTTATGTAAATAAAAGGCCAATTTTATGTTCAGAAGCACAAATTCACAGTGTTAAATATTATTTGTTGGTGAATATTTATTTATTTATTTATTTATTTATTCATTACAATATTAGCTGTACATATACCATGGTTGCTTCTGAGCCTTGATAAATACCCGTTAGAGAGGGTGTAGTGTATAGGCATTGAATTTACAATAAAATGTTACTTCACTGGCGCCCTCTGTTAAGCCAATTCTCATACGGTTTGAAGCCTTTGTGCAAAATAGTGACTGTCTGCTCAAAGTGATTCTATGGGTCGGAAAATTCATAAATACACAATTTCACAGAATTTTCTACCACAGTAAGTATAAAGTTACACTGAAGCTCTCAAAGCAGTTTTGTCTGACAAAAATATTTATACTTGGCCTATGTAGTTGTAATTTGGCAGGTAGGTAGTTTAAAGATTGAGGACGTAAGATTAGTAATATTTTTCTAAGTTCTACCTCCACGTGGGGCTTCAAAAAGGGCCAAAATTTGTGTAAAAAAATAAAACTTTTCCTATGAAGCTGCAATTTGGCAGTTTCACCTAGTGAGGAAAAATGCGACAGGTATATTACGCGGAACTAATGCGTTCAAGCACTCTGTAAATTTAAGCCAATTTGTCAATGATCAGATAGCATTTATCTGCCTGTTTATCTTATGGTATTAGGAAAAGATTCCTTGATTATATAACTCGTAGCAGGTATCGGAATTTGACGTAAGTAAATGAAATATCAAACAACCGGTCATAAATTTTTATGAAATACTTTCAATTGAATTTCAACCATTACTTACTACTATACTTTAGTCAACCAAACATGCATTATCCATCCATTCTATGCATTCAGTCCACTGCAATGCATCACACAGTGCAAAGAATACCGAATTTATCGAGAGATTGCGGAAATGTATGCGACAACTTTCACAGTTCTCCCCAACAAGATTTCACCTGAGGTTCACTAGGGACTTTATTCGATCGGGAGAAAAATTTACTATATAAGTATTTTGTGGTCGCGTTGTGCTGACTTTGTGTGCCTATTGAGTTGAGGATAGAGACACATGAGGTCTTCCCTTTTCTTCGCAGAGTGCATTTAATTGCACACTCACTTTGCCTAAATCCAGAGAGAAAATAATACACTTTTGCTTAATTTTCTTCATTTATAACTATATTGGTATAATAATTATTTGATAGAAAAATAGTTCTGCGTTACTGGCTTCACAAAAACACGTGTAAACCGCATGATGGCGAGCCGAGTAGATGCATTTGTGCGCAGCAAGGAAATATTGCAATAGTAAAGTACTTTTTGACTGAAAATGTGATAGGAAGTGGTTTATACAACAAGTGTCATAGTTGTACTCTATACAGATACGCAATTTTTCATAACAATATCCCACTACAATACAATGCTATAAAACAATTTATTTCGCAGTATCTGGAAATACACACTGCCAGCTTAGTGGCATTTATGCTTCAATCATATTTTTGCTTTTTTACCGAATTTCACAACTGGAACAGCAAAAACCCAATCTTCCCTGAAAATGGAGCTGGGCTAGCCCGGAAGGTAGGACGAAAATTCAATAAAAGTTATGACTCAAATAGTTACGAAAACTTGAAAATGGAAGAGAACTAGAATGTAGTCTCACTAAAAAACGCGCTGTGCAATTCCCTAAAATACCACCATGAAGCACGTAAGAGGGGTTAGACTACCCAAAAAGGCAAAACTGACGCCCGACACGCTTCATCTACTATCTCAAAGAAGAGAAATAATAACCGGCCAAGTGCGAGTCGGACTCGCGCACGAAGGGTTCCGTGCCATTATCTATAAAAAACCGCAAAAAAAAATGTATGGGAGCCCCCCCTAAATATTAATTTAATTTTAATTTAATTATTTATTTTTTAAGTAAATAATATACTCAATATATTGTGAACATTTTAAGCGTCTACCTGCTACCATTATCAATGTCGAGCAAAAATGAGCAAAAAAATCACGTTTGTTGTATGGGAGCCCCCCTTAATATTAAATTTCTTTTGATTTTTAGTATTTGTTGTTATAGCGGCAACAGAAATACATGATCTGTGAAAATTTCAACTGTCTAGCTACCACGGTTCATGAGATACAGCCTGGTGACAGACGGACGGACGGACGGACAGACGGACAGCGAAGTCTCAGTAATAGGGTCCCGTTTGGCACCCTTCGGGTACGGAACCCTAAAAATAGCTCTAAATTAGATTTGAGAGAGCTTATTTTATTACCATAAATTAGACAGTAAACTATTAATAAAATTGATTTGTTTTCATAATTCTTGTTTTCAGATTTCTAAATGTTAAGTTTGTTAATAAATACGTAAAAGCTAGGTAAATTAATACTAGTGGCTCTGTGAGCTGTAGACCTCGCGAGTATGTCGGTGGGAAAGCTGAACTGCTAAAACACATAAAAAAAAAGATACGCGTGTAGCACCGTACACGTGTTAGAAGTAAAACTTCTGTAGCTAGATCATTAAGTGGTACCTATACTATACACCTATACCTACCTATACTAAAAGAGATTTAAATTTCCAATTTTGAGATCCAAACTCTGCTTCAAGTTACTTTTAAGTTTCAGACGTCCGATTATTTGAAATTATTTAAACTTGTACTTTTAATACGTCATTTCATTTATTTCCCACCGTTCCTTATCTACAATTTGTCGCGCTCGTGGTGATATACTTAACTCATTCAATAGTGTCACTACTATTGTTCTGAGGTCACTACTATTTGCATCTCGCTCAGATTATATACCATCTGACGTCACGTCTTTTAGCCGTCTCGCTCAAATGTATGCATTGCTTTGCTTGTTTTAGAAATCCATATCGACCCGTGTGACATTGATGAAACTCTTTTCTTACAAACTGTATGGATCGCATCGCACAGCTGTCAAACATAAGTTCCGGTTCCAACAAAGAGGTTGAACGAAGTAGTTTTTGGTCACGTCACTGGTTTTGTTTATCCCAGCCAGCGGCGGCGGCGGCGGCGGCGCCATCTTGGCCATACCGGAAATCAAGAACTCGTGGAAGAATGCTTAAAATAATTTTTATTTCTTAACGTTTCATCAGGTTTTTCTCTCACTAATTAACATTCTTTATTGTACGAATGTATTATTATCTTATCTGATTAGTTAAAATCCGTATTGAAAATAGTTGCGGTTTTAAAAGTCTTCAGCCGACCCTGACGTCACCGATTCCAATTTCCGTTACATTTCTTAGCCACTCGTGATAGCACCCGGCTAGCAGCAATTGAAAAGCAAATATATGAATAACCCACAGTTGAGAGGTTAAATAAATTTTACCCCCGTGCCCCAAGAAGTTTTACTTCAAAAATAACCCAAATAATTTTCTTTCAATAACACATACAAACTTATGAATGTACCTGGTTACGTACATGCAGTATGAAAGTAGCCGCACCAATAACTTTGTAAACTACATTTCGCGATCTTTTATACAACCTATTGACTTTTTACTAAAATTATATAATCTGTTTCACTCTCATAGTCTTTACAAATCCAGCGACACCTCATTTGTTAATATCCATCGAGCCGTTTGGGTTGTAGCGATTTTTTTACATTTTAAAACCCCATATCTCCGCCATTTTGAAAAAAATCAAAAAACTGGCTCGAGTAAAAAATTCTATTTATTTTTTCAACCTGCTCACAAAATTTCACGAGAATCGGTTCATAAATGCGACCTGTAGAGGAGAACAACCGGACATACAAAAGCATTTTTGCCCAAACCTGAAACGGAGACGCTTCGCTCGCTTCGCTCGCTCATCTGTTTAACTCTCATGGTCTTTACAAATCCAACGACACCTTATTTGTTAATATCCATCGAGCCGTTTGGGTTGTAGCGATTTTATCTCCGCCATTTTGAAAAAAATCAAAAAACTGGCTCGAGTAAAAAATTCTATTTATTTTTCCAACCTGCTCACAAAATTTCACGAGAATCGGTTCATAAATGCGACCTGTAGAGGAGAACAACCGGACATACGAAAGCATTTTTGCCCAAACCTGAAACGGAGACGCTTCGCTCGCTTCGCTCGCTCGGTCAAAAAAAACCTGGATGTATTTTGTTACACTGCTGCCTGGCAGTGTACCTTGTAAGATATATAAATGTTGATGTGTCGACTTGGCAGTGTGCATTTATGGATACAATCAGTAAATAAAAAACTACAATATATAGTTTTTTTTAAATATATTTTTTCCTTGCTGTTATACCCTTTGATCCCAAATTCATTAGCAAAAACTAAGAAATCTAAAATATTTTTCCCTGTATAGGGACACTGCATCCGTCCAACCATCTACAGCATTGTGTTTGTGTTCTCTTTCTGGGCATTATTAGGGCCCTAGAAAACGTCAGAATTCATCGACAGAGGGACACTCTCAGAAAAAAGCTGGACGTACATCTATCGACACGCAACGCAGGCAGGCAACGGATTTTGATGCTGTCTATGAATTCCTATGTTTCTGTTTTTGGTTATATTTTCCCCTGACTGTTGCGGGAGGTAGAAGCGATTTTAGGAATTCATAGACAGCAATCGGTAGACGTAATGGTACGACGTGCGACTGATCTCTGAAAGTCCCAATGTGTCAGAAAATTCGGACTCGTTTGAAAAGCAAAACTTATACTTTGGCAAGAAATGCTAGACAAAAAATAATGGCAAAATATGTGACATTAGGGCACCACTGCGTTTGTTGATTGACAAATCAAATATTTCAATAAAGAAAAGAAGCAGTAAGCTAAACAAAAGTAAAATGTTGCCACCATTTAATGTCATGTAGCATTTCTTGCCAAAATAAACGTAGGCCCTGAACCGTCAGCACCCTTTTATATTCGACCTTTTGTGCATTCTTCTTTTTTTCTCTGAGATCAGAGTTGTACCTACATCTTATCCGGAATATTCTAGACGCTCAACACAACTTTTAACTTAATTAAAACTTGTCCATCTTTCTTTCTTTGTGAACTGCGAAGTACATTTTAGTGAATATTTCATAATTTGAGTGAAGTTCAATATTTCCGAATCAAGGCTCTCAAACTTCGGTGATCATCATTTGACGTGTGAGTAGGTTTTAGTTTTGATAGATAATGAACTAAAACATGATATACTTTCAATACCGGACCCTATTACTAAGCCTTCGCTGTCCGTCCGTATGTCCGTCCGTCTGTCCGTCTGTCCGTCCGTCTGTCCGTCAGAGGGCCCTTCAGCACGAACCGTAATAGCTAGAAAGTTGAATTTTTCACAGAATGTGTATATCTGTTGCCGCTCCACTAACAAATACTGAAATAGGTACATGAAATATTTTGAAAAAATAAAGGTCTTCATACGAGTACAAGAAACGTATTTTTGAGTACTCTTGGTACAATGACGGTGCGGAAGCCTCCGTGTGGGAGTCCCCTCCGACCCGCACATGGCTGATTTTCTTGAATTCACGAAAGTCAGCTTATCTCACCCTCTTTGCATCATAATAAAAGTTTTTAATTAGTATGCACTCGACTAATCGCATTTACGTTAATATTTCTGTATTCCATAAATATTTTTTCAAAAAGGTAACATGTGTAACAAATCAAAATGCAAATGGCCAAAACTGTGATTTTATTTACAGATAGATTGTGTAATTCCGGATGCGTCATAACTATAGTAAATAAATAAAATCCCTGAAAAATAATGGAGTCAGGTTTGTCTGAAATTAATGTTTAAAAATAGTATGAGGAAAATTGACAGGTTTGTTTGAAGTAGTTCTGACGCCTACAGAATTCTACAGAATATCATAATTATAACCAAGTAAATACTTATACACTGAGCTTAACCTAAGTTATATTAAATTAGCTTACATAGATTATACAGTAGTGCTATGGACATACCTTTCCAGTTTCTGTCAAACGTTACGAGGATTTCTCTGAGAAATATCCTTTTCGTAATTATATTTAGGCTTGAAAGGTTGACATCAAACGAGTCAAGACTTTTATATATAAACGTAAGTTAAAATTAGAAGCATATTAAATTAGAGTTTCATATTATATATTCTTCAATAAAAATTATACACAGTTAATAACATTCACGGAAAGCAGTAAACACAGGTTTCTTGAATATTATGAAATCAAAGCGGGGCAATAAATATCTACTGATTTAATATTGCTGTTGACTGGTCTGACTCTTTCGTAGAGTGTTCAAGTATTTATATATTATTATAATATCTATGTAAACATTGTTACATAAATTATAACAGGTTATACTGTTTGTTTCTATGTATTATTAATATTGAATTCTAATTCTATCTGTATATAAAGGTGCGTACAGACCATGTAACATGTTAATATAACTTGTGTTTTATATCATATCCAAATTAAGTAACCTTGTTATTCAACTATGCTACATAAAACAAAACAATATACATTAGAATAACAATGCAATAAAACGATGTAATATAACTATTTTCGTTTTTCGTTCTACGGACCCATCCACAAAACGTCTAAGTTATATGACATTTTTGTGCATACTAATCACATGTTATTATAACATGTTTTATTATTACAAACAGTGTCCACATTATCTGAAACATGTTAAATAACAATGTTGTATAACATGTTAAGATATAGTCTGTACGCACCGTATACCTCTAGTATAAAAATTTGTTGCCAATTTGAGTAACAGAAACAGATATGTTCACTCAATTTTATGTTTATTCAATTCAATTATGTTAATGTATGTTTGGCCTGTTTCAAAGAGTTGCGATAAGATCTGTGTGTCAGATTCATCTGGCGATGTACGTATAAAAATATAATTTATCTGTTCAGGCCTTATCAGGTCTTCTACAAACAATACAGAAGTTGTTATTTTTAGGGTTCCGATCCTTAAAAGTAATATTTATTCGCGTTTTTAACGGCTGAGGAATAGCGATATGTAGAATATATGTATTACTTTTTTATCATTCATACCATCTCATCTTACTTATGTGTCTAGCTTGTTGTTATATTATTTCAAGCAAAGAATATTTTTATGGTTACAGAAACTGTGTACTTACGTTTTTCTGGATGTAGTTGATGTAGTTGCTCGTTACAGTACGGCGGGTTTGTTTTTACAGTTCCACGATTTGACAGTCAAGTAAATTATGTATGTTTAATGTCCTCACAAAGTATTATCAAGAGTTTACATTATGGTGAATAAATAATTCAAGCTCTATCCATACTAAATCCATAATCTGCTTACGTTAAGCTGCTGAAAATATAATATAAATTCCAATGTTTAATAGTATTTTATTTATATACAAAATCATTTTATCTTCTGCAGTACCTATGTACCTACAACCCTACATGACATGACATAATTATGACCCTATTTATAGATGAATATTGGAAATCACGAAATACCTACCTACTCTAAGACGACTGGGCTGGGCGATTTGTGGCTCAGTCAGTAATTTAGTCGCTCAGTTTTTCAGTGGATCGTTTTATTATATTCCCTAATAAAAATCTTTTGTACCATCCTTATAAATAACCCATTTTAAGTGAGAATAGTTATGCTGAGGAAGAGACAATTTTCTTACTAAAAAACTTGGACTGACTTCGACATACCTATTCCACGTCACTCATATCATAGGTCATTCAGGTTCATTCGTTCAGAATCCATAGAAATGAGAGAGTAACAATAAGGTAATTGAGGGTATTTGGACATTTGGACTAAGGTTGCTATCATCTGTCAATATTTATGTCTGTCTGTGCTTGTCAAAGAATATATTTTACTACGTAAGTGCTTGTTTACATTGCAGCAAAAAAATAAATTTTAGCAAGAAAATAAAAATTTCTAAAAGAGACTGTGAAACTAATTGGGAAACTGAAAAAAAGATGTGAATATTGTTTCAATCCGACATCAAGAGTGCATCGTATTTTTAACCGACTTCCCAAAGGAGGAGGTTTACAATTCGTCGTCGGATATTTTGTTAGGGTTCCGTACCCGAAGGGTGACAAACGGGACCCTATTACTGAGACTTCGCTGTCCGTCTGTCCGTCCGTCCGTCCGTCCGTCCGTCTGTCACCAGGCTGTATCTCATGAACCGTGGTAGCTAGACAGTTGAAATTTTCACAGATGATGTATTTCTGTTGCCGCTATAACAACAAATACTAAAAATTAAAAGAAATTTAATATTAAGGGGGGCTCCCATACAACAAACATGATTTTTTTGCTCATTTTTGCTCGATATTGATAATGGTAGCAGGTAGACGCTTAAAATGTTCACAATATATTGAGTATATTATTTACTTAAAAAATAAATAATTAAATTAAAATTAAATTAATATTTATGGGGGGGCTCTTATACATTTTTTTGCGGTTTTTTATAGATAATGGCACGGAACCCTTCGTGCGCGAGTCCGACTCGCACTTGGCCGGTTATTTTATTATTATTTTTATGTATGTGCTCCGATAGCGCCTAAACGGATGGACCGATTTAGAAAATATTTTTTTTGTTTGAAAGGGTTTACCTTCCCATTGGTCCCATTGACACCAGGTCAGGATTGATGACCCTGGAGAAATCGAGGGAACTCTTCAAATATTATAGGCAGACCTATGATTTTTGTGTTTTTCATAATAACTCGTGCAAATGCACATGTTAAGCATAATATTGTGATGCGGAACTGCTGATGAAGACCACATATGGCCACCAGATCTGCTCAATACTAGGTACAAATACAATGCGTGGCTGACGGGCAGGCAACGAATAGCCGTAGCTTTTGGAAAAGTGATATTCTACACAAAATTGTTCATTGCTGGTCAATTCAAATGGATGTAGAGCGATGGTGGTGGTGGTTCATAGTTTTCAACGTTTTCATGGTTCTTGCGTGTTGCATTGATGAGGTTCGCCAGGTTATCAATTTCCTCCACTGCCTCAACTGCCATTGTGTTTCATAAGATCAATTCAATTAATTGGAATCGTGAGCATCGCACCACGCTTATAGGTTATTTCTTATTCGAATATAAGCAAGTGTCGGGGATGGAATAGCGTTGTAAAGCACTGTGACGCCGAGGTTTAAGTTGTTCCTAGTTTATTAGTAGACAATTTAGTTCCTAAGATAAAAGTCGTCATAACTTTTATTCCACATTTATTAGTAGGGCAATAATGTTTTATACATCAACTATTTGGTGTCTCGTCTTACAGTGACTTTGGTAATGTACATTTGATAAAATTACGAGTTTTGTTATATGTGTATGTAGTACTAGCACTAATTATTAAAAACCGTAAATGTCTAATAAGTGCTTTCTCTCATATCTGTCTGTTTATTTGGGGCTTTTGACATTTCACACGTACAAAAAGTGTCAAAAAAGTTATCTGACTGTATATCCGTCTCTTGAGGGACCCGGGCTTAGTTAAGATAGAGGCTTAGTTAAAAATGTGGTCTAGATTTTTTTAAATAAATATTTCAGCATCAGTTATGCCAGTACTCATGGTGGCTCAAGCTTGCCTTCCCGTCATTTGCACCCAGGGAGCACTTATCCAGTGGAGAACGCATAGATACATTTGGAGAACGCATAGAAATCCAAAGAGGGGTGATGGACTGAGTCAGTACGTCTCTCTTCGGTGTATTTCCTTAGACGTAATTAGAAATACATAAAATTCTATTTTTTAGGGCCCTCACATATTTTAAAAGAGGTACGGAGGAGTTTCTTGCCCTTCTTTGCTCCATCCCTAAGCCCACAACTTCCGAATGGGCATTACAAAAATATTAATATTATATTGACGTTGACTAAGCAATCTGTATGACTTTATGGTCAATAAAAAAAAAACTTTTGACTTTGACTTTGTCATCAAAACCTCTAGGGTACTTACCGAAGTCCTAAAAATCTGAAAGGAGCATGGCAAGCTTGTATGGGAGTCTCGTACCGCATTTGAGATAATCATGTTTGGTGACGTTACTCATACAAAGCATAGTTCTCACCTTCCTTCTTTGGTGTGCAAGCACATGTTTTCACCCATATCCTATAAAAACTCTGAAATCCACCACTTTAACCCTCAAATCTACCTCTACCTCCCCTGATCAATTCAGTCATCCTTTACCGTTTTTAAGAGCATTTAAAATTATTTATTGCTATGGCAGTTTAATTGACCTATTTTGACCAATTCTACTGAATTTACTCTACTGTCTATCAATATTTATCAGCTCGTTCGTAACATCAAAGACACTGCTCATGCGCTAACATCTGAGGTAGGCTTCGGGAGAAACGTACGGGCCGCCCCATGTACGGGTTTCCGGAACAGAAACACACGTGAGGCGCTAGAACATTGTTTCACAACGACGCGGATTAGTCTGAACTTAAGTGACGTGTACGGAGTACGGGTTGAGTCCGCATAAATTTGATTCCTTCCGGAAACTATCCAAAACTTTCCGAATCTTCTCTTTGTGCCTCCCAATGGGAGTTTATGTGGGAACTTTCAATTTATATGTATTTTGGTTGGAGTATAGACAAGGTTGATATTTTTACTTACTCATCGGATAGAGTGCTTTACGGCCATCATTCTATGTCATATATATGTTTTCCCTAGGACCATTATTTACGGAGATATATTATGATGTGCTTATTTCTCGAGAAGGGCAAGGTACAAAAGGAAAATTTGTATGACCTAATGTGATGGCAAAGAGCAGCACAATACGATACTCGAATAAAAATAATAATAATAAAATAAAACACCTCATCGAATTATGTCCCTAACAAACTCCTAAAATATGACTGCAAAAGATTTACCCTACCTTAGAAATATGGTATGATATATGGTTTTGAACTTTATTTCGATGTGGGTAGGTTGAAAATTACACTCACTCACCTCACTTATACATGTTGGCATATTCCCACATTTTAGTAATTTTATTTTTCTTTATTTCTACCTTACCCTATCTATTTTGTAATTGCCCTGTTTCGTAATAGGCATTTTATGTATTATTTATTTTCATAGGCTGCGAAATGGCAAATTAACAAATGAAATTAAATGAAATTAAATTAAATTGCGGGCCGTGATGGTTTTGTACATAAGTAATGATAAAAGTAAGTTTTGTAAAATAGAAGTATACAAAATGAATCTTGCCACCAATTGGAAACTTTTCGTTAATTCTTCCCAGTTTTGGGAAAGTTTCCAGGAATATTCCGGGAAGATTCACAGAAAGTTTCGGAGCCGCCCATCTTATACGCACAACGCATGCAACTACTCCCTCGTTTCAGAGCACTGCGGACGCTACCCGTATATACGGGTCTGCCGTATACGGGCGGCACGTACGGTTCTCCCGGACAGCTGTGAAACCAGCTACACCGCATTTAACCCGGACGATAATAAGGCCTTTATTCAGGAAAGGGGTAGACTAAATGTATCCTCTTGTCACGATGCATTGCGATGCTGAAACACAACTCTCGTTCCTCAACATTTATATGTCTTATAAAACAAGCAGCCGGTTACGATTACGACCACTCATATTTGCCCCTGCACTAATAAATTGCCAATTTGGTCTAGGCGTCCCCGTCGAACAGCTCCATTCACACCACCTGGATAAATCTGTTTCGTTAATCGCCTTTTAATAATCCTTTCAAAGAGATCACTACATTTAATTATTCCCACTTTATGTAGATTTGGCGACGTGGCCCACAGCTTGCTAAGTCTACAGATAGGCTCCAAGACGCCTCACGTGGGATTATGAAGCTGCTATCAAAGCAACCCGCTACAATCCTATCAGATCAAGCAAGCCTAATCCATCTTCGCTTCAGTGTTGTGCTTAAACCATCAGTCAGAACACATTCTGGATAGTGATCTATGATGTTCATTACGACAAAAGGCTTAAATTAATCGGAATGCGTTCTGACTATAAACAGGCAATCGATTTATTTACACAATAAATTTGTAAGGCAATATTTACTAATACTGGCTATTGCATCATAAACGCTACAAATATTCATATTTAAAATGCATACTAATATAAGAAAGTGTTTTAACAGTTTAATTCATTTAAAATAAAAAAAATGAACATGAACAGATTTGGAAGGAGTACAGAAGTTTATGACTGTTCAAGCCAATTAGCCTGAAAGTATAGCGACTAGAAATGGATATGCAATATTTCTGTATCATTAATACAAACCATAGTTGAAATACCTAAGTACCTATCTATATAAATTATTTATTTGGTTTATTTCTATCACAATTACTAAGATCCCATTATCCTTCTCTTTGTTTATATAGTTCTTCAGCAGCTTAACATAATGACTGGATTGCATGACTCGGATTCGATGTAATACTGCTAACAACAGGAATTCGTAAACATTTATATTTAGGTACTCTTTTAGTTGCTAACAGCAAAAACTACTTTTCTATAAGCTCACAGAATTACATGCAAACTGCAATAATTTCTTATAGATATCGTCAATTTGCTTTTGTTTGCGAAAACAGTCGTAAAACAAACTTTAAATCCAGGTTTGAATGAACGAGAAACGCTGGAAATAAAATGTGGATTACATTTTTGGCACGGTGCCTTAAAACTAAACACTTAGGGCCCCTCTTGCTCCATGTGGTTAAACCAGAACGAATAATATAACTCGATTAGTATGCACTTAATAAGAATTAAAGGTAGCCACAGGCCTTTACCTGCATTTACTTAACATTTATGTGACATTCATTTTACAGAGTGACATACAAGTGAATGTTGATAAGCTGTCCTTTATGGAAATAATAGTAGTCGTCTTTTATTTATGATAAACTTTCCCAGAGAAAAAATGCGTTTGCAAATGAATTAACGAACAAAATATAAACTTGTTATCTGTACTGTTTACAGTTGTACTGTACTGTTTACTGTACTGTGGCCTTTTGTCTTGGACTAACATCACACAAGACCAGAGACTATATATCCAATTGAATGCGCCTGCGGGGGAATGCGGCTCGCCAAACATTACTTGTAATCAACGTATGCAACCTATGTACGATGACGGGCCGCCAGACAGTTTCGCAGCGGCTGACCAATCACAGCTCTCTTACTTCGTCTCTCGCCGTCCGTAAATTGGTGAGTTGGGTTTCAAAGGAAAATGTATCTTATGCGCTCTCCACTGGATAAGTGCTCCCTGCATAAGACCATTAACCCGGCCCCGGGGGAGGTAGAGTCACCCTCTCTATCACCCACCGGGGTAATTCCTGTCCGGCGCGTCCAAGCCACGGGTGTGGGCACCCCTCACTAAAGCAGGCCGGAGTGGGACGGTGGCCAAGTACGAGCAGGGACCCTGTACTGCGGGGTATGTCGCGGAGCCCGTGCCCAGGGTTACGGTTGAAGACCTCAACGGCTGAGAAGGCGCAGATGGAAAGCATCTATACGGCGGATCAGGCGGAAGAGGAAACGGATCTGGGGTACCGTGTTAGGCAACAATAAGGTCCAACCTGAACGAGTCGGCAGCCTCACGTAATGACTTGGTATTCCTGGTGATTCAGTCGGAGAGGTCGAGAGGAGATCATGGATGATGGACATGTCCGTGCTCTCACAACTGCGTCCCAGGCATGCAGCGCCTGTGGAGAAGTCACTCCAGCCGTGCCTGAAAAGGTGCGGATCACAACACGGGGACTCGCAGTCACCGGTGATAAACCTTGCGCTAGTGACAAGAAATGCCGGGCCGCAATAGGACTCTATAGCCATCAACGACGATGTGGGATCTAACCAACCCACTAGCGCTGCAACAATCATCTCTACAGATGCTGTGGTCAATGATGATGATTTCTATTTACTGTAAGATGATCAATGATAGGCAGCGGGTCAATATCGCAGGAAAGTTCTTCGTAAAATGAGGGTATTCTATTATCGTTCCTAAGGTCAGCTTACCTGAAGTCACCATGATTGTGTAAGTACATTGTAATTTTGTATCGTTCTACAGACATGCAGAGTACTTATGATACTAATTTTAACTTATTAACTATTTCACGCCCGATCAACTGCTTGTCGCAAGTGTGCTTGTTATACATAAGTTAATTATACAATGCAACGATACAGAAAATGTTTCTGGACAAATATCGTTATGTATATTTTTAATTAATATACTTATACCCTCTCAGTTAATTTAAAGTTAATATCAAAACTTTTTTGAGAACAAATTATATTACCAATATTAAAAATAAGAAACGTTTTTGTTCATATAATTTCCGTACAATTAACAATAACATCATATTTGTATTTTTTATTAGTTTTTTCAAGAAATGAGTTGGCATATTTTTACATCAACTGGTCAATGGACAGATACAATAGGTTTTACTTACATTTGTACCCAAATGCGACAAAATCGCATAATCGCGCCAAATAAAAAATAATATGGCTGGTTTTCTTAGAACATTATCATATATTAAAACTGTCGATTTTATTACAATTAGAATGATATTAAAATCAGAAAAACACGATAAAACTATTCTATAGGGTGTTTGGAGTTTGGAGTATGGAGCGCCAATTTATTTTATTTATTCGCTCCATACTCCAAACACCCGGTATAAGATACATATGTATAAATAAGTATAAATATTTGGTTAGTTATATAAAATAACTACATAAAAACAAAACATTCCAGCAGAACAAAATAGCAATCCGAAATGCATATTGAAGTAAGATAAATTCTCATTTCTTCATCCCATTAGCACAATTATAGCCATACGTGCTTATCTAGATTAATTTCCAATAAGTTAGACTTACATAAAATATAGTAAAGTACAAAAATATATATTTGACTTAATTTTAGAAGATACGTCATTCTGTATAGGTACTTACATTCAGTCCCAGTATGTCGTAACCTGAAAGATCGTCAATATTTTTATGAAGATCTATTTTTCAATAATGGTACATAAAGTGTTCGCGTAATTTGAATGCACAGTTTTTTATAATACTTTCGTTTTACACTTGACTCTCCATCTCTAGCCCTTACCTTATTTAAGCAACTCGATTCGTGGTGGTTGAAATAAATACAATTTGAAATATAGTTTAAAATAGACTCATAGATAAGCTCGCCTTTGCGTATAATATTTCTTGTAAATGTATTTTTTAAGTTTCTGCGCAATAAATAATAAGAATGTGAATATAAAATGGCCGGTCAGTGCATTGAGCATGCGCGAAAATTGTGTATTTTTATTTATTTCTCAATATTATTTATGATAAAGTCTTGATTATTTATGATAAAATTTTGAAACTAAAAGTTTAGCGATATTTTGAATAGGTAGGTACTTACCTGTTTTTGACGCAAGATACAAATCAAAGGACTTTTTTTATACCAAAATGTAGTAAGTTTTACTAAAGCAATGATTTACTTATAAGAAACGTCGTACGGGAAAAGGGATGTCTTCATACTTTTTTTTTTCAGTTCGTCCGTCTGTCTTTCTTACCGTCAGAGGGCTGTCTCATGAACCTTAGATAGAGATAGTGAGTTGAAATTTCACAGAAACGTGTGCGTTGCTGCGTCAGCAATAATAAAACGAAGCTAATAAAAATAATAATAAAGGGGGTCCCCACACCTGTGTGTTGAGTTCTGTTGTGCGTTTTAGGGTTTTGTAGCAAAAAAGAAAGTTGCCTGTCTGTCTGTCTATTCGATCCTTATTCCTATTCTCAGGTAAGGTTTTCAGTAGAAATTAAGATCTGAAATGTGCGCAATCAAATGTTATGTTATGTCGTTCAGGTTATAATTAAACATTGCTGAATTTGCTTGGTTTTCATACTGTTGACCTGGAATCATGTTTGGCACGAAATTATCTTCCCCTGAGTTGCACAAAACTGTTGCATATGCATTGAAACAAATGACAATCCTATGAGATTCACGCCAGAAAATTAGTTATACTTTGGCCGTTGAGAGAATGCGATATTGACACATGTCTATGTCCCTGTCTGTCCTTCGCCACTTTTCATTCTATCTCATTCCCACAAAAATTGCATCCCAAAATGACATGGTGTCAGGATCGCATTCTCTCAGCGGCCATAGTATAAGTGACAACTTTAAATAAAATCATTTTGTGCAACTCAGTGTTAGTCGTAAAGAAAAAATCCGAAAACAGATGTTGTTCCTTGCGCGACTTTTTCTCAAATTAGATTAGGTCGCATCAAAGTTTTTACCTAATTGGCTTATTCGAAAGATAGGGCTAAAGTAGTATGGGAGACTGTTGGATACCGATATAAAGAGAGAGTAGGCACTAAATGTTTGAATGAATAGATCAGCCAAAACCTCCAAGTCTTTAAATGCACAGGAAACTAATTAGAACTCACTCACTGGCACTTATCATTCTGCCATCAAACCAAATCATCTTCAATCATATCAAAGTCTTGTACGCCATAATACTCGTATCAGGTGTTGTAAAAGTTCGCACATGGAGTCGGCGGCGTCACCACTGGGTGCTGCGTGAACGTGTGGAGGGGCTGAACTCGCGGGGGCGTCGGTGAGGTGCCGGGGGTAGAGGGCGAGAGGGTGAGGCGAGGGGTACTCGTCTTCTTCAGGGCGCGGGGTGTGCGGGCGCGTGGCTAGCTGCTCTTTGTGTCAAGCCGGTACGGTGCGTGAATGGTCGCCACGCTGCCGATCTCCGAATGCCCTAGAAGCTCCTCAGGATGCTCATGCTCACGCTCCCGCCGCTTCTCCTCATTTGTGTAGTAGTGAGCGGCGCGACGACGCGTACAGCACAAGGCCGCAGCCACGGACGCTAACACCGCTACCACTACAAGAATAAGGCCTTCGAGAAGACTCATTTGCGCCTCATGAGTACTGCTGCATGGCTCGAGACGTTCGTATGTCATCTCCGCGAAGCTGACACCTCGTAGTCTGTAAGGAGTGTAGCACTTTAGGTACCGGATGCTCCCGTTGAGAACACTCATGCTCATGAACCCCAGCATGGTCCCCGCGGAACACTGGTCGCAGTGCCACATGTTCTTCGCCAGGTCTATCTGACTGATCGCCTCCAGCCTCTCGAGCGAGCGCTCGTCTAAACTCTGCAGTTGGTTATGCGATATGTCGAGCCTTTGCAGAAATCTAGTTTTGGTAAGTAGCTTGTAGGGAAAGTTTTTGAAATTATTCCACGATAAATCTAATGCCACTAGATGATCATTGTACGACAAGAACTTCGGCGGCAGCTCGTCTATGGAGAGATTCGCGAGCCCTACTCCGTGGAGTTCCGGTAGGATCTGCAGAACTATAGCGATTTCGTTGAGGGGGAGGTTGTTGCCGCTGAAGTTTATAGTCTTGAGGGAGTCCACGACGGGTGCGAAGGTCTGGAGATGAAAGCGGTCTAGTTTGTTGTCTGCGAGGTCGAGGTGGATCAGGCTGGTCAGGTTAGTAAGGGCTGCGGGCGCGAGAAGAGCCAAGCGATTCCGCGACAGACATAGCATGATCAGCTGCCGCTGACGACCGAATGTGTTGTCCACAATCACCGGCAGTTGGTTCCCATCCAATTTCAGCTTCTTTAACTTCGTCAGACTAATAAATTCGTCAGCCATCAGATACTTGAACTGGTTCTCTCCAAGGTCCAGTTCCTCCAGATGAGCCACGAGATGATAAATTTGCGTATTCACTCTTCTTAGCAGGCATCGTCTGCACTTGAATATTTTTAGACGTTGTATGTCTTTGAAGACTTCAGGGTTGAGTTCAACTAAAGGATTGTAACTTAGATCCAAATAATAAAGATTGCCCAGCATTCTGAACAGTCTTGTCACTAATGACGAGATCTCATTATGGGATAAGACGAGAGTTTTCAGTGCAGTCAGATGCCGGAAGGTCTCGCTCGGCATATGTTCAATGTGGTTGTGGTCTAGATACAGGTCCGTTAGATTAATCAGACCCCTGAAATTATCCACTCTCACACCAGTCAGATTGTTGTGTGAGAGGTTGAGAATCATTAAGTTCTGCAGGCCCCAAAAGGAATACTGCCCGATTGAAGGTATGTTAGAGTGTGTGATTTGTAGTTCCTTCAAGTTCGAGAAGGGTACTGGTTGGGTGAATATGGGTCCGATAGTGAGAAAATTTGGTCTTTCCGGTGGTGCTGTGATGATGAGGATCTGTGCGGACCTGTCGAGGTACTCGACTGGGACGGCGTGCATGTCTCCGCGGGCGCAGGAGACGCGGAGGGCGCGGCCGCCGTCCCGCGCCGGCGCCACGCCGCACGCGCACTCCGCGGGACACATCACGTCGAAACTGTTGCCAGGCGACGTCAGCAACACTGCCAGAAGATCCACTGCCCACCACGAGACGAATATTCTTCTGCAACAAAGAAAACAAAATGTTTAATTGATTTGTCATGTCTGTTAGTTTAGAATTTTCGTATGTATCTGTATTAGGAGAAGTATGCAATAAACAGGAACGTGTATATATTGTTAGATATTTACTCAAGAATGCGCAGTGCGGAAAAATAACGAGCATGAGGCTTTTTATTCAATCACATAACACACGCAGAGTTTATTTACGTTTATAGCATCGCAAAAGCGACGAGTATAGCGGGCAATACAAGTCGGCCGCCGGAAAAAATATCGCAGTTGACCCTTCAATGGAATCGACAAACAACACTCCGAAGATATTGATTTTTCGAGTAAATTATTGTGTAGGTAGGTACCAGACTACATTGTACAATGCACAATGAAAGACTGAAGTAAGTACACACTAGGACGGAACGGGGTGTTTATTATTTGTGCACCACTGTTCAACGCAATCCTTATAATGACGTCACGTGCGAGGTGCACAGAAATCGTGAGAGTGTTCTAGCAAAAAAACGTCAGCCGTAATTGCAATGTCCCCGCGCAAAATAAATCAAGTGGAATAAACGGCGTGGAATGAAAAAAAACTTGCCTAAATCCGGCGAGCTACTAACGAGATTAGCGGTAGTGAAATATCGTCGTGCTTACTCCACCGATTCAAAACCCCTGAAAAATACCAGCTTGATAACAAAAGGCTTTTTTGACGCCGCTTCGGGTCTGTAAGGAAGGGTATAAATTACATTTGTGGAGGGAATTTTATATTTCTTATATATAACTATAAAAGCTATTTTAATGACAGGTAAATCAGGTCTCAAATTTATCTGACTTGAGTATTAGGAAAAGATTTGGAATTGTGAGGTATGCAGATAGAAAAAAATAATCGGTTAAGTGCGGGTCGGTATCGCACACGAAGGGTACCGTACCATCGTACAACAAATCAAAAGCACTCAAAACAATAAAAAAATAAACAAAAAGAAAATTTAAAAAGTTTATGCCTTCACGAGATTTGAACCGACGACCTCCGGATTGAGAGTCTACATCATACCGGCTGAGCTACCACAACCATGTGGGTTGACGCGAAATATGCTATCATATTTAAATGTGTAGTATATGTGTCTATGACATGGTTGCTATGACAATAAATAAACAGTTAGGCTGGATTCACACGGCATAGTCCTGCACGTTTTTTTGCAGTATACGTCTTAACGGATAAACAGTGGCCTTGGTTCACACGGCATTGTCCTGCACGTTTTTTTGCAGTATACGTCGTGTGAACCTAGGCCACTGTTTATCCGTTAAGAAGTATACTGCAAAAAAACGTGCAGGACTATGCCGTGTGAACCACGCCTTACAGTCAAGATCTCCATTTTGAAATGCGTAAGTGTATCTAAACACGTCTCTTGTATCGGGGCCCCCTTTAATTTGCAATATCTCTCGTATTTCAGTATTTGTGGTTGGTGCGGCAACAGATATACACATTCTGTGAAAATTTCAGCTTTCTAGCTATTACGGTTCGAGCAGACGGACCCGGTGACAGACAGGACGGACGGACGGACGGACAGACGGACAGCGAAGTCTCAGTAATAGGGTCCCGTTTGGCACCCTTCGGGTACGGTACCCTTAAAAGCATCTTTTGTTTACCACTTCTGGAAAACAGGGAAAGTAATTTAAATAATGTTTCTTAAATCGGTTATTTCACGGCAAATGGGACTTCCCGCCGAGCAGAATAAAATTAAAATAAAGACAACGTGATAATGACAATTCGGGAACTTTTAATTTCTTTTCAACAGATGTTTCGCAAAATAATCGGTTTTTGTTAAGGATGTCAGTAACAACAGTGACGACAACGGACCGAAGGACACGGTGTAAACGCGGTGTAAATTGCTACGAGACGTCGAACAAATGTAAACTTTACCATACATCAATCAGTCTTCGAACGATATTTTGGCTGATGATGGGTGACGATTGCAGGGAGGGGCCACTTCTACGTAACTTAATGCAACGAATCGTGTTATGAACCTGTCCTAACCTACAAAAATGGGGGATAATAGCCGAAACCTCGAGCTCTCTGTGCAAGTGCGGAGCAAAATAAACAACAGACCACCTCAAATCTTGCCCAGACGGCCCCAAATGTCACGAGGAGGTTCTTATGGAAGCTTCGGCAAACGCCATAGCGGTGGCCAATTTTTGAAAAAATATAATTTAATTTGCAAAAATCTGCAATTTAACGCTTCCACACGATAAGAAGAAGTTCAACCTGTCCAAAGTTTTACCTAATAAGATCACACGTGTACATAACATAGCGTTACGTCTTTTCCGAGGTGACAGATAAGTATGCCCACTTTTAGCTAGTTATTCAATATTGGATGATAGGGAGCAAGCCCATCGCCGCAGCAGTAATGACGGGTTCCGTTTCCATCACTGCAAGGTGAATACCTACCTACTTATCTAATTGGTACATGGTCGGCACCGGGATTCAAACTCGCTCATCATCGCTGACTGAAAAAATAAAGTAGTAACATTGTATGTAAAAGCAGCTGCTAATTTAACTCGTTCTTCCCCTTTTGAATTATTACAAAAAAGTTCAGCGACGATTTCGGTCTCCAAACCTTATTCCGGAATTATCCCGTCATTTATTTTTCTCTGCATTAGCTTAATTATAATTACGAAGATTTTAGGAGAATCTCAACTTTTTGCCATAGCCTCGTCGTCGCGTCGTTTTGAAACCAACTTATTGGCAAAATGGTTAATTAATTTGAGTATCTGTTACACCCGTAACAGATACTCCAATTTTTCCTTTTTATTTTATAAATAATTCTGACATTACTCAGCCTGTGTGGGCTATTCTTGAGATGTTAAAACCACTAAACTAGAGGGACTAAAGGCACTAAACTGACAACCTCAAATCCGACAGCTCTTGCGTGGCGGCCACAGATTCCATTTTCAAACACACCATTTTAATTAGTTTAGTTAGTATAGTTCGTGTCGCTTTCGGAATCGCAGGCAGTGTTTGGTAAACCTAGGTGTATCCGGGTAAAGCCCAAAGACAAATTGAAGTTGATTGAAATTTCGGACCTTACCCAAGAGGCTTGGGTAATGCTAGGTTTACCGGTTATACCTAGCTTTATATATCCTAGCTATATCCAATCAAAAACAAGTAGTATTGGATTAAACATCTTAAGAGACCGGTGACCGCGTGGATTTCCCATACAAACGTAATACAAAAATGATTTGAATTTGAGAATAATTGGTCCCGACCATATGCTTTAGGAGAGTAATAATTCTAGGTTACAAATCCCCATTTATTATTAAATAAATCCCAACACTACAATGGTGGTATGGTTCAGTCCCACCTACCCCCCGGGGGTATGGTGGGTCTGCAGTAGTCTGACTAAGAATAAGTACCCAGTTAGCTTAGATTGAAATAAAACATCCTGTATTCTACCAATGGTTCTTTGAACCAACAAGCACGCAACTAAAAAGTATTTTATGCTATGCTATCTCCACATGTTGTGCTTAATATTCAACTGCGTAATTTTTTCAGCGGCATATTGTCTTAAGAGGTTCGGTACAACTTAATTAACGTTCTCATTTTCGTTACTTCCGCTGTGCTCGATCGATACGTGTTTAGTATGACCTTGAGCTAAAATCAACCTGCTTGATCACGCTAGCTAGGATAACACCAAACTCTAGTACACTTTGACAACTTCATACAAAATATGAACAAAGTTGAGTTTAGCGTCATGGCGAAAAGAGTTAAAACAGCCTTTTGCCAATCTAAAGTTACGCTAAATCGGGATATTGTATACTGATATTTCTTTATACTAGCTTGTTGATCATAACATCCATTTGCTTACGCATTTAAAACGCAATTCGGTTTTGAGGGTTCCGATCTTGAAAAGGAAAAAAGAAACCTATCAAGGATCACTTCGTTGTCCGTCTTTGTGTTCGTCCGTCCAGCCGTCTGGCAATAGTCAATAGTCAAAGTATTTATTCATAAAACAATAGTTCAATTGTGTGTGAAATAGACATACGGTATAACAGTTCAACATTAAAATGTAACTAAAATTAAATTAAACTAAAAATAAAATTTACAAGAACTTTTTTATCGAGAACGCGTGGAGATATTAAGTGAAAATATAATTTTCTCAGGTCTGTGGTCCCAGAGTGGTCAAGATCAACGCAATCAAACGTTACGACCGTTTATGCTGTAAAACTGTTGTGTTATCTTACTCTTTACTTCCAAAGGGAAAATTGTGAAAACTGTAAACCTCTGTCGTTCTGCAAAAATGTGTAATTTGGTTTGCATGGATGATATCACACTTAAATTTTTATATAGAAACCTAATTAAGTACATCTTCCTAGGTAACCATCTCCAATTGTAATCACAACCCTTGGTGCGCTCACATTTGGCCGTTTATTTTTGCTTGATATGAAGTTATCATTAGCCAGAGGGCACCATTTTGAATGTATGTGACGTCACATATCCTATAAATAGTGGACAATCAAGGCTTTTCTAAAGACACCTCATTTGTAAATTTCTGACAAGTACCTAGCTTGGATGTTCTGAGGCAACAAGTGAACATAATACAAACTGGACAAAAGCATAACCCTCCTTTTGGCTTCGCTGTAGTTGGGTAAGTTGTATAATTGAAACAAAAAGTAAACTTTAGAAAAAACCGACTTCCACAAACCCTATTTTATTAGATTGAGTTTAATACAAACTGTAACCCCTTATCCCCCCACCCTTGGGGAATTAATTTTGTCAAATCCCATCTCAGTGCTACCCCACGCTACTAAGGAACCTCTGTACAAAGTTTCATGGCTCTAGGTCCACCGGTTTAGGCTATGCGTTGCCTGCCCGTCAGCCACGCATTGTATTTGTACCTAGTATTGAGCAGATCTGGTGGCCATATGTGGTCTTCATCAGCAGTTCCGCATCACAATATTATGCTTACCATGTGCATTTGCACGAGTTATTATGAAAAACACAAAAATCACTATAGGTCTGCCTATAATATTTGAAGAGTTCCCTCAATTTCTCCAGGATCCCATCATCAGATCCTGACCTGGTGTCAATGGGACCACCCTTGAGGTATTACCTTACGCCGAAAAAAGATTTGTTCAAATCGGTTCATAATTGGCGGAGTTATCGCGTAACAAACATAGAAAAAAAAAAACAAAAAAAAAAACATACGGGTCGAATTGAGAACCTCCTCCTTTTTTGAAGTCGGTTGAAAACTACTCATTAATTAGAGCACCCGTCTGTAAATTCTGTGGTAAATGCTGTAGATTTCACTATTGTATTGTACCCTTCCAATTGTACCTCGGATTCGACGCAGTGTGGAATTGTAGCATCTCTAATCCTATTAACTCTAGATGCAGCATAGCAGCTGAGTAACTGTATCGGTTGCAGCTCTCGTGTTACTCTGTTGAATGTTGAGATGAGTACTTTGGCAGGGTTCCACACCCAAAGGCCGAATCAATAAAAGGTTTAGGTAATTTCTTTTCTTGATATAAATTATTGCGGTAGCCTAGTGGGGACGAGAGCAGCGAAGCCTCCGATAGTCTTCGTGTTAGTTCGGCATGTATATCACAAGAATCACGATGTAGGAAAGGATGTAAAATTATATTATTTTTATGAATTTTATTTTAACGACATTTCATGAAATAGGTTATAAATTCTATGATATTGCCACAACATTATAATATTTATGCGAAATTAAATTAATCAGTGGTTACTGGTAGGTTAGTGAATGGAGAACCTAAAGTAATACTATTGTCATTCCTATATTTAACTTATGGCAGATTTCCTCGCATGATGATAATATTAAGTAGGTAGTGATATTGGAGGTTTTCGTCACAGCCACCCACTACCGATACTGCCCCGCTATTTGGTGTGTGTACGGAACCCTCACCATTATAAGCGTTCTGCACATTGCCGCTTTTACCCCTTTTGTCTGTATAAAATCACGTAGCAGTCGCAATGCACTCACAGCTCTCTCGAACGTTGTCACGTACACAACTCTATCCAAGCTCTATCCATTGGAAATAAAATCAGGGAATCAAATATCCACATACGCGAAATAGACATTATAGCATCATATTTTTTGTGTAAGACATTTAATTGATGTTAGACTTTTTCACGCTCAATACTATATGTACTCAAAGTTATTTAGGTCCTTTTGCACCTAAAACACTAATTACGTTTAGCGCGTTAATCACAATTAATTTTGACATAAGTATTTCATATATTTTGACAGTTGCTAAATAGAATTAAGACGCTAATCGTATTTAGTGTTTTTGGTGCAAATGGACGTTAGTTTTTTTGGTAATTTATATCCTTATGCCAAACGGAAATATTGAAGAAATTTAACAAATTCATACTCGATTGATTATTGCTGATATTTTCTCTATTGTAGTTTAACCTCTCACAATATGGACCTTTGGCAACTTGGTTAAAGCTGTTGGATTACAAGCTGCCAGTTAAGCTAGTTAGTTAGTTTTGGCACTTTCAGAATTGCACACGCTGATTTAATCAAACTTGATAACTGAAAAATTAAATCAACATGTTCAAGTTCATTCAAAACCCAACGGTAGAAACATTTGATTTTAGAATTGGTAAGTTCAAGGATCGATAAAATCTAAGTAATCTACTTTAAATTAGGACCCCGCACGTTTTAAATTTTGGCTGCATGGCTGTAACGTCAGTCAGTCGTCAGTCAGGGCGTATTGCTAAGGGTAGATGTCTCTAGTAGTTATCTCGATAAACCATTTTTTACGCAACAATCCCATGTCTATATTCCCTTTAGATCCCAAATACTAACTAACTATCTCGATTTACGTGGAAAAAATATACCGTTCGATGATGGTTCGATGTTATGATGTTCTTAAACAGTCTTCACAAAAATATTTTAGGGATTTCCTATACCTCCGGAGGAATATCGCTTCAAAGATTAACATCTGACAAAAGCCATCGTCTTAAAACTAACTAGGACTTAGTAAATATTACGATAATTTAGAATCCATCTATCGCCAGTCACACTCGCCACTCCTTTCTTATTATTTTCCCGAACCGAGTCACCGCTCTCAATTTAACTCGAGTCCTGTACTCGCTTAAATGTTTTAATCGCTGAAATGTTTGCCAACACATCGCTTACCTCTCTTTTTATTAACGCCTAAAGGCTTAGCACGGCATTTTTGCTTTATTTATCTCGCGCGTATATTGCCACGAGATTGCGACATACGGGATTTTTTTATGGCACTGTGCGGCCTGCACACCGCTTTCATGATCACGACGCAAGATATCTGCAGCCTCATAAAGTGAATACCTATTTTACCACTGAGCTTGTCAAACCCCGTACAGGGGTATCTTAGTCATTTTGTAGCAGACCGCAGAGGTAAACGCTAGGGCGAGATTTCCCGTTAACAAAAGACGCCGTTACGACGCGATTGAGCGTGGCAGCCACTATGCTCGCTCTCATTCACCTGCTAGCAGCCAACGCTCACTCTCGTTCACCTGCTATATAGCAACTACGCTCGCTCCCGTTCACCTGCAAGCAGCCTACGCTCGCTCTCATTCACCTGCTAGCAACTACGCTCGCTCTCGTTCACCTGCTAGCAGCCTATGCTCGCTCTCGTTCACCTACTAGCAGCCGACGCTCGCTGTCTCGCTCACGCACTCACGCGACTAGTCGTCTGCACTTGCGGTCTGTCGGCTATACTAACCACCAAACTCCATAAATCGATTTGAATTACTAAATAAGAGATATAAACGAAATCTTCTGAGGATGAAGTAGCTAATGAAGTTTCATACAAAATAAAATGTTGGCTCAACTTTCCCGGGCCGCAGCGAACGACGGCGGCGGCGTGGCGACAACGAAGACATACTAATTGAAAGTTTGTGCATCCACCGAGCGGTCCAAGAACAGTTCAAGTACCGTGATGAATAAATCATGAACAAGAAAGATATTCCCAGTTCCGTCCAGCGCCGGTTTAATAACTTATGCACAACACCACGTAATGCGTTGAGTGTATGCAACCGCGGTTATAATGTTTTTGAGGTTAGCTCTAGTCGGTAACTATATAAAAATGTGTGCTTTACTGGAATTTTCTATGCTCTCTGTTTCATACATGTATACCTACTTAAATAGAAAAACTTGCAATAGGTGCAGCATATTCCTTATTGTACAAACATGTGAATAAAAAAAATGTGCTTAACTGACTAAAGTACTTCGACGGACTGGTATCTACAACTATTTGGTGCATTTACAAACATGCCTGCTTTGTTTTGTCGCAATATTTCATCTCTGGAAGAAGGTCTGCATTTATTTGGTTGCTCAAACACCAAGGGACAAAGCACTTGTTTATGCCACGGGCAAGATATTGATTCTTGAAGTAACGTCACTAAATTCACTCAGGAGTTAAAGTACCTACTCCTCTGATTCAACTTCTCAGCAAAGCCAAGTCAAAAAAAACTACAATTTTGAACATATCAATAAGTAAGGACGCAAGAACAATTTTGTAACCTTGATTTCTAGTGCCTCTACGTAAAATAAACTCAATGTCCGTCAAAAATAATGCTACAAAAGTTTTATAAAACAGTTCCCTGAGTTTCACGAAACTAATTTGAAATTTAAGTTGTCACTTAAATAATTTAATCGCGAGAATCTCATAGGATAGTCATTTGTTTCAGTTGCTAAGCATTTGCTAAAAATTAAAAATCTGTTTCGTGAAACTCAGCAGTAGCACAGACTGTACATTTATGGATACTACTCAGTAGTATCAGAAACATCCCTTTAGCAAGCTGATCGAGCATGAAAAATGCAACGAAAGGAAGCTTTACGAGCATTTTATGTGCAGAATCTCGGACAGTAGCAAAAATGTAATTTGTCTATCCTGTACCCGCGATTCGAGAGGCTATAGCCGGTGGAACGGAAAAGGTATAAAATAAATACTGTATTGAAATATGGCAAATATGACAAAATCCAATGTGGGCGGGCAATGGATACACTTAACATAATCAAAAAACAATTTACCAAAACGGTTCTTAGAACTTAAGGACGACGCAATTGATATATCTAATAAATACAAAATTCAATGCCATTGTTTTTTTGCAGAATTCAATAGGCAACGCTGTTGTTCATAGTTTAAAGACTGTGAAAGGTTTATTATAAATCACATAAAAAAAACTACTAAAACAAAATATTATACATACGTATTTCTAAGCGTGTATTCGGCAGCCAAGCCTTTCGTATTTCAGTTGGGGTCTTGCGTATTTCTTGAATCCGTGTGATAGGGACTACGATAGCTTTACTGGTAATTCAACCCTGATCGTGACGTATACACCTACACCTACAATGTCGGTAGAGGGTACTTAAGTATGTTTATGTATGTGGAAGTTCATGTTCGATTGTTAGCCGACAAAGGATGGGTGATTGAGTTTCTGAGAAGGCTTTTTTATCTGCAAGACAACAAAGAAACGTCCCTTATGCCTGCTATGTATACAAGTACAAGTGCTCGTTAATTATTTTACTGGATGTCCTCAGATGATCAGAATATTTTGAGCACAGGACCGAAATACATAGCGTTATTAGTGATTGGGATATGGCCGCTTATAATGTCGATATAGTTACAAACTGTGTTGCGTGTAAAGGCCCCTCTTCACATAGAGAGATGCGACAGCAGATGTCATCTGCCGATGCATCCGACGATGTGAAGAGGGGGTGATTTGCGCGTCTGTGGTAGGTATTTAACGTCAGCAGATGCGTCCGCCTCGAATCCGCTTGTTGTCGGTTTTTTGGCACACATCAAAGGGTTTCGGCGCGAACGTCTGGCGTCTGACCACGCGTCTTCAGATGTGTGTACAGCTCGTGGAAATTCATCTGCGGAATCATCTGTCTAGAGCCTGCAGACGCGTGGCTCTATGTGAAGAGGGGGCCATAAGGGATAGGGATAGTTAATAGTATAACTATTAACTATCCCTATCCCTTATGGCCCCCTCTCCTCATAGAGCCCAAGCCTTCTTGTCATAGGATTTGCTCTTTGTGACCCGAGCATGGAACTTTGCACAGTGGGCTGACTAAATAGTTCAGTTTTATCCAGAGCACCACCATGTAAAGTTCCATACTCCGTTCAAGTGCATATTTCCATAAATAAATAACACCTAGGGCCGATTTTTCAATCCTCACATAAACATTATCTGGCGAGTGAAAAAGATTTTTTCGTGGCTTCCGATTGTCTCTAAGAGTACTAGCAAATTCAATTACAAAATATAGATACTTTGATATGCCCCTGGCAGGTATTTCCCGACCACCGCGTATGCAAGCCCTCTCTGTCAAAACCAGAAAGTTGAAAAAGTTAACGACGGGAAAGACCAAAAGCCTCAGCGTAAAGCTATGTTTGGTTTATCTTAAAAAAAAACTGTTTGTAGTCTCAGCACGCAGCAGAAGAACTCCATGGTCTAGTGGGTTTCACGCCTGCTTCTCACGCAGGAAATGAAAGATCGAATCCCGGTGCTGACCATGTAGCAATGAGATGATTAATTTTGGACGTTCCGTGTTTCGAGTGACAGCTTGTAGGTCCCGGTTGCGTAATGCCAGACTGTATACTACCACAGACAGGGGCTGCTCTGTGCTCGAATGTAGTTTGCTCTAATGAGTAGAGAGCATAGTACATATCAGCACAGACAATGTCTGTAATCAAATACATTTTGCTTTAGAATATTGGAGCAAAATACATACGAGTACAGACAGCCTAAACACTTTTTAGTCTGCTGCGGTGCATAATATGGCTTTGTAAAATGTATGGTTTATAACAGAACCTATAGTATAAGGACATAAAGTGACCTAAAGCAACCAATTCGGTTTAGTGGAACTACAAGAGGTCGCCTTGCTCCGCTCCGCTTCGCTCGGCTTTGGGTGGTACATAAAGTTGTGACCTAACACAACTTATCTATAGTATAAGCACAGAAAGTGACCTAAAGCAACCAAATTTTATAAAAAAAAGTCGTTAGTTTAGTTAATTTTTCGATTACTCAAATTCATATCGCTTAAGTTAACAGTATCTCATCATCAGTCGCCAAGTTTATTTTTATTCGCTCATTTTATAATTCCCCTTTTAATTATTAAACAATTACTTTCTTACTTATAAAAGTGTTTCATTTCATTACCCTGCCAAATCCTTTGCCCTGCACACGTATACGTAGTTTGCTTTGGAAATGACAAGCATAAAGCAGAGAATGTCTGTGCTGGATTACATTTCGCTCTATAGTGTAACCTTTTCAGTCGAGAGATTGTCATTCTCCTGGCCGAAAAGGAAAAAAAATGACATTAAAATCAGGGCAAATTAAGTTCTCATCCCCTTGCAATAGATAGACATGAATTGACGTCTTGGTAGTCACTGTCAAAGTCAAACACTATTTTGTGCTTCTGAGCAGTAGAGGTAATGAGCACAAAGTGGTCCAGCACAGAGTATGGGTGTCTGTGGTAGATACAGACTGGCATTGCGCGTCCGGGTAAATACATATGCCCATCGGTGGGGATCGTAATGGGCTAAAACTTTGTCTCAGCACAAAGCCGGACTAAAATCCATTCTCATATATATAGCAACAACAAACCCATAAGTACTGAGTAGCTCATAAACCGCGCCACCCTTTTTCATTATTCCTTCTGTCTGTATTTCGCTCGTGACGTCATCGGCGGATTTACGCAGCTGCCCGTCCATTGAATATTGTGAAACTTTATTTTATTCACAGTTTTGGCCCGCACGTGCGTTCACATTGTGCATTCCAGTTTTCATACAAAACAGCGCCGCCAATGTGGTAATCCAGTATGGCTCGTTTAATAAAGCAAGGATATTATCGGAGTCCCACTTTCAATTGTACTTTTATTGGACGTTGGTCAGAGCTGGAATTCCGAACGGGCGATTAAAAATAAATGTTATTATCATTGCTACTCGTTATAATTAGATATATCAATGTACCCTACGTAGTATGATCTGAATGGATTATTTACAATAGGAGAGGTGCGTGACTATTTGAATTTCTCGAATAGAGGGTTTTTTATCCTTGGCCCGATATCAGCTCTGAGAGCTTTCCCATGTGCGCGAAAATTATAGTTTTGATATAGCGAAATCTCGTTTAGTCTAAGATCCGAAGAGGAATCGACCTTCACCCATCTGTTACTGCGAAGAAAATTGTTGCTTTTTTATCAAATTTAGTATTAAGAAAAAACATCGCGAGTGGGTTGCCTAAGAAAATCCTGGCAAGCTAAGGCTAAGGACCACACATACCTGAGCAATCGATATACTTAAAAGACAATTGCAGTTTAATATCTTATCTTACTAACGCGTCTATGAAATCCGCCTATACCAAAGAAAACCATTTATTTCAGTACAATTTCCATACTATTATTCAATTCAATTCATTCAAGACATTACACACCACCTAAAATATATTGTATTAATTGAAAATTCAAATGACTTTCTTCGATATTATTCCGAGTAAAAATGCAAAGGCTATTACAAAAAAAAAAAAAAAAATGAACTAATCAGTTGGGGATGTTTCCAGCAAATAACGGAAAAATACTTACAGTTTTTTTACTTTTCTTCTAAATAGACGTTACAAATTCATTCGAGATATTCTTAGTATGGACGAATGCCGTACTTCTTTAAGCTTGATATAATACCTCCACGCATTCCCGATAAAAAAGTTCTTGATAGACGGACAGACAGACAACGAAGTGATCCTAAAAGGGTTCCTTTTTTATTTAACTTTTTATCGGAACCCTAAAAAACTAATATGGAACATGCATCTCGCATATTAATCTATGTAAACTATGTTTATTCATTGAGGTAAGTTGTTTATTATTAATGGCTATTTTGCGATGTCTAGACGGCCCTAGGCTTAAGCTGCTTTCGAAAGAAACTTTACACAAAATCATAAGCCGCTTGTACAAAAATAGCTTTATCGAATCTTAAAATTATTGTCATTTTCCCTACAGTGCCACATGGCTGGCACGACGACGGTTTCGTTTGCGTCAGTGGCATTATATGACGATATGAAGACTTTAGATCCGAATCACACCACGGTTAAATAAACGTATAGCTCGCAGTACAAAAACAGGCCGCTTTTGATATTTAAATCACAGTCCTTTCACGTTTTATGCAGCTATTTTTGTCCCTTTGTAATGAGGTATAGGTTGGGCGGTAAAAGCACAGATATTATAAAAGTAAAAGATAAAATGTGTTCAACAATGAATAAAGAATGATATAGTAGGTAAGTACAAAGAATTGTAATTTGGTTATTTGTGTAGGTTGATTTTATACGCTTTACGTGTTAGTGCTACCTACTGCCGCCGCCGCCGCCCAGCTGTTAGTTATTGTAGTTGCTAAACTAGTGTCTTTCTTGATCCAGAACTGTGGTGAGGTGGGGTCTTGTTCGACATCTGTGGGTCTTGTACTTGGAGATTTTTACTTTGATAAATTTGTGACTAATATTTTTTCTAGGTATCAACGCATTGTGTAATACTTCCTAAACCATTCCATTACTTCGATAAGGGCTAAGCCCACAACTTCCGAACGGGCGGTAGTATTTGACGTTGACTAAGCAATCTGATTCAATTTGAGTATGATTTTATGGCCAATAAAAAATATTGACTTTTGACTTTGACTTTGGTGGATTTCACCAACAAAAAGTTATATGAGAATAATTTGGATAATTTGTATGACAATGACAGTTCAAAATGAGCTCATTCTTATGCAGGGAGCACTTACCCAGTGGAGAGCGCATAGATACATTTTCAACCGACTTCAAAAAAAGGAGGAGGTTCTCAATTCGACCCGTATGTTTTTTTTTTCTATGTTTGTTACGCGATAACTCCGCCAATTATGAACCGATTTGAACAAATCTTTTTTCGGCGTATAGGTAATACCTCAAGGGTGGTCCCATTGACACCAGGTCAGGATCTGATGATGGGCTCCTGTAGAAATCGAGAGAACTCTTCAAATATTATAGGCAGAAGACCTATAGTGATTTTTGTGTTTTTCATAATAACTCGTGCAAATGCACATAGCATAATATTGTGATGCGGAACTGCTGATGAAGACCACATATGGCCACCAGATCTGCTCAATACTAGGTACAAATACAATGCGTGGCTGACGGGCAGGCAACGCATAGCCTAAACCGGTGGACCTAGAGCCATGAAACTTTGTACAGGGGTTCCTTAGTCGCGTGGGGTAGCACTGATATAGGATTTGACAAAATTAATTCCCCAAGGGGGGGCGGGAGGGATAAGGGGTTACAGTTAGTATTAAACTCAATCTAATCAAATAGGGTTTGTGGAAGTCGGTTTTTTCTAAAGTTTACTTTTTTTTCAAATATCCTTTGAAACACAACTCACCAATTTACGGGCGGGGCGGGGGACGAGGTAAGAGAGCTGTGATTGGTCAGCCGCTGCGAAACTGTCTGGCGGCCCGTCATCGTACAACGTACATAGGTTGCCTAACCGAACGTTTGTTAAATTGGATATAATATAGTCTCTGTTCTTATGAAAAGTAGAAGATACTCTCGAGTAAAAGTTACTCTTCGTTGGTAAAACTCGCTCTAGTGTCACAAGGGAAACTCTACCGAGTGTTTGTAGACGTAGTTTTCAAACTGCAATTGATAAGACAAACGTTGATTGTAATATCCTCAAGCCCGCAACTTTATTTTTCTCTTCTCCATTTTAGCCGGGCGATCAGCTGATTTGTATTTTTTATCTACCTTACTTTTTTCGCGCATCGGTCTTGGCATCGTTTTTCGCATTCGCTACTTTGCGGCGTACCACAATAATAGTTATGAAAATAAGAGGCACGGTCTAAATACGAAAAACCAGTAGTATATGGACAATGCGTTTATTTAAAAACGTAAAAACATTTCCTTGTCTCTGGTCTGGTCCTCGCTATTTAGTAAGATCCTAATATGAATGCCGTTGTGGCTAAGAGGGTAGGATTTGGTAGGTCGGGAAAAGATTACCTTGCCTCTATCAGACCCTTTCCGTTCCCCTGACAAAGTTTCCTATCGTGTCGAAGGAAATTTCGTCCCTTTAGTTGGATGGGGCGAGGGGGGTTACTTTATTCCGAGTAAATTGCAAAAGCAAGTTTAGATTTTGCCGTAAATATTACTACGTGGAATATTCCAAACTAGATTTACATTCGGTATTCGTAAGTGGACTATATTCTGTTGCTTAGGAAAATTGTAGGAAGTAGACCTGCTTCAAGTTGAACCACAAGAAAAGTCTACAAGTCTACCAAACTCTGATTTAAATCCGACTAACTCCGATTTTAACCCAGACTTCAATCGATAAAACAAACAGACATGTATATTATATTCTAGGTTAGGTTAGCATCGAACTAAGTAATGCGTTAGGCTTGAAAAGAATTCCTGTTAGAATTCTTGACGCCCTACTTTTCCAATGGCACCTCAAGGGCCTGACTCCCGAAGATAATTAATTTCACTACGTGACTACCTTTCAAACCGTGGCTGCCTTTCAAACGGTACCGTACCGTAATTCATATAGTATGCCAACTTCGTGATTGCTCCGGTGGATAGTAGGCAAAAAAAATACAGATAGTACGGAGTATGGAACGAAAAAAATATTTGGGGAAAAACAGGGGTTGTATATGCATGAACATATTTCTGCTTGTAATTCGGTCCTCAGTTGCAGTGATGAATTTAAAATTTTCTGGACAAAACTTACTCATATCATAACACCATTAGAATTTAGATAATGTTAGAACGACGACTCGATAAAACTCTTTTGGAGGAGACCATGCCATCATTACTCATCATAAATATCAATTAAATAAGTGCGATGTCCTCACACCGCTGCTCGCTATATATGTATCTATCAATTAGCATCATCAAAACTTACGGAAAAATGTACAACAAAACCACCAGGCACGCAGCGTCGGGCGACATACTGTTTTTTTTTCTACTATGGCGGTACCGTCCTATTGTTCATTAACAATTCAAAACATTACCGGCGACGGACATAAAAGAGAAACTGTTTTTTTCTATCCTATTCGATACTCTGGGATAGCTACTAGGGGTAGCTACAGCATAAAGAAGGACAATATAAAGGAAGGTATAATTACTCGGTAATGAAAGGTATAATTTGTCGAACTGCCAAAAAGTGTTTACTGGTAGTAAAGTTAGCGTCTACTACGCAGGTGTTCTGCGCAGGTGGTGAAACGATAGATCAGACAATAGGGACGTCCTGGGGTACATTTCAAACCATTAGTTTTTTTTGTGCTAGCCGCTAAAGCAAAGAGAAGGTCAAAATAGCTTCGCTAATGGAGTTTTCTTTGATAAAACACTAAAAACACGTGCCTACCCAACTTTTTTCTCCTTCATAAATTAAAGAGTCAATAGTCTACTTCTGCTTCGCTTTATTGCCGAAAAATGTAAAAGTACGAGAGCAAGGAATAATTTAGCTATTACGGCTCTCAGGTATAATTTAACATTTTTGTGATTATTTACCTATTTCGGTACAGTGAAATTGCATTAGTGTGAGTACTGTAAACGAATCATAACTGACCTATACCCCTCTGCTAGCTAGATCTGTCCCTTACCTTCGAAACAAGATAATACGTCATCAGAACTGTCTGTAGATCCGATTTCGGGCTAAACCTGTCAACTGTAATTTTGTTTGAGTGAGAAACTTTTTTCACGGTACAGTACAGACCTACCGACTTTATTGTGAACTGGGTGTCGCTAGTGGCTTTTTTGTTGTTGCTTGTGTTATGTTGTTTAAGCCGAAATATGAATTGCGTCCGTCTGTGCATAGAATGGCGGTTCAAAGATGTCGATGAGGCCGTAGTTCTGCATTCTGACATTTCACAAGATAACTTGCCTACTTAAATTATGATGCACGTAATCGACATGGAATTCATGAAAATGGAAGCAAAAAATAATTTGTTGCATGATTTCATTTTCGTATTTCAATCAGCAAATACAGCACTCTCAAAGTTGAGAAAGAAAGTAAGAGAAAATTTAAGATTTCTCATTTCCTTTCAGGTTTAAATTTTAATGATATTCAAACAAACCATTCAACCTCTCGCCTCCGTTAATTGACCTGCACTAAGGCTGAGCACGCATTGCGGTTGACCGCGAGCGGTTTCAGTTTAGCTGAAAACGCAGAAACTCATGCCAACACGCATTGCGGTTGGCGTTTAGCTTATTTTTTATTTGCAAAAAAACCGCGCGGTTGCAAACCGCGGTTCAAAACTAGCTAGCCGCGGTTTTAAAATCAGTCACTGGAAAACGCCACATATGCGTGCGCTTGTATGGTAACCTTAGTGCTATATTTTTCGGCGGTTTCAGTCTTGCGGTTAAACGCTCGCGGTTAACCGCAATGCGTGCTTAGCCTAACAGAGGAAGTACGGAACCACATTTCCGATAATTAATTGTTAAATATGATTCGTTTTTCGGGAAGTTTAATTTGTAATTACTACAGAATCATCATGCTGAGGTAATTTTACAAAATAATATTTGTTTTAATTGGTACCTACCACGTATAAATCATCTCCCGATTTTAATTATTGTAGACACTTAGTCCGTGCGGTCAGCATATTAACCTTTTGGTTTTAGTGGGTGATTATAATTATATGCCCGGTAAAACTCAAAGACTTTCTTTCTTTTTAACCCACTTCAAAAAGGAGGGGGTTCTCAATTTAGTTGTATGATTTTTCAGGGTACCGTACCCGAAGGGTGCCAAACGGGACCCTATTACTAAGGCTCCGCTGTCCGTCTGGTCGTTTTTCCGTCCGTCCGTCTCCGTCCGTCAGCGGGTCCTAGACCTAGAGCACGAACCCTAATAGCTAGAAAGTTGAAATTTTCACAGAATGTGTATATCTGTTGCGCAAATACTGAAATATGAGATATATTACAAATTAAAGGGGGACCCCATACAAGAGATGTGTTTTTAATTTTCTTTTTGTTTTATTGTTTTGAGTGCTTAAGTTGTGCTGTACGATGTTACGGTACCTTTCTTGAGCGATTCCGACTCGCACTTGACCGATTATTTATCATTAATTACACCAGTTACAAGTGTAACTCCCTTGGTCCGCGAGTTCTACTAGCACTTGACCGTTTTTTAGGGTTCCGTATTTTAAGTTTGTTACATCGAAACTGACACTGATTTGAAAAATTCTTTCTTCGTTCGAAAGTTTGGTCCCACTTATTAGAATTTTGGAATCGGTCCAGTAGTAAGGTTTCTAGATGGAAAAAAACTGTGAAGTTAAATTTATTTTTACATGGTTGACATTATAAATTTTTGCCTTTCCGTCACTGTATTGATCTTTATTTATTGTCATTGTCACGAGACAAATTCTGGCTGTTATAGGATCGTATATTCATTTACATGTTTTGTGTGATACGTGTGGGCTTCACTGTAAGGCACAGCGACATGATTCTCGCGCCTTCGATATACGGTATCTACACCTCTATCGAGTGATTTTGTATGGGAATCTCTCAATAATAGGTCTCGATATCCGTAAATCGAAGGCGCGAGAATCATGCTCCTGGATAGAGATTTCGTAGGCTAGTTTTCGGATGTATAGGTATGGACGACCTTTGCATACCAATCGGGAGGAAGCAAAAGGTCTTGAAGTCAGTTTTTGGTGATTATTGTAGACATTATTAACATGTAATTTTTGCCTCTTCTCTACTTTTGAACATTATGGGAGAAGAAGTGGCGAATAGGAAACAGGTAACAGGTTAACATATTTATCTCTCAGAAGGTAGTCCTTAAAAAAATGGCATACCGTAATAAGTATCAAGCTCGAAGTGATGTCCTACTTGCAGTGGATAACAGCTGCTGCTGTAATCGAGCGTATCTGAACGGGTGCTCGTCAACACGTATCTCAACTTTACAGTGAATTAGTTTAAACTTCGCCGTTTCAAAATGCTGCGGTGAATTAGACATTTGCTGCAGGACGGGTAGTTTGTTAGTAGCTTTCAGATTTTGGTACATAAATGGACATGATATATTCATATTCGAATGCAGAAACTCAAAGTATGACTATTCAAATTGACCTAATAAGGCCAGAGAATAACAAAACCGGTATAACATTAACAGCTTCGTTGTTTCCTCGATGCGATTACCTGATTGACATTGATCCAGTAGCTGGATGCAGAAGTACTGTTTTGTGTTGCGGCTTTCTGGGTCGAGTCTGGTCAAAGAAAGACCTCCACTTACACAGCAAGTGGTGCACTCTTGCTCAGGAATGTGGTTATTTTGGTCTTTTCGTTGGCCAAAAAGTGCTGAGGTGGTATCGCACCCGGTAAACGCGTGGGTGAATAGTATCGTCCCTGGTGATCGCTCTGGGAGTCCTGGTGGTTGTAGGAGGTTGTAGATTAGTGACAGCCACTAGCTCCACCTTCCATGCACTTTTGATAGTAGACTTTTATCTTTTCAGCGCCTAAACTATTGAGAAGAACGAGCAGGTCGAACATCATTTTTTGGGAAGAATTGCTTACTTTCGAAGAACTTTAACCATGGGAACCAAGAGGTCGTTATGGTTCCAAATTGTACCAAAGGAGACCAGTCATTTTGGGCCTAAAAACAAAAGTGTCAGCCATGAAAAAAAAATTGTCGATCACAAACATCATTCGTAACAATACTCTGAGACCAACACAGTAGGATCAATATTTTAGATGTAGTGAGACATTGAAGTTTCCGATTTTCTCATACATTTTAGTAACTCGGACCAAATAAAAAAGTCTGATATTGATGTTTTAAATTACATGTTTGGGATTGTTTAACAGGTTACAGTGACGCTTACAGTTTATGCATTAATTTAAAAAAATGCTAGAAAACATTGCATTTAAAGCATTGTAAATGACGTGATTGGTTAAAATATTTACTGTTGCGATTAAGAAAAGTATCATATAATGATCTCTGATAAAGATTTAACACAAAAATCTTATCTCATTCGGTCAAAATCATGATTTTCAAGAAGCTATAACACCTGAAATATTGACGTTACGATAATGACGTCCTAGCGGTCAAACCCTTCCTTCACTGAGATATTGAGAAAAACTGAAAGATGTTCGAAAATTTCATGATTTTTTGGGTACACCGCCGCTCGCACAGCACTTTGGAAATTGCAAATCCTGTAAGTATATTAATGTTGGTTTAGGCCCTAACAACATATAAAATATTCAGAACGGCCCGACCTATTGCAAGCACGACACCCTTTTCATGTTTAAATTGACTGTACTACAGGTATGTAGCAATTTCGAATAAGGAAAATTCAAGTACACCTAACATAATCAGTCTCCAATATCTTGCTTCAATAGCATATAACCTCAAATCCGAACTCAATTCACACCAGTTTTTCTATATTTTCTCGCGCACCAATTTTGCATATTCATTGAACTGATTTCAAATTGCCTTCCACCACATTTGTGGTGATAAAGACAGAGTTGCTGTGTTTCCACTTTCAACTCAATCGAGTGGATCTACAAAGCCGGAATTGGTCGTGTGACTTCGTTGCCAATGGTACTATATTACATATTCTGATATTCCAATCATTGGAATGGAGACCGATTGATACAAAATATCAAGAATTATAGACCGGGGTATTTCTATCACCAATGAATGAAATTTAGGATTTTTTCCTTATTCTGTGGCATATCTGATGCCTTCTAAGTGCCACTAGCTATTTAAGCAGAATAGCACTATTCTCCGATTTGCTTTATTTGGAGTTGTCAAAGCTTAGAGCGAATTTTACCAACGAAGAGTAACTTTTTACTCGAGAGTATCTTCTACTTTACCTAAGAATGACCTCATTTTGAACTGTCATTGTACAAATTATCCCCGGGATAGTTATTCTCGCATTGGTGGTAATATCCAGCCTTATGGCTAGAAAGCAGGTTAACACTATTCTCTGAATAACTTTGACAACTCTATACTTTATATGGAGTTGTCAAAGTTAACTCGGGATAAGTCTTATTCCGCTTTCTAGCTAGTCGCACTTAGAGTTATCTCGTGTGTTCGTGTAACTTGAAATCTCTTATCTTTATATTTGTGCTTAGCAGAGCACGTAATTCACGAAAGGTGTGACGCCTTGCGAAACTATTTGACGACCCTTCTGCGAAATGTGTGTCCGCACGCGCATTATACTGTCACCGATAAAAAAGGCTATTTATATTTAGGAGTTGCTAGAGCTGCCGGATAATCCAAAACTTATCAGCAAAATATGAAGAGAGAGAGAGAAGAAGAAACAATAATATGGATCAAAATAAACGATTAATCTTTTTGATGTCACACTTTTGCAGATCCGTCTCGTCTCAAGTCAGGTGATCGATAGTAAAAACTATTTATTAAATTAATTAATAAACGAACGAAAGCAACATGACAACATTTTAAAATAATCACTGTGTTTGCGGTTTCCCTAAAATTTGTGATTTTCAAATATGGTGGTTATAGACTGGTTAAAATTTTCAAAAATCGGCTTCCTTTATCGTGTCAACGGCATTATGTGACACATTTTGGCAACATGACTTTTTCGATATAAAAAAGCCTGCTGAATTCGGTTCTAAATGTTGCCAAGGCGAATTTTGGCTCCTTCCCCCCTTTTTTCCTTGAAATATGTCCCTAACAGCGAATTTCACTATTTTAAACGAAAGGTTAGCAATAAAGTGTCAAAGACAAAAATGATCTCTATGAAATTTTCTATAAGATAATGTATTAACTTTTGTAGTAGCAAACCTAGACAGGACAGGAAAGAGTATAATATCAGGACAGTTCTAGTGCGCAACAAAAAAATAACAAAAAATTTAATACGGACACTACTTACAGTACAACATAAAGAATGTATAATATAATATATAATAGTATAAGGACTCTATGCGATGGCATACTTTGTCAAAAAATGCTAGACAAAAAATAATGGCAACATATGTGACATATTAGGGCACCAACGCGTGTTTTGATTGACAAACCAAATATGCCATTAAAGAAAAAACGCAGTAGTCTTCAAATGTTGCCATCATTTAATGTCTAGCATTTCTTGACAAAGCTTCTGTATGTACTCTCCTCAAGGTAGGTAGCAGATGCACGTAGCCTCAAAACATGATTTACTATTAGCGGGAGATTTGACAGTCCCCAAATAATCAGCAGAATAACTTCCTTCCGGAGTTCATGTACTACTTCGATCTCCAATAATAAACAGAAGGATAACGTTATCCAAGAATTTAAATAAATACGTAACGTGAGTATTTGAATTCAGATAGCGACATGTTGTATATAAATTCTAATTGTAGCTACGTATAGTTAAGTACGTATTCTGTCAGCCACATCATCAACCACAATTAACAGCAACATGATATTAGCAACTAAGTCCATTAGTTCAAAGGCATGGAGTACAACATGAGCAATGCCTGCCACCGCAAACGTACCTCAAACTGTCGTATTTACTGCCAGAAACACGTACTTATCACGGAGTGGAAATAGACTAGGTATATGTACTTTAATAAGGCTGGATTTTACCACTAAAAATGTATGCGAGAATAACTATGCCGAGGATAATTTATATGACAATGACAGTTCAAGAAGAGATTCTCTAGTAAAAAGTTACTCTTCGTTGGTAAAATTCGCCGTAAAAGTAATATTACAGTAAAATTAGTAAAATTAGAGTAACCCCCAGTTTCTGAAAGTGCAATCGAATGTGATAAGCGCTCAATCGAAGTTTAATTTGAAATAGAGTCACGTGATTGGCTGAAATCAGTTTGACAAGAGTTTATCAAGTTGTCACAGATAATTTTCCTCTCAGAAACCGGGTGCGAGATTTTCAATAAAAAATACACACTATAGAAAAATATGGAATGCTGCGCCTTTTATGAAATGAAACTTTCGAATTTTTACTTGGAGTATTGAATCATTGCCTAAAAGTGGGCACAGTTGTGCCTCTGCCACCCCGATCGGAAAAGGGCGTGACGCTGTGTTATTAGTTACTTTCGATTTCGCCTACTTTTATGAACTAGCCTTCTTTATAAATAAATTCTTAACACTAATACGCATTGATCAGGCAGTGGACGCGCACGTTTGTTCTAAGAACGGTCACTCATACGATCCGCCTTAATCAATATATCTTACCGCCTCATCCAATTATTTATAGTTCAGTCAAGCGGCATTCGGTGAATGACCTATGTAATTCAATTTATGGGGCCCTTGAAGCAATAAATAAGTTGATTCAAACTCTACATAGATCTATAGCCGTGGATATTTTGGAACGCGCATCCAAGAATCTGTACTTTGTAAAGGTATATAAAGTTATCTGACTGTTTATCCGTCTCTTGAGAGACTGGGCCTTAAACGACCATGATCACAGATGTGTCAATAAAATGAATGACGCTTGATTATGTCTTACGTCCGGTATGATCTATCCATAGTATTCACATTACTAGAGTTAGATTTGACAGTTGCGCTATGGAACTTAGAACCTATGTCAAATTCGATCATATCTATCTGCATGTGCAGATTAAGGATAGATAGTGGACCCGGACGTTAGTCTAGAAATAATATTCAGTTATATATCAAAACAAAAATAAGTTACAGTTGTCAAAATTCCTAAGACGAAAAATGAGAATTACAGTTTTATTTGCAGCCGCAGAATCTGCACTAGTAAATGTAGCCCATTATGTCCCCACCGAGGGGCGCAGGCCTTTACCCAGATTTGAATAATGTAGAGCCATACTCCACTACGCTGGCTCAGTGCGGTTGGTGGAGGGGTTTTACGACTACTACTAACAAGTAGTGATAGTAGCCGGGACCTACAGCTCAACGTGCCTTTCCGAAACACATCTCAGTGGTGCATAATGGTCAGCACTTAGCCTTTTATGACGTGCAAATTATTTATTTATTTATTTATTTTATTTGGGACATCAACAGCACATAGACAAACAAATTACAAAGAGCAAAGATACAGAATGAAAGCCAATAACAGATATCCACAAAAAATACAAGAAATAAATTAAGATCGAGAAACTTAAACAGATAGACAAGTGGACAAATATTAAATAAGTATTCTTATATGAACGTGTGTTCATGGACAATTTTGTCTAGAATAATGTTTATAGATAGGTATGTATAATTGAATATTATGTATCGTGTAACATGTGTGAAGTGTGTGACTGTGTGTTTGAATGGGTGTATGTGAGAGGGTGTGTGCGAGGGTGAGGGTGTGTGTGTATGTGTGAGTGTGGCGTGTGACGTACCAATCTACTGTAAATAATGTAATTTGATTCCCACGACACAGGCTTGCCTAGTGTGGGAGTCACAGCACAGGCAACTCACTGTATGTTTTTGCTATTGATAAATAAATATTTTTTCATTTTTTTCATTTTCATTTTCAACACCGGAATTCGAACCTGCATCTCCTGAGCGGAATCTGCACTATTATACGTAAATTACCTAATTGTCTGAAGTAAATACCTATAAGTTCTTTCTGTCATAAACAGTATTGAAAAGTTATCGCTAGCAACACACAGCTCAGAATGGACAGGCCTGGTTTATTCATCCACAGGCTCGCTAGTGGAAGAATAAACCATAGGCCTGTCCATTCTATTCAGTCCCAAAATATTATTCCCAGTGGGATTCCAGTAAATTACGCAAACAACGATAACGCCCGCATGGACGGGCTTTATTATAAACTGAAAGGTTATATTTTACTTAATGCATAAAAGATGGCAGTATTACAACCGTATTAGGTCTGCTGCCCGCAATGAATATGGTAAACTCACTTTTGACATAAAATGTCGGCCAATGGTAAAAGCACCTTCTAGGAATTCGCCTGGGTAATGAAAAATTAAATGAAGTACACATATTTGATTTCTTCTATACCATGTTTGCATTGTAGCATGTTGATTGTTCTGCATGTCGATAGCAGTTTCGTGATCTCGTATGATTTTTCTAGCCAGCTGATACAATGTACGATAAATACGGAGAAACAATGTCCGAACGGGTTCAACTCAGTAGTTTAATAAGTTATTGAAAATCGCGTAGGTAATACAAAGATACATACAGTTTCAGATTTATTTCCAGTTAAAAGAAATGTCAGATAACAGATATAGGTATACTGTTCTTCATCGAGTGTCAAAATTTAAAGGCTATAGAAAATATGCATTAATTAAGTATTATTGTAGTTTCCAGTTAAATATCATGTCGAGCATGATAAAATATTGAAATTCAAAATATCGCCGCAGGTTCAATCGGAAAGTTGACATATGGCAAAAAATTCATGTGTTTGCATGACCTCATTGCATGACACATTATATCTCACCGTAAAATTGTAAAACCGGTAAGATTACATCCTAACGGAAAAAAAGCGTAAGATTAATATCTGTCTATAAATTGTAAACAAGATCGATACGGTTTAAGCATTTATGATTTTTTGGTACTCACAAGTCAACCTAACACGAAGGATAAACGGGGATTCGCTACGCTTTCCCCCTTAATACCCCGAGTCCCTGACCCACCACTTTGCCCAGACATTTATCATTTCAATTTATCAACTAACGCGGTATAGCAGTTAACAATTTATCGACAGATTACAATCTAACTAATTTAAATCCTTAATTAAAATTGTAATCTTACGGGTTTCACAATTTTACGGTGACATGAGATAGGGCTGGATTTTACCAACAAAAAGTTATACGAGAATAACTATCCCGAGGATAACTTGTATGACAGTCACAGTTAAAAATGAGGTGATCTGATCTGGGTGTCACTGTGTCTATGAAAAAGTACTCTCGAGTAAAAGTTACTCTTTCGTTGGTAAAATCCAGCCTTACTCATCCAGATTTACTCTACAAATCTTTGAAGTAATCCTTCTTGTTTCCTTCCCATTTTTTTTTTCATTAAAAGCCCATTGATGTCCCAACTGAGTGGCACAGGCCTTTACTCGGACACGAGTAATATTGAGCCATCTCCCCCACATGCCGCCTGGCTCCGAAAAGGCCGCTTTTGTTTTGTATTTTGTTTAATCTTGTGTACTTTCGAGTTAACACTTACTTAACGGCTCTTTTGAATGACACAGTTGGCTCGTACTTTCAGCAGTTTAGTTCTGCAGTGACAAAGTCGGCACGCTGACCAGCCACGGTACGAGTGGCACGACAAAGTCTCTATTGTTGGAAGCGTAATAACATCCATTTCAAAATTTCAGAGACTTTTTAGTATACAACCACCAACAACAGTCTTATTTATATCTTTATCTCTCGCGATGTATATTATGCATTTAAGTTTTGGTTTTAAAGCAGGTTTATGCCCGATTTTATCCACAATCCCTAATTTTTAGGGGACACTTTTTTTTTCAGGGGCCACCTAGCGGTTGATTTGCTTTGAAGTTTAAGGGTCATCTAGGCTACTAGGGGACCCCCTAAATATAAGAATCCGGCCACCGAAACAATCGCTAGACAGCTAAGAAAAAGAGCTAAGTGTCCCCTAACTGTTGGTGAAATCGAGCATTAGGCTATTTGTTGCGTTTACAAAAATATCAGTGTACTTATTGTGTTCGTTGCATATATTTTATTGTCCTATTCCAATTTCGACGCGGAAACTGGATAGGATCTTGAGACTGGGGGAAATTCAATTACCTACACGAGACGAAAGAATACAAATCCCCTACGCAAATGCTACTTTGCATTCGCATTCCAAGTTTCACAGCGCACTGTGGAAGGATTTGGAGCCTCAACTTGTAAATAGAAAAAAAACTGTTTGACTTAGTTGGGGATACCGAAGACATTTACCCGCAGTACCTGAAAGAGCGGTCAAATGTACCAATTTACAGTACGGGGCCTTGGTTTTGGCACGTCTTGTCACGGCTCTCTCTCTCTCTCTCTCTCTCTCGCTAAGTCAAACGCCGAGTAACTCGTGGCACCTCGGGTCCCGTCCCGATGACGTGCCATAACAAAGGCCCCGTACTGTACCTCTATATAACGAGCAAGCGATTAATCGAACATTTATTCAAAATAGCGGCACGTGATTGGCTAAAAGTTTAACAAGAGAACAAGTTGTCATAGGTAATTTTACTTTCGGAAACTGGTCGTTCGAAATGCGTTTCAAAATGAGTTTCTGATTCATGTTCGGTATTTCAGATATACTGATAAATATACTACGTGACTTCGGTGTTGTTTTTTAGGGTACCGTACCCGAAGGGTGCCAAACGGGACCCTATTACTGAGACTTCGCTGTCCGTCTGTCCGTCCGTCCGTCCGTCCATCCGTCCGTCCTGTCTGTCACCGGGTCCGTCTGCACGAACCGTAATAGCTAGAAAGCTGAAATTTTCACAGAATGTGTATATCTGTTGCCGCACCAACCACAAATACTGAAATACGAGAGATATTGCAAATTAAAGGGGGCCCCGATACAAGAGACGTGTTTAGATACACTTACGCATTTCAAAATGGAGATCTTGACTGAAACTGTTTATTTATTGTCATAGCAACCATGTCATAGACACATATACTACACATTTAAATATGATAGCATATTTTGCGTCAACCCACATGGTTGTGGTTAGCCGGTATGATGTAGACTCTCAATCCGGAGGTCGTCGGTTCAAATCTCGTGAAGGCATAAACTTTTTAAATTTTCTTTTTGTTTATTTTTTTATTGTTTTGAGTGCTTTTGATTTGTTGTACGATGGTACGGTACCCTTCGTGTGCGATACCGACCCGCACTTAACCGACTTTTTTCTTATGTTCAGTGAATTATTGATGTAAAAAAGACACGGATATCCTCATATTTAAGGGAAGTGACCACTTAATAAAAGGAAATTCTTTTTAGGATCCCATCCCATCCCATTTAAATATATTCACTTGTTTTGACACAGTAGGGCAACAGTCTATATTCGTGCTATTCCTAACACTAAACAAACAAACAGAATCCTCACAGCTAAAATATAATCGACCAATCTCTGTTGTCCTTCGTTCACACGGCATCCCCATACTAAAACGTAATTTTGAAAACTTTATGTAGTTTTATGTTGCCTTAAACATTATTGTCAAATACAGGAAAACATTGTTATTTTCTTGGTACTATGTAATTATTAAATTAAAAGTAGCTCAAGTTTGTAGACTTAAGTTTGTAGGACCCAATTAGCTATTATTAAGCGAACTAGTTCTTGCGCTAAAAGTTAAATGTTACAACAAATCCCATTGAAACTTTATTGACGGAGAACCGAACCGGCTAAGCTACGGAATCAAATAATTGAAATTTATAGACAAGTTGTAGAAATCTGAAGAGAGATTTTATTTAGGAAAATTAAGTTCGAAATATCAAATCAAAAGAGAGAGAATTTTGTATTATACATAAGATTTTAAGTATTCAATAAACTATAATGTCATTTTAAAAGTTAGTTATTAAGATTAATAAAATAGTAGAATCGTCTACAAAACCCGGAAATAAACGCGCAAATGGTAAACTTTTAGTATCATCAAGGCCCCACTACTCAGCACTCCGTCAAATCTAGCTCAGTTCCAAGAATTGCTGAAGAAACAAGGAAACTCTTATGAAAATTGAACAGCAATAATTTTATTTATCAGATTGCTCGCTCCCAAGGACGCAAAGTGACGTATTTTGACGTGACAACGTCTTATAAATTGGTTTGCCGGGTGACACTTCAAGAAACTGCGTTACGCACCGCTCACGTTATGCGCTCACAATGAGAGCGAGTGAGAGGCACGCGTCCCTTCCACTCGGGCATGGTTAGCCCGCCTAAGAGCGAGAGAGACAGACATAAAAAGTGAAAGGCACGCGTCCCTTCCACTCGAGCACAGTTAGCCCGCCTAAGAGCGAGAGAGACAGAGTTAAAATTATTTTACCACTCAAAGTCGTTGTCACGTAAAACTTTCGCCCGTATACCGACTTTACAGGCAACCAATTTTTTGTCCAAACAAAATAAACGACGACCACGACAAGCCAAATACGGCTTTTAGCTCTTGGAAGCAATCGATACATGCTATTCGTGTTTCATATCATAACCGACCCGATTCCCAGTACGAATGCCGACCTACAACCATATTTTAATCTCTGTCACGCCCTGTCTGCAAACAATTGGAATGTATACGGATACACTGGGGTACCTGCCTACCCCCCTATGAGACGTGTCTGAGCATAAAGGTGTACTCAACGCATGTCAGATCCGTGTAAGTAAACACGAAGAAACCTAATGCGCGCCCTAAAAGCATGCCACAGACACGTAACTATGACCTAGATTTTTCGAGAGCTAGAAGCGAAAACCCTTTTGTAGTTTTTGTTTATTTCATCCGGCCATGCCAGTATTCCGATCATCTAACGGTTTGAATATTTTTTCCTGTTATCTGTTTTTTTTTTAAGATCTTTATTTACTTGAGACATAAAATGATACAACCCAGTGTAGATTTAATCCTAGGTTATAGCTAGTTCATAAGTATTAACAGATGTTTAGCAGGCTAGAATAACCTCTTAAAACTTATATCATAAGTGTAATCAAGACATAATTGTATTGTAAAAGAATTAGGAGAGTATAACAGAGTTATTTTGCAAACTTCGTTGTAGCTTGCAATCTTTGCTATCTGTAGTAAAATATTACTTAAAAGTTATCTGATTATCATTTACTGTTTAGACTTGACAAACAGCTTGAAAAAAAAAACCACGCATTTATTTAGATGAGCGGGCTACTGGTATTACAGCATGGAATAAACGTATTTTTTTAGATGACTTTTGACGTAGTTTTCAGAGTTTGATATTCGTTTAATAAAGATAACGAAGAATTACAGTTGCCGCGCAATTATTGTACGAAATATTGTCCCTGTAAGAGTACTTTTACAGGCTAATAGGATTTAATACCTACTCCAGATTTATAAGGCCTTTAATGAACATTAGTATTGAGATATAATCCCGCAAAATATTAATGACCATACATTTTTTATTTATTTTTGTTTTATACTCAATACAGATTAAAGGGGGTCCCCATACAAGAGACTTGTTTTGATACACCCACGCATTTCAATATGGTGATATATTTCGCGTCATCATACTTCGTTGAGGTAGCTCAGCGGGTATGAAATAGGCTCTCAATCCATAGTTCGTTAGTTCAAATCCTCGTGAGGGCATAATCTTTTTTATTTAATCGTTTGTTTTTGTTTTATTGTTTTGAGTGCTTAAGTTTTGTTATACGATAGTACGGGATCCTTCGTGTGCGATTCTGACCCGCACTTGCCCGATTTTCATTTTATGATAGGGCATGCTTCCAGTTTGGTAATACATCCGGAGTAGATCTTGAAAAAACGTAAAAAAGCCGTAAAAACTTAGACTACATCATAAAATAAGAATCACTGACATTTGCTTTTCGATAAAAATTCTACGTCACTTGGTTCACAGAATACAGACTTTTTTAATTGCGCCAGATTGAATGAGTTTCGGGACATCCTGTATACCTAACGCTGCCTGTAGATTGTTTGTTTTTCAGGCGGCTCATCCCACAACACGGCACCGTAATAAGAATACGTGTAAGCATATCGGCCTCCAAATTACCCCGCATATGCTTACAGCGCGGTATCGCCCGTCAGAAGACATTAGAGTACCTGGGACTTCATCCCGCTAACGCAATGGCGACCTAATGACAATGACGCGACTACTATTACTATACTATGGATCACTTCATGTACAGCCTTCCAATGGTCTTTTGGCTGATGAGTGACGTTCACAGGGAGGCTCCACTTCTCCGCAACATAAAGCAAAGAACCTGTCATCAACACTAACCATTCATTCCTCATTTTTCATCAAGCGTTAGTTCCATTCTGTCACCGCGCGCCAAAAGATCGCTGGAAACTGGAACGCCTAGTCATTTTACTTGGCGTTTATTTAGCCGTAGCTTACTAACGTCTGTTTTCAATAATCTATCTATCCGCAATCTACAGACATATGTATAGAGTAAAATTTGACAAAAGTTCCACACCGCAACGGTGAAACCTCTTGGAATGTGAAAACCATGGATAGATAGGTTATTGAAAATGGACGTAAGACTCCGCTATTCGTCCGTCCATAAAGCGTTATAACATGACGGACGATAGAGGGTTAAAACACAGAATACCTATGTATTTCTTTTGCCATTATGTATAGCAAATACAATGAATAACGCGACAGTTTATCAAACAAAGGGTCCACATAACCGATTCGTGTGTTTCATGCCCCTACGAATTACCAAATCATCATCGCGATGACACGGTTTGGCCTTAGATACGCAATTTGAAAAAAAATCGAAATAATGGATATCGAAATTGGCGCGCTATTGTCCCGTCAATGCTAGGAATTGGGACGGCATTTCGTCGTCAGCAGAATCCAGACCGAATTCGGGGAAAGTAGCAGAATTCCCACCATGTTCGGGGAAAATTTGTCAAAGCCTAGTTGAGTGTCTTGATAAATAGCGACAAAGACACGGAACTGACTCTGTCGTCGCGTAATGAACGGATCGAGACGGCAATTTGGTACACGGCTTTTACCGAGCGAGCAAAGTCATTCTCAAGTGGAGGAGGGGTTGAATAGAAAGGTGTGAGATAACTAAGATACGAATCTATTACGGCTTAGACTAAATGAGACAATACTTAGTTTAGCAGGCTTAACTTAAGATTAACCATCTGACTGGCAGGCTAATGTTAACCCTGAGAAAGTGACAGCAAATGTAGCCCATAATGTCTCTACCAAAGAGCCCTGGGGACATAGAATAAGTCTGAGATAGATAAGAAATTTTAACCGAATCGGCTTAAGACGTTGTGGTGACTCCTCAGTACTTTTAATTTAAAGATCAATAGACCCAAACGCCACCACGAGGACGATTTTTCGAAGAATTTTCAGACGAGCTTAAAATAAACATTATGAAGATATGTTAAACGCTTTCCTAAATTCAGAGTGAAAATTTTGCGACGGTTACTAACCGTGGTCGACAGGAAGTTGTGGGGGCGATTCAATTAAATGGGATCGTTCCAAAACCAAGGAGAGAAAACTATGGTGATGCAGTCAGAGTACCTAAGATACGTCATGCAAGCACGAGTAGGTAGATAGATAATATTGCTCCTGGTAATGTAATTTTTGAGACCCCCAATATTAAACCAATCTCAGCTCTAACAGTTGTCTCAATTTTCAGTTTTACGGTTTCGCTCTTTGAAATCTAGCATTGGATTAGTCTGTAATATTGTAAAATGATTTGAGCAATAAATAAATAAATCACGCTTGGACAAGCAAGACTTATACCGAGCCACCACGTTATACCTAATCAATGATCTTTTGGCGTGTGGGTGACGTTTTCAGGAAGGCGCCAGTTCTACGCTACCTAATGCAATGAACCTGTCAAAAAGCGATAAACACATTTCTATTCTATTCTATTCTATTCGGCTGTCAGTTGTGTATTTCAGAAAACTCCTTGCTCATCAGAGGCGATAGCGTCGAAGGCGGCCTTTTTTGTTTACCAGACTACCGATTGACAAGACCAGAGAAACAAACACGTCGTCACTCATTTTCCCATACGGGCTGTAAAAATTATCTGTGCGCAAGTTTATGCTCTGAATAAGTTTACACTTCCGTCCCATTGACTAATTACTATTTTTATGCTAATTACTATTTAGCCATTAAATGAAACACTCGTGTATTACAGGGCATAAATCACCATAGAAATCAGACTGATTCTAACTAAATTGTAATTTATCTATGTAAAGTACGCACTGACAACTACGAATGTTCTGTGCTCAGACTGTGGTTTGCGAGCATTTTTTTGTGAAATTATATATGTAAAAAAATAGTAATCCTGCTTTCACAATTTATTACACAGAAGGAAATGAGAGGCGAAAGAAGAATTGTATTTAAATTAATACGTGCAGCTTAAGACGGTCGGGGTTTCACAAATTATATTCATTTTATATTATTTTTATTTCTAATTGACCCTGGGCAAGCTTAAGGCTATTTTTAAATCTCATTAATTTTCGTTCTCGTGGGAAATGTTGGCTTTACCCTGAAATGCACGATACTACTTTGAAATTTAAGGCTGTCACCTTACTAAGTTATCGGCGTGAATCTCACAGGATTTTCATTTGTTTCTGATGCTGAGGATATGCCAAAATTTCAAAGTTTCGTGCAACTAAATGTAAGTCTAACAAGCATCATTCGTTTACTGTTAAGTGAGTAGGTACCTAATAATAAACCGCTCGGAACGCTGTCATAGTAATTGTTGTCACAATAACAGTTCCTCCATTTTTGTGCAAGCCATTTTTTACCGTTCTTGTATGAGATTAGTAATTCTAGTTTCGTTCTGTCGACGCAGATAATAGTACTCCGTCATTGGTCTACTAGACATAATATATTATAACAGAGTTTCCATAACATATCGGCAATACAGATTAGCTTCCTAACCCAGATTTGGAATCACTAAAAAGTTCGTGGTAACCCCCCTGGTAAACCCCCCTGCACAGATATCTATCTACCTTATAGTCGTCAATCAATACATACATAATGCAGTCGTACCGCAAATTGTGGTGTGTGCGGTTTAGCAGAAATACGGTAAGCGGCTTACATATTGAAATATGCAAGACAAGAAGATGGCGGCGAGTCGCAAATAATAACAATGTCCTTTGATTAGAAGCCTCGTTATCTTTATTTTAATATCAATACTTAAATGTAAAATACATCGGTAAATCTATAATTTGTTTTTAGTTTATGTAAAATGGAGTTTTATTTGTATAAAAGCTTACGATTTCGCAGGACATAAATTGCAAATTAACTTCCCCTAGGTCTAAGTAAGATATAGTATAAAAAGAAAATGCCACAAAAAGGCCACAAAACACAACTTCCAGCCTCCAGCACTTATAGTTACTGTCCGGGACTAAAAGTTAACACTAATGTAGTCTGTAACACTAAAGTAACATTACATTAAAAAAGAAATAACTCATCTGGAATACTCAACAATGAACAGTACGATATTTTACTGCTAGCACAGATTAATCTGCTAGTTAAGAGAGATGCTGGTACCTGCTGTCAAAAGGACACCGGCATTATAATATCTCATCTTACCAACGCATCTATGAAAACCACCTATACCAAAGAAAATCATTTATTTCGGTACATATTTTTAAAGTATAGTAAAGCAAGACATTACGCATAAAATATTTTGTATTAATTGATGGAAATTCAAATGACTTTCTTCGGTATTGTTCCGAGTAAAAATGCCAGATCAATCAAACTCTTTCCTTCCTCCAAGAAAATACAACATTGTGCCTCCATGTTCTATCATCTGTCTAATGAAAGTCTTTTTACTTCCTTCCTGCAAGAATGTCACAGAGTATATTTATTTTATTTGACAATCAATCAGTTGAAGGTTGTTTTAAACGTTTCCAACGTTTTGCGTAGTATTCATATTATCTTTGATTGTTTCGTTTGAGATTTTCCTTGCCTGCACGTTTTTTTCTTTTGAAATATTTACCGTTATCTTTATAGAATGGCCTTAAACAACAAAAAAAACTTGCAGTATCAACCTCATGAATAAAAAATCTAAAATATATAACTATTCTTGTGGTCGTTAGAAATACGCTCGAGATATAAATAAATAAAATAAATAAATATTTGTTAGTATGGAGAATTGCCGGTGTCCTTTCTTCAATAGTTCTATGAAATACTAACATGAAGTCATAATTAAACACGAAAGAAAGCCAGAAATAAACAAATCTGATATTGTCAAGCCATTTTGTACCTACCGGCATTTACGCCTTCGTCGCTCTGTGTATATTACCATGCGATTCTGTACGCGACTCGCGGCCCAGTTACTTCCTTCCACGTCAGCTCCGATGGAAACTTCCTCAAGTTGTGATAAGTCTTAATTAACTGTTTCCAACTCGTTGATCATAATAGTGACGTAGATTAGACCCTTGAGATATAATTTTAATTACGGAATGACAGGTGACATCAGATGCAATGTAAAACTAAAATGGCGGTGTTCTGTAAGGGAGTCAACATAACGTGGTTCTAAATCTTCTTTTTAACCGACTTCCAAAACGAGGAGGTTTACAATTCGTCCGGATGTTTTATTTTTATTTTTTATGTATGTGCCCCGATAGCGCCTAGACGGATGGACCGATTTGGAAAATATTTTTTTTGTTTCAAAGGGTTTACCTTCCCATTGGCCCCATTGACACCAGGTCAGGATTTGATGATGGGATCCCGGAGAAATCGAGGGAACTCTTCAAATATTATAGGCAGACCTATAGTGATTTTTGTGTTTTTCGTAATAACTCGTGCAAATGCACATGGTAAGCATAATATTGTGATGCGGAACTGCTGATGAAGACCTTATATGGCCACCAGAACTGCTCAATACTAGGTACTAATACAATACAATACTAATACTGCCTGGCTGACGGGCAGGCAACGCATAGCCTAAACCGGTGGACCTAGAGCCATGAAACTTTATACAGAGGTTCCTTAGTAGCGTGGGATAGCACTGAGATGGGATTTGACAAAATTAATTCCCCAAGGGAGGGGGATAAGGGGCTACAGTTTGTATTAAGCTCAATCTAATCAAATAGGGTTTGTGGAAGTCGGTTTTTTCTAAAGTTTACTTTTTGTTTCAATTATAATGTTTTCATTGTTTTAAACTTTTGTCAATTTTGGGAATTGTCAATAGCCTTTCTGCAAAGTTTTTCATTGTAGATGCATCTGCATATTTTTAAAGTATAGTAAAAAAGTCTATATTGAGTATTGGTACACTCGGCATATCGAAAACTGTCAATTAATTAATATTAACACTGTTATTCATAACGTGAAATATGATGCAGACAAAAGACAAAAATTAACCTCCTAACTACATCTGTCCTTTACCATGGTCGAATTCATCCATGCCTTTATGAAGAACATAGCACAAAACAAATTGTAATATCAATTCACTAAATGTCATTTGGTAAACTGTGACGACACGATGAAAGTAGAATTGTAGATGAGGACATTGTTCATATAGTGAGAACTGCGACATTGATGTGTCCATATAATGACAAAACTTTTTAAGTGAGTGACTCCCAAGTTAGGTAACTAAGATCTAATTATGAGGACCAGCTTCTCTTGCGCTAAACGATCACTTACTTGCTCGTAACTTGGCAACTTTTAATGCTAGTTCTTCGGGAGTTGTAGTTTTTTCCCTTTCATTGCCGTCACGTAATCATAAGTAAGTACCTTTTGTTTTTAGTTGGGGTAGTTTTACTTTTGTCTGTGTATCTCTGGACAGCATGTTAACCGAGCCAGCCGCTTGGAACTCTCGTTAAATTTTATCAAAAATAATAATCTGTATTCTAGGAAAAATATGCTATACAGTACGGTTATCTAGAAACGGTTAGTAGTTTAGTAGGCGTGACTAAAACTCTTCGTAAAAAACAATATTACTGACATACTTAACGCGTCGTTACGATATCGACAAAGTGCTATCTGTATGTCTTCGTATACCAATCCCCTCGACCAGATTCCAACGAAACCAATTGTCTGCTCGTCCTTTCTTATACCTTATCACCACCTCATAGTGTCTACATTACGGCTAATACTTCACAGATAAATTTGCTGTAGTCTACTCGTTCAATTTTAGTCCTAATCGGCGATGGAATAAGATCAATGAGAGTTGAATCGTTGGTGCCGGGTGTACAGAGGGACCCTTCGAATATAATGGGCATTTTTAGGGTCCGAAAATAAGGGGAGATGACCCGTTGCTGCAGCTATGCTCGTGAGGGTCGCCGTTTTGTTATGTTGCTTAGTTTTAGAGCTAAGCAATATAAAAAAACGAAGAAAACGTAAAAGATTAGGGCCTAGTAGTGTATTCGAGGTACCTAGTAGGTTAAATCAGATTCACTTAGGAGAGGACTTCGAGTTATGTTGTCGCTATTGTTGTTATAGGTGAGCGAGGGCCGAAACGGGAAACGATATTTATTTTATGCAAACTATATTTGTTTGATTCGCCCTAAGTTGCTGGAAATTTTGAATGTTCAGCATATCCATAGCATCAGAAACAAATGACAATTCTATGAGATTGTCGCCCTTAAATCAGTAAGGAGGCAACTAAATCTTCAATTTCAAAATCGTTTCGTGCAACTCATGGGTTAGGGTTCCAGGTATTAAAATGCAGTAAAGCAGTTGTTAAAAATACACAACAAGCAGCCAATTTACATAAATCAGTAAACCCACTTTAAGTTTACGACAAAGCTAACAGTCGTATAAATTCCCGTCAATAACTGCTACTCGTATGTGTCGTAAATAAAAAAATAAAAACTAATTAATTAATAAGATTACTAGGATTATGGCTAAACTATGTCAAAATACCTAAAAGTTCTGAAAATGCTCACCACTAAAGTTTCAGGTGTAAGCTTAGTTTTGAAATAGGTTAATAGCTAATTTCGATTACTCATATTTAGCACATTTTGAAGCGGACAGTATGTAATATACAACACAGAACATAATAGTACCTTGTGGTTCATTTTGTGCTTCTAGAAAACCAATGTAATCATTTCTTACTATTCTTCCTCGTGTCTCGGGTACACAAAAGTATTCTGAAATCTTCGAAGAACCTTTAGGATTGATTCAGCAGCCTCTTACAACAACCATTTCCAAGGCTTTATCTTTCGTATTGAACACAGAATGAAGGCCCATTTACCTCCTTTTAGCACCTGCACTATCTGATCGATCCTGATTACAAAGAGATGAGGATCTGCTGTATAGACGAGTTGAAGTGAGCGTACCCATTGCATTACGACTTTGGGCTCTATTGTGCATTCAATATAAGTTTATTTATTTAGTACCCATCAAGAGGCATACACCTATCTCGAATAGAGTAAGATTTATATATAAGGATTGTGATTGCCTATCTATGAATCCCTATAGAACCGCGTCCATCGTCCCTATCTCCTGCATCTATCACCGGAATTCAATTCAATGGTCAAGATTGTCAATCTCCATAGGAACTCAGTCAGTAACCAAAGTCCGTTACCTGCCTGCCTAGCGTGTCACTAATTCGACGACCAGCTAAACTCGGTCCACATCCGGTCAAAATCCGTCCACAGAAAGATACACAGACTCACAACAAGCACACCGCGGCATACAGAAGCTACGAACAACATACAGCCCTACTACCTACCACGTCCTTATAGTCGATAATTGAAACAAAAAGTAAACTTTAGAAAAAACCGACTTCCACAAACCCTATTTGATTAGATTGAGTTTAATACAAACTGTAACCCCTTATCCCCCCACCCTTGGGGAATTAATTTTGTCAAATACCATCTCAGTGCTACCCCACGCTACTAAGGAACCTCTGTACAAAGTTTCATGGCTCTGGGTCCACCGGTTTAGGCTATGCGTTGCCTGCCCGTCAGCCACGCATTGTATTTGTACCTAGTATTGAGCAGATCTGGTGGCCATATGTGGTCTTCATCAGCAGTTCCGCATCACAATATTATGCTTACCATGTGCATTTGCACGAGTTATTATGAAAAACACAAAAATCACTATAGGTCTGCCTATAATATTTGAAGAGTTCCCTCAATTTCTCCAGGATCCCATCATCAGATCCTGACCTGGTGTCAATGGGACCACCCTTGAGGTATTACCTATACGCCGAAAAAAGATTTGTTCAAATCGGTTCATAATTGGCGGAGTTATCGCGTAACAAACATAGAAAAAAAAAAAAAAAAACATACGGGTCGAATTGAGAACCTCCTCCTTTTTTGAAGTCGGTTGGAAACCACATAAAACAACAAACACTCTTTTTGAGATCATAAAATATATAAATCAGTGCGATTCGGACTGCCATACGAAGGTTTTCGCAGTTCCACACACTCGTCAAGAACAAGCAACAGTGCTTGACAGTTCAATATCTTCAAGCATTACAAACTGGAACTGAAAAGTTCGAAGATGCCCGTCTTGAAGACCTCGACGCCAAACGCCATGCTCGAAAGACTTGTCCCAAAGTCTTCTACAACTACACCTACAACACCAACGGACAGTTACAGTGCAACATATGCAGCCGCACGTTCAAAACCAAGTTTGGGTTCGCGAGTCACATCCGAGCACACGCCAGGAACTGACAAGGTGTCGCCGTCGACGGATACGTCGTGGAGGACATCAATATCTTCAATCTTCATCTCGTTATTTTGATATTGAAATTGACTTAATACTATTTAATTCTAAACACCATCTTTGTGTATTTCAGTATTTGTAGCTGTAGCGGAAACAGATGTACACATTTCTAGCTATTACGGTTCGTGCGATTTAGCCCGCTTACGGACAAACAGACAGACGGACAGGATAGAGGCTTAGTACCTAATGGAGTCCCGTTTGATACCTTATGGGTACGGAAACAGTATATGATGTCTATTCTATTCTAATCTCGTAGGTAGGTAATCCAATCATCTGAGACAAGGTCGGTGGGCGTGCGTGCGGTCGCCTGCCAAGGTATAACCAAAACAGATGGCAACAGTAATTTCATTAGGACCTATTCTACCCGCGTAGTTAGTTGTTGAGTAACACTTAACTGAGATTAACTACTGCATTATATATTTCGTGCATTCCCGGACCCTACAGACAGTATGTCGGTGTGTGTATCTCTTTTCTTAGACAATGTCTATGGGGAAAACAAAATGGCTATAAACATAACATATTTAAGAACGCTGCGAAACATTCTTTTCTAGCTAGATATCTTTTGTAACATAGGTACTTAAAAAAAAGGTTTATTTTTAACCAAGTTAACATTTACTTAGTGTAGGCTGAAGCCTTCTTTTTAAAAGTACCTATAAAGTCTCTCGAAGCCGAGGGGCCTGCGGAGTGAGGCAGGGAGGCTGCATGTCACCAACGCTCTTCAATGTTTACATGGACGAGCTCAACAAAAAACTCTCCAGCACGAAGGTAGGATGTTCAATGCACAGAACCATGATGAACGACATCTGCTATGCAGACGATATGGTCCTGCTGGCACCATCGATAACAGCCATGAGAACGCTGTTGTCGGTTTGTGAAGAATATGCACAAAACCACAATATGCTATATAACGCAGATCTACTGTCATAAGTCTTAACTTAAATATGGTATTTTTATTTATACTTTATACTTAAAAAGTTTACACAATCTTAACCTAGTAACAGAATGTACAAACTTTTAGAAAAAACAAATAAATCATCTGTTTGTGCTAGGGCTAGGTTAGGTTGAGTTCCTAACCTCCTCACTAGGATTCCCTGTGTCGAGGAGGTTAGTCACTTCTCACATTAATTTGGTTTGTTAGTGTGTTCAACTTTACAAATATTATGTATATGTTCTAGAATAACTTAGAATACAAGGTAAAAGTAAGAATACAAGGTAAAAGTAAGATTTGTTTGAATAACATCAAGTAATGAGACTGAGAACGGTAAATAAGGAGGTAAGTTATTTAACAATAACAAGGTCATTAGTTAAGTTTAAGCTAAAGGTCAGCTAAATAGAATACAGGAAGAATAATAGCAGATAACAATAGCAGATAATGATATACAGAGTATGCAAGGAATATAGAGAATATAGAGTAAGTAACATAGGTACAGAGTATAGAGTATATATATATATATATAGTAGAGAGATAGTATAGAGTATGTAACATGGGTACCAAGTTCTGCCGAAGCTAAAACGCTGTTACACGACATAACCATAACACTTGCTAGTATTTTGAGTGTTTGCCACCATCTCGCTCGATGTAAACGCTTTCTACTCTGATGGCGTAGGGTTTCTCTAACTTTCCTGCGGTACCCTACTTCTACAGCTTCGGTAACTTTCAGGCAAACTTGGGGAATACGTGTGTGCACGGGTGAATTCTCGGTACTTATTTACCATCAATATAATCCATAGAGTACCTAGGTATTTAAGAAGAGACTGTCACAATATTTGCTCCCAGCGTGACGATTGCTAGTTTTAAGCACCACTCATTCTTATAAACAGTTCCGATATTTACTTCACAGGAATCACTTAACATTGTTTACAGGAATACAGACCGTTGTTGGAGTGATAATCGTACTTGACAGGATTACTATCATATCCTCGCTACTGCGAGCGAGTTATTCGATTTATGTAAGGATTTTTGTAAGCCTCCACTGTGAGAGGTGATAAATCACAACACTTGTGCATATCTGACATTATATTGAAAATGATTGTAAATATGCAGCACTGTATAAAATAACATAAGTATACTTCAATATATATTAACCTACCTATATATTTTCAAGCATATCTCATTTTAATTGAATGTGAATTCTTCTGAGAATAAAGTTCTTTAAACCTAAACCTACTTACCTGAAAAAATTGCTCTCAAACCTTGCCTATTTTTAAGTGAGCAGAGGATTGATGATGGTTAAGGTGACATTAAAATACTTAGAACCAAATGATCTGGGTAAGTACGAGTATATAGTTAACCAGATTTCTCAATATCAACATCAATATACTTTATTGCACCAAAGAATACATTTTACAATGAAAACTGGAGAATACATGAACAAATGCGAGCTTATCTCTATCAAAATATTTCTTCCAGCAATCTCTCTCACATAGATGCGGGTTCGAATCCGGTGCTGACTATGTACCAATGAGATAAGTAATTTACCTACTACATTATACCTAGTATAATAGGCATGTGGCCAAGGTAATCCAATAAATCTAGGAACAAGTCTTAAGTTGAAGCATTATGTACAAAATGGCTTGAAATTCTTAGAATTGTATATTTCCAGAAGATATATATTTTATAAAGTCAATTTTGTGCAAAAAAAGACAGCATTTGATGGCACTCTTCCATAACGTCATTCTGTTGTTATTCCATAGAACTCAGGAACAAAAGTTCCGTTTTGACAGTTCATAAAAAGTATCTATTTTGACTTGACAGGCCACAAGCCTATTGGTCAATGATTACACGAACGTTCTAATCGTGATGGAAATCATCGTAAAGAAGCTCCCTGTCACCCATTTCTTAGGTATTGAATAACTAGAAAAAAAATACGCGTGTAGCACCGTACACGTGTTAGAAGTAAAACTTCTGTAGCTAGATCATTAAGTGGTACCTATACTATACACCTATACCTACCTATACTAAAAGAGATTTAAATTTCCAATTTTGAGATCCAATCTCTGCTTCAAGTTACTTTTAAGTTTCAGACGTCCGATTATTTGAAATTATTTTATACTTGTACTTACTTTTAATACGTCATGTCATTTATTTCCCACCATTCCTTATCTACAATTTGTCGCACTCGTGGTGATATACTTAACTCATTCAATAGTGTCACTCTGAGGTCACTACTATTTGCATCTCGCTCAGATTATATACCATCTGACGTCACGTCTTTAAGCCGTCTCGCTCAAATGTATGCATTGCTTTGCTTGTTTTAGAAATCCATATCGACCCGTGTGACATTGATGAAACTCTTTTCTTACAAACTGTATGGATCGCATCGCACAGCTGTCAAACATAAGTTCCGGTTCCAACAAAGAGGTTGAACGAAGTAGTTTGAGTCATGCTAGTTGGTTTTGTTTGTCCCAGCCAGCGGCGGCGGCGGCGGTGGCGCCATCTTGGCCATACCGGAAATCAAGAACTCGTGGAAGAATGCTTAAAATAATTTTTATTTGTTAACGTTTCATCAGGTTTTTCTCTCACTAATTAACATTATTTATTGTACGAATGTATTATTATCTTATCTGATTAGTTAAAAACCGTATTGAAAATAGTTGCGGTTTTAAAAGTCTTCAGCCGACCCTGACGTCACCGATTCCAATTTCCGTTACATTTCTTAGCCACTCGTGATAGCACCCGGCTAGTAGCAATTGAAAAGCAAATATATGAATAACCCACAGTTGAGAGGTTAAATAAATTTTACCCCCGTGCCCTAAGAAGTTTTACTTCAAAAACGTATGAATAACTGGTTAAAAGTAGGCAGAAATATGCCTCTGCCAGCGCGTATGGTAAAACATGTGACGCCATGTTATGTGCATGTTTTGGACGGAGTCGTCAAAATACTCTGTATTAATACAAATTTATAGCGATGTTTTCATCGTTTGTAGTCCTAAGTACACACTCAACCCTTCACAAACACTTCAACTTCCCTTTTAAATTCACTTGAAGCTAAAGAGTCGGTTAATTGGGGATTTTAATGGGCGCAGAGAGCCCTGAAACGCTGGTCATCATTGCGAGCTCTTTTCGTCCCTTACTGGCCACAGATAAGGTTCTATTATCAACATATATATTATAGCTTGACCAATGACACCCGCGTTTTTCTACTAAAGTATACCCCAGACGTGGGCCCCAGAATCAGGCGGGAAAATGACAGGGTGGTCGGCAACTAAGACGGCGGGTCCAGCCATACAGGAGAAGGACCGTTAACATACTCCCCCGCGTTCCATTATAACATACCTAGTACCGAGCATTTTAAATGTGCTCGAGCAAGAATATATATTTTGATTCCGAGAGAGTGTGTGACTGGCTTCACCCGGGAGTCACGGGACCGATGAAAAAAAGGATCCCGTCTGAGATCACTCCTTTGTCCGCCAACAAATGACCATCAGGAGGACATAAAACATCAAATCGTTTTACCCACACATGTAAAGGGAGGTCGTTTGGTGGCCCTTTCGACCCGCAGTCAATTGTAGGTAAGGAAGGAATATATTACCGCTAAAGTGTGGGTAAGTTGAAGGGAACTTCCGGAAAAGATAACCCAGTTGGAAAAAACGTTATAGTGAAAAGCCTGTAGTTTTAGTTTCAGACATTAAGAGGTGTACTCGCAAGCTTCCATACAAAAAGCGGTAACGTTTTCCTACCCTTTTCAACCTTGTCCGATTTTCATATTTTTTTTACATGTTTGAGATACTTTGGAAAACTATGCTCGTAGGATTTGATTTTTTTGAAATAATGTATATTTTAGGAAATATAAGAACTTATATTTTTATATGTACTAGGTTAAGTTCTTATATTTCCTAAAATATACATTGTACATGTGAAAATCGGACAAGGTTTAAGGGTAGCAAAACGTTACCGCTTTTTGTATGGAAGCTTGCGAGTACACTATCCTCTTAATACAGTAAAATTAAGCCAAAAAAGCGCAATCAGCGTAACTAAATAGGGAATAACAAAAATCTTTATGATTGTGTAGGGGCAGGTGTCCTGAAAAGAGTCATATAAATTCCCATCACTTACCTGTGCCGCTAGGGCGGTGGGGGCTTATGAAAGGTTCATTTTTGCAGTAATTCGCTCGTAAGTCTAAAACCATTCGAGATATCAACACATGCGTACATTAATTAACTACATCCAATTTTAAACAAATTATGTCAAACATTTTCATTGTAGGATCAATAAGAGAATAAAGCTCTCAAGATAGACCATCTCTTGTATTTACCCGACCACATTTGCATAATAACTTATGCATTGCGATACTACATTCCTAATGCATGGTTCTGAACATCGTCCAGGTCCAAAAAGTCTTGGGCCAACCAGTTCAGGGCTTTGAATCCCAATTCAATGTGCTACTTAGGACATAGATACCACTATATCCAGGTCCCGCAAGGCCACTCCAGCAGTCATTTCGTAGAGTAGTCCCTACTACATATTCAAGATCGGTCCAGGTCCCAAAGTTATTCATACGATATCTGTTTGAGGCTTCGAAAACTTGCCTACCAACCTGAAAACCAGCTTTAAAGTATTTTGGTCCGACAGTACCCACACCCCAAAATGCTGCGCCCCCTAAGCTCTGCCGCTCTAGGCTCCAGAACTTAGCCTATTGGTACCTAATTCCAGAGCTTAATAATACATAATCCTAGCTAGGGTCTAGTGACCGCCCCGAGTTGACTAATTACTTGTAAAAAAACTCATTAATTTATTATAGTCTAATATATATAAGTACCTGAAAAAAAAAAATGACGCACAGCGGAATCGGATTCGCATTGCAAAATAAAATCATAAAGTAAGACGCAAGCAGGCCTGTAAAATAATGAATAAGCTGCCAAGTGCGAGTTGGACTCGCGTTGAGAGGGTTCGTACAATAATAGTTAATAGTTCAGTTTTTCACACAAACTTTGCACCCCAGATTTAGGGGGTTAGGAGGTTAAAGTTGTAGATTTCGGGAGTTTTTATGGGATATGGGTGCAAACATGTGTTTGCATACCAAATTTCAGATTTTTAGGACTCGGTAAGTACCCTAGAGGTTTTGATGACATGCGAATCGGTCATATTATTGAGTATAACTTTTTCAAAATAAGTCTTTAAAATATAATAAAAATACATATAAGATCCTTACACTATGCGCTTTCATTTGATATCTCCCACGGCATATGCAGAATTTTTTGAATTTTGATTTTTTCTCATTTGGCCCCGCAAAAGTGGCCCCCATATTTCATATTTATATATTTACATTACACATCTGTCTTTGGGTCACAGATATTAATAAGTGTACCAAATTTCAACTTCATCGGTCCAATATGTTCTGAGTAAATTGCCAGTGACATACGGACGGACAGACGCACGAGTGATCCTTTATGGTTTCTTCTTCCTCCGAGATATGAAACCCTAAAAATGAAATGGATACTTATTAATTTTGGAGACACGAGTATTGGGCCCAGTTGCGTTGAAACGTTAACCCAGAGCTAATATGATCTAACTTTTTTATTCACACAGCTATATCAACCATGTCAAAACTATTGTCGATACCATCCTACCCGTAGATTGAACACAAGTCACTTCCCATATTGCTGGCTTTTTAGGGCTCCGTACCCGAAGGGTGCCAAACGGGATCCTATTACTGAGACTTCGCTGTCCGTCCGTCCGTCTGTCTGTCTGTCTGTCTGTCACCAGGGGCTGTATCTCATTAACCGTGGTAGCTAGACAGTTGACATTTTCACAGATGATGTATTTCTGTTGCCGCTATAACAAAAAATAGTAAAAAACAAAAGAAACTTTATATTAAGGGTTGCTCCCATACAACTAACGTGTTTTTCTTGCGGTTTTTTATAGATAATATTACGGAACTCTTCGTGCCCGAGTCCTACTCGCACTTGGCCAGTTATTTAAATTTTTTCCTGGAAGTGAGGTGCAGGCAACCTATTTACGAAACCAATTTGACTCTAGAATTAGTATCTCCATGATGCCCTGAACAACAACAGCAGGTAACGAGGTTTAACGTGATTTAATTGGGATGTGCTCAAATAGGAAAGTGGTACGATAGGGAGGTGGTCCTAAAGGCATTGTACAGAGAGGAAAACACCCCCCTCCCGCACCTCTGACAACCGCGAGTACGTTAGACTATACTATATAAGCATAAACGTTGTCTATAAAATAAGGTTTTACTGCTTACCGCAACTGGGCCTTATCCTATTACCAAGATAACCTTCTAAGAATGCAAACAAATGCTGAATAATTGAAACAAAAAGTAAACTTTAGAAAAAACCGACTTCCACAAACCCTATTTGATTAGATTGAGTTTAATACTAACTGTAACCCCTTATCCCCCCCCCCTTGGGGAATTAATTTTGTCAAATCCTATATCAGTGCTACCCCACGCGACTAAGGAACCCCTGTACAAAGTTTCATGGCTCTAGGTCCACCGGTTTAGGCTATGCGTTGCCTGCCCGTCAGCCACGCATTGTATTTGTACCTAGTATTGAGCAGATCTGGTGGCCATATGTGGTCTTCATCAGCAGTTCCGCATCACAATATTATGCTATGTGCATTTGCACGAGTTATTATGAAAAACATAAAAATGACTATAGGTCTGCCTATAATATTTGAAGAGTTCTCTCGATTTCTCCAGGATCCCATCATCAGATCCTGACCTGGTGTCAATGGGACCACCCTTGAGGTATTACCTATACGCCGAAATAAGATTTGTTCAAATCTGTTCATAATTGGCGGAGTTATCGCGTAACAAACATAGAAAAAAAAAAAACAAAAAAAAAACATACGGGTCGAATTGAGAACCTCCTCCTTTTTTTGAAGTCGGTTGAAAATAAGGTGAAAAGATCAACTAAAGTGAGACCTTAGAAAAGTTTTGAAAACAATAAAGAAGAAGTTTTGAATTCGCTTTTGCGGTTCGTTCTGTAAGACTACGGCGATTATACTCAAAAACAAAACAACCTACTTATTTTAAATAACTAAATTTTTTTCTGTTATTGATTTTAATAATTAGTATTTTTTTCCCAATAACGTTTAGACGACGTAAGCTGACACTCATAAATTCATGATCATGATAATTATACAAGCTAGGAAACAACTTCTGTACAAAGGTCAGTTATTTACAGCTGGTACGTTCACATGTACACACAGTAAATGCAATTTAATTGGGTAACAGTATTCTTATTTCTGATTTAAAAAAGGCTGTTGTGGCCTAATGTGGCGGCGCACCATAAATATTATATAAACGTACTAGGTATGTATTTTCATATATTTTTATCGTCCCTGATATGTCGTTACTCAAGGACCAGCGACTCTAAATCTTGAGTAACGACATATTGAATCGTAAACCGCGTTCACAGACTGGATGAGCCTACATTCACGAAAAAAAATGCAATTTGCGCAGAAGCCTTGGTGCGCGAGTTCGACTCGCACTTGACCATTTTTTTTAGGAGAGACTACAAATTTACGATTTGCCAATTAATTTCTTAACTTGAGTTAGGTATATAAGACCTTGCTTCTTGCCTAGATTCATTTAAACGGCTTTTGTATTTTGAATGCAATTACCTAGAAGTTTGATTATTTCATACTTACTCATCTAAGGGACCACAGACTTGAGTTATATCAGTTTAAACTTGATACCTAGACGCGTAACCAAGAAAACCGATAGGTATTGACAGAAGGATGGACGGACGGACAGACGTGTACATACGCTCGAAAAAAAATAATTAGGGACCCGCGGTGCGCAAATCCGACTCGTTGCCTTTTTTTTCAAGATAAAAATAACGACATGTTGTGTTGTAAAGGCGTGTTCATAATATCGAGCTGAGCTGCCCGAGACGCAAGCCCCTTCGGAGGGAAATACCTAGGTAGGTACTATGTTTTTCCGCGCTACAATGAAAATACATTACGTCACACTACAGCCTTTAATTATTTTGCACAGTTGCAACATTAAAAGTATGAGTGATTAGAAAAAATAAGTAGTTAGGTAACTTGAAATAATAAAACTGTCGAAGAATAGGTACCTACTCAGAGTTTTTTTTAATCAAACAATTTAAGAAAAAAGCGAAAAAAGCAAAACCAGGCCTACCTCCTTATCCGAACCCGCTTCCGTTTCACTTCGTTCATTTTCACAATTTCAACAAGAGTTTCCCGCGCACATTTCCCACGAGGTAAGTTCGCGACGATCGAGTAGAGTACGTTCCGGAGCGCGGCGACTACTGACCGCACCGCAGCAAGCACTGACGCAAAATGTCGCTCCGCACTCGCCTTCACCATTACCACTTCGAGAATCGCGCCCCTCGCTAGGGTGCCGAGTCCCCCCGCGCTACCGGCGGCGCCCTCACCCCCTCCGACGTCTCCCCAACCCGGGAATTTAACCCTTATTGTCACAAAATGTACTGGAACACGATGGGGACAAATGCTCGAGGAGAGTCCGACGTGTGATGTATTGATTGATTGTTTATTTTACACGTTGTTTAGCGGTTAAGAATCGTGGAGGTTCTTGCGGATTGACTTGAAAAGGACAGATAATGCAACGTATTGTCGCTATGAAAGGGTGATGCCATGATACAAACAGTTTTCAGTAACCGTCCTAAACTTTAGCTAGTCAATATAATGAAAATTTTGAGCTACAAGGCCACTATGGTCTCTGAAACGGGTGAATTAACGGAGTAAAATGGTATCCCCTAATTTTGTGAAGATTCGTTGCTTCAGGTTGCACCCGGTATTTCCTTTATCTTCGCTTCAAAGGCCACTTGGCCTTTGTGATATCGTTGCATACCTGCTACATTCTATAATCTTGTTTATAAAAACTAGCCTTTGTCCGTGGCTTCGTTCGTGGCCCACGGGAAACAATTATATTTTTATATATCGATTATCATAATCATTATCGACAGCTTGCTGGATATAAGCCTCCTCATTTTTGTTGCAAATTTTCCGGTCCTGTGCCAATCAACTCGATATAAGGACCATATCGATCATAACATAAAATACCTAGGATCATTGAAATCCGTTGCGAAAATGTAAAAAAATGATTGTGCGAAATATTTTGCGATAACTTCGAGAGAAATTAACAAACACAATTAAAATACGTTAGCGAAGGGAAGTTGAGTTAACACTCTCTCGAGATATAGTTTAACGGTTAGTTTAGGTTGTTTTTTTTTTCATCCGTTTCTTCATCGGCACTTGTTTCTGCCTACTGCTGGGTCCTGGCCTCCTCCATTTTGTTCCACTTATCCGGTCCTGTGCCAATCGAATCCAGGTCTTCCCTACATTATGGCGTAGATAATGTCATTGACCCATCTGGCTGCCGGTCGACTCACGCTTCTCTTTCCTTCTTTCGGCCACCACTCAGGATCAGAGATCTACTCCACCTGTCATCACCTCGCCTCGCCAACTGCCACTTTCGTACGTTTAGATACTAGCTATTTTAATACTCCTATTTTGTGTATCTCGGGATTTAGAAAAGGTTGTTCTGGCTGAGTTGTCTTCTGATTGATTCGATCGTTATTTCGTAGCATATCACTAAGCTGTAGACAAGTTTCCCACTATAGTTAGCCGATCCTATTAGAGATAGGCGAGATCGAAAATTCACTGTGAAGTCCGACACAAAACGATACCTACCGACACATTATCTAAGTAGAGTGCCGAAGACGTGGCGATAGATCGAAATCTAAAGATAACTAACCTAAATGCATATAAATTGTATTAGTTTCTCTATTAAACCTTTGCGGCTTAGCGAGTGATGAAAATTTTAAAGGCATAGAGGTGTATCATGAAGAGTATATTGGGGAAAAATCTGAAAACAGTTATTTGACGTATTAAAAAAATACAAAAAGCCGAGAAGTGTCGAGCGGTATTGTTTAAATTATCGTACTGTGATTACCGTACCTATACCTATAGCCAAAGAGTGTTCTCTACTCCATTGCAGGACTAGTCTGTTCAAGAAGTCGAAGAAGAAATCGAAGAAAAATGCCTTATGAAGGGTAAAAGAACAATGCTGAAGTAATCCTGTTTTTTTGTGTTATTGGCTAGGTATCGATATACGTAGTAACAGCTCTAGATACATTAAAACAGAACCCCGATCCGGGCGAGAAGGGGTAATTGCAGTGGTTTTCAAGACTCCTCAAAGCGGAGTATTTTAAACTTATAATAGAATTTGTGAAGATTGCAATGAGGATCACAATTCTACTCAATACAAATGCAGTTTTACTGCACGACTCTTTTCATACAAAATCCACAAAGAAATCTCCTATTGACACGCGAATTTCTTGATTTCAAGCTTAGCCGAGTATAGTTTAGATATGTTGTAGTACGCTCTTTTAAAATGGTTTAAGAGTTTACAGCCTCCACTGAAACTGTAGTACTACGTATATACAAAGATAAAAATTAGTTTTACATTTTGTTCGTAAATTGCCTCACTGATTGACTACTATTATCACTAATGAGCTATTTTTGTATAAAACATACAAATCTTGATACTGATTAGACGTATAAAGAAATAATTGAACGTTGAAAATGCGTTCAACTTCGCGTAGAAGGCACTAAGCAGTGCCGGGAATGGTTCGAGAATTATACTCCAAAAAGATTTCTTAGACTGAGGTGTGGATGAATTACCCCCGTTAATCCGAGGATTAATCGGAATTTCTGGCTTCTTAAGGCCGACCTACACCAAACGAGCGATTCCCGCTCTATTTTAAACCACCGACAACGAAAAGAGGTGTTTTTGTTTGAACTGTCTGTCTGTCGTTCGTTCATTCTGTTTGTATGTCTGTCGTACTCTGGAGGTCAAAAGGGTAAACGGATTTTGATGTGGTTTCTGTAAAATGGCCGTAGACTTTCCTACAATGATACTTAAATATGTTTTATTACAATCGGTTCAGCCGTTAGAAACTTGTTTGCTTCATAAGGAAAGTTAGCACAAACGGGTGAACGGAATTTGGTGCGGTCTTCTGTAAAGGGTGGTAGACAATAATTGGGTTTACAATCATCTGTCAAGTTTTTTTGTTTTTATAATTATTGTTTAGTGTAAACAGGCATAGAGCATATTTCGTTGTGCCGTCTGCGTTCGTTGCGGAAAACTCTAAGAATGCTCACTCGCTTGGTGTAAACGGCACTAGAGCGTGCGAACAGTTGCCTAAAGCGGTTTTTATTAACATGCTCATTGCTCGCTCCCCGGAGCAAGCACTCTCTACGAATGCTCTTTCTCTAGCTCTACCTCATTGTTCGTTTGGTGTAAATGCACCTTTACATCTCGGCGTACAAAGAGCCGCCATTTCTTACTTCTCTTAGAGAACTCTGAATGACGTGTTTCCATTTCAATCAACACACTCTGAATAAAGTAACAGCAACCATTCCTCAGGTATTAGAATTTTATGAAAACATAGAATCTCGTAGCGTCCGTTCATTCGGTGACCTATGTGGTTTCTTTGCCTCCCAAGCAAGAGGACCCGTGTTAATATACCTGCTGAAGACGAAAAAAACAAGATTACGTCAGTCCAGACAATTTAAGTTCAAGATGGCTGCAGACATCAAGATTACTTATATGAGCGACTCGACGGCTATGCCATACGAATAAATAAATAAATAAATAAGTTCACTTTTGCTTAAGGATTTGGATTTCACTTAAAGGTAATTCGACTGTTGAAAAACCAAAAACTCTGTACAAATCTGACTTCTTAGACAAAAACTTTGAATAGTTTGAACTGAATTATATATATAAAATAATTATTACAGGTAAAAAATATTTAGCGCACCGATACAACTCTGTACAATAATACAGTCTGTACAGTAATTTCGAATTCGAATAACGAAGTAACTTAGTATAATGTACATACGTGAATCGACAATTTCCAATTTGTTCATCACGCGAAGACCTCCATTTTAATTGGTTTCACATTCAGCCAGGTTCAAACATTGGTTTTCCTGAAAATACGTATTTTATTATACGATACAAACTTAACTTAATATGGCAGAATAGGTATATAGTAGTCAGCATCAGATATACCCAAACCCCCAGGGGGCAATTCTGGCGCTAGCGAGATCATATCCATGGTCGAAATATCGATTTTGAGATACCGAAATCTCTATCAAAAACAAGAAAAAGCTATTCTTACGACTAACCTTTCGACCAACCGAGATATCTCCACCCGTTTTCGATCAAAATAAATGTAAATCGAGATCGGTTTCGACGGATTTAGGCGATATTAAAACTGATATCTCGACTGAGGTGATGATCTCGATAGCGCGAGAATCGGGGGCCAGCTTCATACTCAAACAGGTGATGTAGATCATACTATACTAAAATAACTGCACAGCGAAAGTGTCAAAATGAAGTTTGACATATATTTGGTTTAACTCTTTATCAGTGCCTGTGATGTGTAAATTAAATCTGTGTTTTGCTTTTTCAAAACCGTGCGCAACTCGTTAATGTGCACAATAACTAGGTATTGGGGGGCTATTTTGAAGGAAAATGCACTAAACTAAAAAGGCCACTATATAAGCCCTCTAAACGTCATGATGACGTCATCTTAGTTGTTGATAACAACTAAAATGACGTCATTATGACGTGGCTTTATTTGCCTTTTTAGTTTAGTGCAATTTCCTTCCAAATAGCCCCCATTGTGCACATTACCTGGTACGACCCATTAAAGTGCGCAATTTTATTTAAAATTGCTAATTTGCGCACTTTACCTAGGTAATGTGCACAACAACGGATGGTACACCGTTAAAGTGCGCAAGACGGTGAGAAAAACACTTTCGTCCCGCTTTATTTGCATACGCTTTGCTCTGCTCCGCTTCGCTCGCTCCGATTTTGCTTCTTCTAAGTTCCAACCTAACCAAACCCAACTGAAACTTAGCCACTATAACCTACTCTACCCAAAGGTGTTTCAGTAGTAATATTGATTTATTCTATTGGTTTCTTGCTTGATTATTACGTTAATCACGGACAGTAGTGAAATATTAATAATAATCAAGAATTATCACATAAATCATTATAATTCCGACGTTTCATTCAAATAAGAATCTATTTTATGCACTTTACCGTATGCTTGGTCCTTATTGTGCTCATTACCTAGTTATTGTGCACATTACCTAGTTATTGTGCACATTACATGAAACAATTTTGCGCATTTAACGGACTCAGCCAGGTAATGTGCGCATTTCCGAGTTAATGTGCACTCTAACTGATTTGCGCACTCTAACCACAGTATACATATAGAATACTGTGCTCTAACGGTAACATATACATAGTATATGAAACTGACTGTACAATATGTAGTAGACGTGAAATGAAATTCCAATCTAAAGAGCAGATTGATTATGCAAAGGCTCTAGACACTCTGTTAGAGGAAAATTGCTCTTTAAACTCTTGCAGAATTGATAAGCACACCCTTAACAGGGTTTGAGTAAATTAATGCAGCATGTTTGAGCAAATCACAGGCACACATGGTATACTATACGAGAACACACAACAGAAGATGACACGTATGTACTTTTTGAAATGTTTTTACTTAGTTTTTCGACGAAATATAAGGGTAAATAAATAGTACATAGTTTTACATAAAAAAATATAGAATAGACCTAATGTAGATATACTTTGGGTATGAATAACACACAGAGTGTGAGGCTTTAAAAGGATTTTTCATTTAGCTATCTACTATTAACTGGATTGGATAGTACTTTACATTTACAGTTTCTATTAGTTTTTATTGAAAATTATAGTATCTAGTGTATGTTTTGGAAGAAAATTGGCGAATGAAACACAGTTTTGTTCGTAGCACCGTCGGTAACGTAAGACACTTGTGCTTGCTTTACAATTTAATTACTCTTTAAATGTTTTTGTATGGGATTTTAGATAGAGTTTCGTTTGTTAGGGCTGGCCAAAATCTTCGGTCTCCATCATCAGTTTTTCTTCACATAACTCACCAAGTTAAAAAAATATGAAAAACCGACTTCAAGACCTATTGCTTCCTCCTGCTCGGTATGCAAATGGCGTCTATATACACGAAAACGAGCTTAGGAAATCTGTCTCCTGACAGCAAAGTACAAAATATAATATAAACGAAATCCTAACAGCCAGGACTTAACTCGTGACAATGACAATCAACACCAAAGGACCAAGTCACGGTAAGGAAAAAATCTATAATGTGACATTATAGATTTTTTCCTTACCAGGTAAAAACTAATTAAACTACTTCACAGTTTTTTACTTGAACGATTACTGATTTCCAAAAAATGTGACCAAACTATGGGGTCACCCTTTCAGTGAAAGAATGAATTTTTGAAATCGGTTCATAAATGATACCAGTTAAGAGGTACAACAACAAACATAGAAAATAATAAAATTATAACCTCCTCCGTCCTCCTATTTTAAAGTCGGTTAATATTCTGTCTCACTTTAAGCGACGAAATTTCTACGAAAACACTTATATTAACCTACACGGATCATTAACGGATGCCACATTATACTGTCGGTTTGGTAACAAAAGTGATTCATGTTTTTCAGTTACAAGACGGGGGCGGTCTAATAACTATTCAGAACTTTTTTCTTGTTTACGACATCAAAGAACTGTTATTTGTTCCAAGTCCGCACCGCATGGAGGTCATAATAGTCATATTTAGTTCGAAACTTTTCTACTCGTAGCTAGTAAGTAGGTTTCTCCTTGATATTGTAGTCATAAATTCGCAAATGTATCAGGGTGCACAGACTATTAAATAACTTGTAGAAATAGCGTTATACAGGGTTATTTTTGGACCCGTAGCCAAAAGTTACTATTCTTTTAGGGACATCATTCTGAGCAACTTTCGCTAAGAAACCGATTTGATCAGAGCAACTTTATTTTTCACTTCCCAGTACTTTTTGGCCTGTGTGGGTCAGCTGATTTGTATGAAGGAAACCAATTAAAATTGTGCGTTTGAAAACGGAATCTGACGGCCACCGCGCAAAAGCTGGCGGATTTAAGGTTGCCAGCCTGGATTTTACCAACGAATGAGTAACTTTTACTCGAGAGTATCGTCTACTATTGCATAGACACTAAAGACACCCAGACCGTACACCTCATTTTGAACTGTCATTGTCATGCAAGTTATCCCCGGGATAGTTATTCTCGTATACATTTTTGTTGGTGAAATCCACCCAGTGCCATTATTTTGTAGTTTTGACACCCACCAACTGTCAGTCTCACTGTTTTAAGTTTAAAAGTGCAACAATCCGTGCACTTTATAACTGAAATCAGTGTGGCACACTAACTTATCTATCCGCAGTACCGCATTTCCAATCAGACTGTAATAACATGAAATTGTTCTCGATAAATCCTGCATTGTTCCGCCCCTTATATCTATACCAGATAAATGGTTCGTGTCATGCATCGCTTCGGTGTTGAAAAAGCGTTTTGAAGCTATCTGATTAGTTGCAGATAACCGTGGAAAATTGCCAAAACTGAGCATCATTTATCAAAGACACGGAACCCCGCCGCCCGCCCCGCCACGGACGTTTTGTCACGTAGAGATAGAAAAGTGTTGGGCGAGCCCGAGCCTTTTGTTCCGTAATGTCTCAAAATTCTGCGCATTTCGCGCTCACAGCGTGGATGATTCCCATCTAGGTCAACAACCTGTATATTTCAACAATAATTCCCCTAAGACGCCTCGCTCATGCAGGAAGGAAACTATTTTCATTTACCGAAACAGGAGGTGGAACGAATCCTCATAACTCCGCACGCCCCGCCTGCTGAAACAGATTTTTCAATAAACTTTATTATTAAATGGAATTTATTATTTCGTTTCCCGGCGTTTTATTATCTGCTATTTATCAATTTATTTGATGTCATAAAAAAGTCACTTTCATATTAATGGCTGTGTGGCGCTGCTTGTCATAACGAGGATCGCTTTAGTGACACGGTATGGTAAAATGTATAATGTTCAGAAGCAAAAGCTTTTAATTTTCGTTTAATAATATATCTTATACTTTAAGAACTGATATATAAATTACTTTTTTTAGGTTTATATGTAATTTTTCACAATAAATATTCAAAAAATTATTCAAATTCCAAATTAAATGATTAAATGTACTGTGCCAACTTTCTACCACTAGTTACACCACAACTCAGTTAACTCATTGATTAATAAGATAACTCTATAATTCGGACTTTGGTAGAACGAGAAATATTATTTTTATGTAGTTAACTGCATTAGCAACTCCTCTAAACCCCTTCACCAACCCGTACTGAGCCAACGTGGTGGAGTACGGCTCAATCTTACTCGTATTCGTGTAAAGGCCTATGCCCCTCGGTGGGGAAACAGATGTATTTATAATTATATCAAGCCTGGCAACAACGATTTTATTCATTCTAATTTCACAGTGCTGGCTGTGGTATGGGTCCTCTCGGTATGACTTGCAGCAATATCACAGTCTATTTGGACTCATTTTTCTAAAACCGACAGCGCATACCATTATAAAGCTTCTTGACGGCGAACTCCCACCTTTTACATTCGAGTCGGAATAAAATATCTCTGAGATCTCGCTTTATGTGATAAATGCAAAATTCTCGGCGCATATTGGCATTTCTTCCCCTGTCTTCATATTTGCGACTAGCTGCCTAGGTTTTAGTAGGCTACCATTAAATGGTAATGGATCTGCAAAATATTACCGGATATTTCATTATCGGGGCTTCATGAAACAGGCACTAATTCAAGGAAAATTTTCTGCTGAAGCATGCTTCCATAGTTTGTGAGTTTGCCCACAGGTTCTGGTTAGAATCCCGACCGTGAACCGACTATGAGGCCAGAGGTAATGCCTGTACAAAATTTCCCGAAGGCTTTTTGTTTAACGCTGGTTTTTTTCTCTTTTAATGGGGGTCTATTCCCCCGTCTGCCCGGTCCTTTTTTGCACTCCGATCATCCACCAAAGAATTGATTTATTTCACAGCACCCTCGTATAAATTTAGTAATTTTACGATGCGAAAAAAGGTTGGCTAAGCCTGGTCTCTTTGTCCAGTTGCAGGTTTTGTACAGCATGTACATTCATCGTCAGATATTTTTCAACCCGTAAACTAAAATAGGTAGTATAGGGTCGCTTGCTAGAAAATCCGCTTACTTGTGATAATATCGTGTTTTACTCATCTCAATTAACTTAATCGTAACAAGCCTTTCTCTTGCACCACTTCTTTTTAATTCTAATTTGCCAGAAGAATGAATGATTTGAGTGTGTGACAGAAACAAAAGATACAAAACAGAGCGAGAAAGCATGTTTGTTTTGTCTTGAGATGTCAGCAAACGTCAAGTTAGTTTGGTTACCATGGCAACTATCACATGGTTTTGACAGCCACTAAATTGAGTAATCGCTAAAACTTGGCCGATTATTCTCGAATTAGCTTAAATGTAGGAAACTCGTGATTGGCAGTGAAATCAGCGTGGAGCAAGACGATGTGTATTTTTTTTCGCTAATTCAATTTAAACAACAATTATTTTGCGCTAATCGGCTACTTAAATAGTGAAGAAAGCCGCCCTAGAATTTAAGATCTACACAATCCAAAAAAAAATACAGATGGCGAAAGTGTCAATGATGTCAACATCCATCCTCATACATCTTATTGTTATCACACAGCTTTTTTAGCTATGTAGATATTTCTGGTTATTTAGGATGTTGATCTATTTGAGACTTGAGTAGCTTGCGTGCTCACTATACATGGTGGAAAAAACAATGGGCTCCGGAGCAAAACTAGGTGCCTAATCTTTAAATAGTAATTTTTGACTTGAGATTCTTTAACATCGACTAGCGCAAAAAAATGCTAGTGTTTTTTTTTTGTTGGTTCGATTCGATTCCCGGGTGAGACAATTGTTTAGACAATCCTTGAATGGAGTTTTATTAATTTTTGAAAATAAAATAATGTTTTGCTTTAAGCAAGCTATCATAAGGATTAAAGGTAGTTTCCCTTCAGGGCGCACATGTTTTTCAGCCCTGTATATTGACTGATCGTTCAGATGAAGTTCAAATACCTTCAACTACCTTTATGTAGCTTCCAAAACTTTAATAATGATGAGTTCGATATCCAGCCGGGATATACACCACAATATGGCATTAATTGTACAATTAATAATATATTGTGGTTTCTGAGGTTATCTGTCTGGGAACAACCTCACAGAAATCAACGTCTCGTCGCTAATCCCTTTGAGATTCCAGGCTGGTACCTAGCTCGCACAGCACAGATAACATTACCCAGGCCCACCACTCCTTCGAACGAGATTCAACATTTTTCCTCAGAAAGTTTAAATAATCTATTTACCTACTCATTTAAAAATAGCTATTATAAACTTTTCGCCTTATTAAATTAGACAAGCCACAACATAAGACAATCATAACAATAAGAAAATAAAAAACTAAAATTAACCGCATATCTATTAATTTATGAATTATATAATTTATTATAATGAAGTATTGAATCCATATTATTTTTTTTATTTATTATATGAAGGTGTGGCACCTTTAGCTACGTTGTAGTGGGTAATAATGGTGTAATGGATATGTCTAGTGAATTATTTGTTCGAATCGGACTTAACCTAGGTCTATGACAAATGTTGGTAATTTAAATACACTAGATATTAAATAAGCTCCACGTTCGCAATATCCTTACAAACGACAATTATAATTGAGGCACGTGTATTGGAAAAATTAGCAACTCGAATTCTTGTGGCCGAAACTCTTATCACAACCTTATTAAAATAAACGTCATTATTACGTCATTCACTGCGGCAGAACTGTGTGAAAATTGTGTGTTTTTATTTCATTTCCAAAACCACTGATTGTTTCTATATAATTTTACCGACAAAAATTTACTCTTTCAGGTTAATTATAACCCTTCCAAGATGGTAATTTAACAATACCCACCGCCCTAACCCGTTAAGTTAGCTGTCAATCACATCACACACGCATTGCCTATGCTAATGAATCCTATTTGCATTGTCACGGTTGAGCTTCACGTCACTTTACGGTGGGAGACTGATTCCGACGCAGCATCTTCCTGTACAGTCCCTTACGGTTACGTTTTGGAATATACTGGGTAACCTCAAAACGACTACGACTGATTATGCTGTAAAATTGTTGGATTTTCATAGTAATCGAAATGGACCTAAAACCTATAGGGTACTTTCCGTAGGCCTACAATCATGAAATTTGGCACAAAGCAAAGCAGCAAAGCACAAGTAAAAGGGAAATTCTGAAAACTGCAAATTTCTGTCTTTCTACAAAAATATCCAATTTGGTTTACATGGAAGACATTCATTTCACGTTAGTTTTTTATGTGGAAACCTAATTACACGTGTTATACTCTCCATTTGCGATCGGAACCCTCGGTGCACGAGTACTACTCGCATTGACCGTTTATTTAACTAGGTAGGTATGCATTTTGTAGATACCTTGCTGTGGACTGAGTTGAGTACAATAAACATAAACGTCCAACGAAGAAGAACGAAGGCGTCTACCATCTTTCAAAATGTCAAAATATTATTCAATTCAATTTTTGGATTAATGGCTTCTACTGTGGATCCCTACAGTAATTCCGCCAATATCACGTGTTAAAGATGACACAGAGGGGATCACTTTGTACAGTTATCGATGTATCTTCAGAGTTGAGACTTGTTTACCTATAAAAAGACCCGGACAAACACCAATTAGGACAACAAAAATTAACAATACATTAACATTAACAAAATATTATATCAATGTGCAATCAAAACCTGTCAGACACGTGTCAGACAGACAGAGAATCGTACCGAACAAAGAGTATATAAACTTTCTACGTAAGCACACCTCGGACACTCCATAGACGCTCGTAAAATAATCACCTATTACTACTACATAGCCTAATGACATTTGTACACGTGCAAATGTGTGCGTAAACTCGTTCGTTTGTGAATGTGTGCGTTCAGCTTCTATACAAAGTGTCTCCCGAAGAGGCTCCCCGACTCCGGGGTGAGGTGCGGTATCTGAATCCGCGCGGGGAAGGGAGTGGCCGTTCTGTACGTAGTACTATTATCTCTTCTGTGACGTAAGAGTACCGAATAGGGAGATAAAATAATAATCAAATGTGATAATAAAACAATGGTTGTGCGTGCCGTATGGGTTATCCGAGGCATCAAACGATATGCATTTTCATGGCATCGTTGATGTGTATGGGATTAACTGTAATCCAGGGGAAGGCAGGTATTCACCATGGGTAAATAAAAGAAACGGCCAAACGCGAGTCGGACTCGCGTACCGAGGGCTCCGCACAAATAGTTTTTCTTGTGGAGGAACAAAACGATTTTCGGGTTGTTTTACTATTGCTTTCAGATCTTGCTTCATTTAATTTAATTTAATTTATACTTGATTGCACAAAAATATAAAAACCACGTAACATTTACAGAAAGATATGTACAAAGGAAACCTAGGCAAATCAGGAAAAAAGAATAGATAAAGATAGATTCTTGTCAAATGATTCTACTTAGTACAACGGTAAGTAGACCATAGTTTTTTATTTTCAGTGAATTTCTGCATTTTTGTGGCACACACAATCAGCCTTTTTAGGGTTCCAATATATTTTTTTACGTTGTCTGTATGTGTCCTACTGCTGGGCAAAGGCCAGTCCTTAAAAAAGGAACCTAAGTATGTAATAAAAGCTCGACTATCTGCGATTGACATATTCGATGACTTGGACAAATGTGCCATATGGAGAAAAGTGCATTCAAAATTCATTTAAAACTCGAATACCCGACATTAGACGATGTAATGAAACTCGAATACCCGACATTAGACGATGTAATGAAACTCGAATACCCGACATTAGACGATGTAATGAAACTCGAATACCCGACATTAGACGATGTAATGAAACTCGAATACCCGACATTAGACGATGTAATGAAACTCGAATACCCGACATTAGACGATGTAATGAAACTCGAATACCCGACATTAGACGATGTAATGAAACTCGAATACCCGACATTAGACGATGTAATGAAACTCGAATACCCGACATTAGACGATGTAATGAAACTCGAATACCCGACATTAGACGATGTAATGAAACTCGCGGAACAGAATTATATTATTATAAATGTTGGCGCAAGGCGATGATTCTGATTAAATTTTAAAATATTTAGTTTATTAATATTTCTCTGTAAGTAATAAAATGTTTGTTTTAATGTAAACGGTTTAATTTTTACCCTAGTGTGAATACCTATACTTACGATGAGTCACTATTTTCTTAACACGAACAAACTGTACGTCCGCCACTATGAAGACTACTATGACAGTAATAGCGACGCCATCAAATAAACAGCTAAGTTGGTGGCACTGTATAGACAGACGCACAAACGGACAGACAACGAATCATAAAAAAGTTCCTGTTTTTCTATTGAAGGTACGGAACCCTAAAAGTTTTGTTTCACATGCAAATATAGTACGACAGTTGGACTTCTATCTGAAATCTATTACACCCGTTAGCTGTTAGTCCCTATGGGGATCGTGCCAAATTCGCCATTGGACGAGGTAGTCCAATAATTCTAGGAACTTATATTATATCTAATATTTTAGCAGAGTTATTTTATAAACTCAGTTTAGCGTAAAAAGACTTCAAGATATTTCATAGGAATTATGTACAAAAAAAAATACCGTTATGACTGTAGATAACGAAAAAATATATTTTTAGGGTTCCGTACGGGGGTGAAAAACGGGACCCTATTTCTAAGCATCTGCAGTCCGTCCGTCCATCCAACCGTCTGTCTGTTCTTCAGTGGGTTCTAAAGCACGAACCGTGATGGCAAAGTTGAAACGTTCACAGAACGTGTATATCTGTTGCCTCTACAAAAAAAATACTGAACTACACAAAAAAGAGGGTGTTTAGAATAAAATAGTACAATACAATGCCTCCTGGCTCTTTTGGATAGCAAAATGATGAAATGAAGATATTCTCGAAATAACCATCAAGCACTTGTATCTTATACGATATACGATTGTGAGAGTCCGACTCGCGCTTGACCTTTTTTTTGAAGTAAAACTTCTTAGGGCACGGGGGTAAAATTTATTTAACCTCTCAACTGTGGGTTATTCATATATTTGCTTTTCAATTGCTACTAGCCGGGTGCTATCACGAGTGGCTAAGAAATGTAACGGAAATTGGAATCGGTGACGTCAGGGTCGGCTGAAGACTTTTAAAACCGCAACTATTTTCAATACGGTTTTTAACTAATCAGATAAGATAATAATACATTCGTACAATAAAGAATGTTAATTAGTGAGAGAAAAACCTGATGAAACGTTAACAAATAAAAATTATTTTAAGCATTCTTCCACGAGTTCTTGATTTCCGGTATGGCCAAGATGGCACCGCCGCCGCCGCCACCGCTGGCTGGGACAAACAAAACCAACTAGCATGACTCAAACTACTTCGTTCAACCTCTTTGTTGGAACCGGAACTTATGTTTGACAGCTGTGCGATGCGATCCATACAGTTTGTAAGAAAAGAGTTTCATCAATGTCACACGGGTCGATATGGATTTCTAAAACAAGCAAAGCAATGCATACATTTGAGCGAGACGGCTTAAAGACGTGACGTCAGATGGTATATAATCTGAGCGAGATGCAAATAGTAGTGACACTATTGAATGAGTTAAGTATATCACCACGAGCGCGACAAATTGTAGATAAGGAATGGTGGGAAATAAATGACATGACGTATTAAAAGTAAGTACAAGTATAAAATAATTTCAAATAATCGGACGTCTGAAACTTAAAAGTAACTTAAAGCAGAGATTGGATCTCAAAATTGGAAATTTAAATCTCTTTTAGTATAGGTAGGTATAGGTGTATAGTATAGGTACCACTTAAAGATCTAGCTACAGATGTTTTACTTCTAACACGTGTACGGTGCTACACGCGTATTTTTTTTTATTTGACTATTGTGCAATTATCGCCCGGTTTCCTTGGCGCTGATTAAGTTAACAGCTCGATGGTTATATAAATCAGTTTCGACCAATCACGTGCCGCTATTTTGAATAATAGCAAAGTGTCGGGTTACACAACTACCAGCTCAAAAATGTACTAACCATCAACGTTGTGCTTACGATGTCTCTCGTTTTTGATAGAGTAACTTCCTTAATATTTTCTTGATGGGATATGAATGAACACGCAATAATAGACATGACAAAGTAAATTAACTTTCGGAAAGATTTGTGCATTCCGCCATAAAAATAAATCCTATATATCTTAGCGCCATCTCGTGGTATTTGCAATATTTCGATGGTGCTGCACCAAGCGATAAAGGCCTCGAACTAAACATACTTCCTTAGCAGCTTAGTTGACGCCGCCGCCGGTGACATATTTAGTTCTACGAGGTCTATCAGTATTAGTATAATATTAAAGATTATAGTATCTGTGATTAAACTAAGAATCGTTTGTAACTAGAAGATAAAAAATCCTGTTGGGCTTTGTAAAGTTAGGAAGTTAGGAATACACCACACCGGTAAAGAGGTCCGTTAGCCGCAGCACCTTCCCTAAAGGTCCTTCGAGAATATCTAATGAAGCATGCAAGGCACCTACACATGCCGGAACTTCACTTTTGATTTAAAATCGAGTAACGCATATAAAACAATCGAGTGACTAGCTTAAATAGTGATTAGTTAAATATTAGTTCACCGATTGGGACCGCGTGGGACACTGGACGGGTTAATACTCATTTTCGAAAATTCTATAAATAGGTATCTACTTACTAGGTAGACACCTAGTGTACCTTTGTAGAATTTTAATTGCATTTTATATGATTTTCTATGCCTTCCTTATATGAACCTATAGGCTTACCACAACCTTTCAGTTTAGAGATCCTAAAATATCAAAGTGTCAGCCTCACCATTTGCATTCCAATACTCCTTAATTGGCTTTACAAAGAACGAACATAATTATAATAAAATAAAGCATGTGATATTTTTTCATTAACTTTGAATAATATCTAGGTAACACATTTTCCAAAAGTTAAAGTTGGTTAACATTGCTATTACTCGATTCAATAAAGAAACTAATCTCAAATGGTGTCCATTATCATGCTTTCATTCACTTGCACACATCTTGCACACTATACCCTATACAATATAACAGGAACTTAACAGCTAACCTAAAACTTCATAAAATCCACTTTTTAAACACTAGGGATGTTACCAAAACAATCGGAAAGAATCGAAATTGTTAATTCAGTTGAACTAACAGAAGAGTTGTCATCGCCATCACTCCTATTAGCACTTAAAGATTTCATAATTTTCATAATTTCTTTATTGCACACAAACAGTTACATAGGACAGTAAAAAACATAGAAAACGTGTACAAAGGCGAGCTTATCTCTAATAAGAGATCTCTTCCAGCAAACCAAATAGGGATGAGACAGGTGGATTGCTGAGCAGGAGTAGACCCATGTGATACATATAATAATTACTTACAAATCAATAGACTACATAAACTAGTGCATGCTTATATAAATAAATATGAAGTATATTATATAATATACATAAACTAAAGATATTATTATTTCATTTTCAACCATATTTAAGGTAACTGAAGAATCAAGAATAAAATGTTAGACATCTTTCCGATTCACAAATGTTTAAAGGGTTCGTTTATTTTGATTAATCGATTTTTATAAGCAATATCCCCACACTCACAGGCAAATAAGATTGACATCTGTCAAGCTGCCTGTTATATTGGATAGGGTATAGCGCTGACTTTACTCACACATGGTGCTTGCAAAAGAACTCTCGCTTGACGCGCTCGAATTCTCGTTATAAATGTTACTAAGAGCGAATTATCCCAACGCAAAGTAACTTATTACTCGAAAGTATCTTCTACTTTTTCGTAGAATGACCTCATTTTAAACTGTCATTGTCATACAAATTATCACTGGGATATAATAATTATTTTCGCCTAACTTTTTGTTGGTAAAATCCAGCCTGAGTATTATTCTGTACTTGTTGAATGGTCATTTTTCTGTCGATTTAACACTATTTAGATGGATCGACAGAAAAATGAGAATATGTTCTGTTTTTCTTTGACCCTATCAGGTGTCACTGCAAGTACAAGACGCCATTTTAGTTAAGTGTCTTCATTGAATCGGTTAATACCAACTTAACGTCGCGTCGAAGGGAATTTAGAGGAGATGCACTCTAGACATCTGATGAATAAATAAAGCAGTATTCAAATTGCCGCCCCGTTGCCCGTAGGTGCTGTAGAGGCATCCGTAGGTTTGTAGTGCCGGGAAATGCTGTCCACAATCCTGAAATAGGTGGCGTGTAGGACAAGAATGGCCTAAATCGTAGCGTGACAGTTGCGGGCTTGCGGCGAAGGACTAGCCACCTGTGAGGCAAAATGGTGTATTAAGCTGGCTGAATGTGGAGAAGTGTGTCTCTAGCGTAAATACGACGTCATTTTACCTTTGACTACCGTACCCCGTACCTGAAAAGGAAAAAATAAGCTGCCAAGTGCGAGTTCGTACAACGTACGCAAAAAATCATTTTCTCATACAAACTTTGCACCCCAGATTTAGGGGTTGGATTTGGATTTTTTGGATTTTGATCGTAATCGCAATGGACCCAAAACCTATAGGGTACTTCCCGTTGTCCTACAATCATGAAAGGCACAATTAAAGGGAAAAATCTGAAAACTGATAATTTCTGTCTTTCTGCAAAAATATGTAATTTGGTGTACATGGATGACATCATACTTCAGTTTTTATGTGGAAACCTAATTACACCAGTTACGCTCTCTAAGTGTTCCGGAACCTTTGGTCCGCGAGTCCTATGTCCACTTGACCGTTTATTTGTACCTAAACTTTACTTTTGTTCGTGAGTGAACCTTCTGTACCTACGTAAGTAGTACCTACTATTAGTTATTCTGTGCTTGTACCCCTGATTTTGCAAGGCAGGGCGTCAAACAAATAACGATAAATACCCTCGACTCGACTGCTGCCGACGCATATGCCGCTCGAGTGTATGTGTAATAATAATATCTATGTATTATAGGTACTAGAATAGTTTTATTGTACGCGCAATTCTTCCCCTTACCTATCATCTCCGTCTCCTACCCAACATGGTTTGCTGGAAGAAATCTCTTATTACAGATAAGCTCGCCTTTGTACATATTTTTTTCTATGTTAAGCTATTTTTACTGTCATGTGAGTACAATAAAGAAATTACGAAAATTACGAAAATTACGAGCTCTAATTGCCGCCATCGTTCGAATATAATCGAAACACGCTACAAAGCCGAAACAAATCTATCACGTCAGTGTTTACCAGCAGGATATTGGATTGTCATGGGCTGGTGATCTACATAAAATCGGTGGACCCAAATGACCTTTATGGCCCAGCAGATGGAACGCGATGCAGCATTGCACTCAAGTTAACCTTGACGTTCCGTTGAAATTAATTATACTTACCTAATTTACCTTTTAGGCCCGGCTTTTGAAACACGATTCAACAATAAACTCGAATTAAAAATGACGTTCCGAATGTAACTTAGGCTACATTTAACCAACAAAAAGTTATAAGAGAATAACTATCCCGGGGATAATTTGCATGACAACGACAGTTCAAAATGAGGTGATCTGATTTGGGCGTCTATGAAAAAGTAGAAGATACTCTCGAGTAAAAGTTACTCTCTCGTTGGTAAAATTCGCTCTTACTCGGATTTCAACTGCCGCTTATGACATGGCTTTGGAAATTCCTTCACCTCTCTGTACTCCTACTGTACCCCTACAATCAGTAGTTCCAAATTGAGTTGCCCAGGAATTTCCAAGTGAGGATTATTCAAATACCTCCGCGGAACTCTGTCGAAATTAGTTCTATTTCATGGGCGATTAGTGCGTGACAGTCAGTTGCGCGCAGTTCGTGTACAACGAGCGATTTCCATACCTAGAATATGTTTATTTCATACCTGGAATATGTTTATTTCATACCTGGAATATGTTTATTTCATACCTGGAATATGTTTATTTCATACCTGGAATATGTTTATTTCATACCTGGAATATGTTTATTTCATACCTGGAATATGTTTATTTCATACCTGGAATATGTTTATTTCATACCTGGAATATGTTTATTTCATACCAGGCATGCTCGTACTTACCAAGTGATTGTGAAAATCGTATGAATAATTGAAACAAAAAGTAAACTTCAGAAAAAACCGACTTCCACAAACCCTATTTGATTAGATCGAGTATAATACCAACTGTAAATAGAAAATAGAAATTGTTTATTTCGACTAAAAAAAACAATACTGAGGAAAGCGAATGCGTAGGTATATAAGGCAAAAAAGGGAACAGTCTCAGCGTTTGCTACAAGCTAGCACAGTGCTAGCTTGCAGCGCTGGTTTTCAGACAGTCCCTGACTAAAATTAAGAAAACTAAAACTAACTTGGTAGATACTACCACTAAGACTAACCCTCTATTTCACCTTGGGGAATTAATTTCGTTAAATCCCATCTCAGTGCTACCCTACGCTACATAAGGAACCCCTGTACAAAGTTTCATGGCTCTAGGTCCTCCGGTTTAGGCTATGCGTTGCCCGTCAGCCACGCATAGTAGATTGTATTTGTACCTGTATTGAGCAGTACTGGTGGTCATGTGTGGTCTTCATCATCAGTTCCACATCACAATATTATGCTTACCGTGAGTAAATGCACGAGTTATTACTAAAAATACAAAAATCACTATAGGTCTGCCTATAATATTTGAAGAGTTCCCTCGATTTCTCCAGGATCCCATCATCAGATCCTGACCTGGTAGTCCATAGTACCCATGGGAAGGTAAACCTTTTCAAACAAAAAAATAATTTTCCAAATCGGTTTATCCGTCTAGGCGTAATCGGGGCACATACATAAAAAAATAAAAATAAAAAACATCCCGACGAATTGTAAACCTCCTTCTTCGGGAAGTCGGTTAAAAAGATGTTTTGGTAGAGAACTGTAAAGTTAAAATTTTACGTTGCCACCGCGCTACAGAAATAAATAAGAACTATACTTACACGCATTTCAATAATTGTGTGCAGTTTTATTTCTAGCGTTGTTTTGTACAAATGTAGGGAACGTTGCAACACTTATATTCAAATTTTGATTATTGTTCTCAGTACCTACGGCGATTCTGTAAAACTCAAACAACAAATAGCATCTCCCAACGCTGACTCTCACTTGACACTTTGAGTCGTCTTCGAGTACCAAGTGAGCGTTGAAGTGAAGGTCAACGCAATCAAAAGATATGCACGCATATGTCTCAATTTTGCTGAAATTGCTCGATATTCGCAAGGGAATAAAAACCTAGAGGGTACTTCCCGTTGACCTAGAATCATGAAATTTGGCACGAAGCAAGGTCTTATAGCACAAGTAAAGGGAAAATCTGAAAACTGCAAATTTCTGTCTTTCTAAAAAAAAAACAATTTGGTTTACATGGATAATATCACACTTTAGTTTTTTATGTAGAAACCTAATTACACGTGTTACGCTCTCCAAGTGCGATCGGAACCCTTGATGCGCGAGTCCTACTTGCACTTGGCTGGTTTTTTTATATAGCCGTGAGTGTCCCACTGCAGCGGGTCGATTCTCGCGCCTTCGATATACGGATATCGAGACCTATATTGACAGATTCCCATACGAAATCACTCGTTATAGTTGTAGATATCGTATATCGAAGGCGCGAGAATCGTGCCACTGGGCAAAGACTTCCCCATGCTGCATCCACAATTCCCTATCCTGGGCTACGTCGGTCCACTCTGGCAGAAACTTATCGAGGTCATCTCCTCCTCCTTGGCCTGCCCCTACGCCGGTGTCCGTCTTGTGGCACCCAGTCAGTGACGATTTTCGCCCATCGGCCTGGGTGCATTTTATCTATCAAAATATCACGGACAGTGCAACTCACGGAACAGAATTCTATTCCGTTGTTCAACTCGCTGCATTGAGACGCACCACGCTTTGGTAACGCTAGTGTTAACTCGTAATAATCCGAGTTTTTAGAATGCCAATCAAGAAACTCACAGCGAATTCAAATGACGTCGAGTCTTACTGAATCACGCTGCAGGTTGGCCGATTTTCTTTATTTGTTTGGTTAGTTAAGACATGAATCAGTATCTCTATGTGTCATATGTACTACTTAAGTAATGCAGTTTGTACATTGATCGTATATGTGGATAGATAACGAGATAGGTACTTAAATTGTGTCAACCCATCCTGACAACACCTTGACAACACGCAGACAAATCGAATTACGAACAAGCCCAAACCAATTGGAATTTGCATGTAAGCATCCTTGACACAATAGTATAATTAGCATTTACCATTATACCTACATAGTATTATTATCTACTAAATCTATCTATTTCAAAATCCCGATGTTTATTCCATAACGCCAGTTACTTTCGTCCGAAAGCTGCCGAAAACAATCAATTATGTCCCCGCAACGATTCAATAGATTCTCAGTTCCTATATTTAACCACAACCCACACAGCCTCTCTGTTATTTTTTTTCTTACGGATTAACGTACCCGCAGGGTTCAAAAACCCCTGTAATGAAAAACACAGTACAGCGGTCATTATTGAAACGACCGACGAAAACAGCCCGTCTTGATTAAAAACATAAAGGAGAACGTCTATTCTGAGGGATTTCTTTACAGTTTCAACATAAACCATGCTTAAAGACGACCGTGTCTCCAATGCAAATTAATCCGTGACCTCGACTTCGATTCAAATGCAAATTGAAAATCGACCACCCTCCCCATACCCCTCCCCCCACCACCCCCTGTTTAATTGTCGTGTCGACCACAGAACAGAAGCCGGTCAAACTCTAATTTGACTCGACGTTTTGTGTTGTTCGCGTGTTTTTAATCAGAATCACTGCACGCCTTAAATAGGGCAGTTTGTATAATATGTTTCCTCGGAGGCTCCTTTCCTTATTTTAACACTGTCCAATGGAACTTAATTTCATTTAATATTCTGGACCCGGACTTACTCACTACTTACTTTATATCATAATGATCATGTCATCCCGACTGCCATCCTAATCTGTCGCGAATCACACTAAAGTCTTGCAGGAGTTATGTTTTGTAAGATTTACTTAGTTTAATTGGCATCTCGTTGGGCGTCAGGTGGACCTGCATAATAATCTAAAACTACCAACAGCTCTAATAGCGAGATATTATTGGAAATGGAATCGAAAACCTTTGCATATTTCAGCATTTAATTTTGCCTGGCTTGCAGACGGAATCAACCGCAAATGTTTTTGGTTTGGGATGTGATAACGATCCTTATAACTTATATTATTGTATTTTGTATTTTTAACTTGGTAACATTGTAAAAAAAATGAAAAAAGTAAGAAAAGTGTCCTTATACATAGATATTATTCGCGATCGTTCAAATATGCAGTTTTGTATTTTAGAGTATAAAAGGATAGGTTTCCGGCTGCTCGTACCTCCAAGGTTTCAATAGAAGCGTTAAGGCCTACGCAAACCGGGACGGTATTGCAAGTTTTTACCAATAGACATTCAAACGTATCGGTATAGAAATAAGACATTAATTGCTATGGTGTAAAATTATGCCGAAGCATCCCGCGGGATGGCTTTTGACATTTCCCACGTGCATCAAGTATCAAAGTTATCAGACTGTTTATCCGTCTCTTGAGAGACCGGGCCTAAATAAAATAATTATTGCAGCATGCTAATTGCACTCCGATTTGCCGTTCAGTAGAATAATTAGTCTTATTCATCAGAATGTTCATTAGAGCGCTTCATCGAATATTCTAGGAACAGAATATTAATCTCGCTGCTATTTATAAAAAACAACATTTGCTAGAACTACTTCAGTGGTATTCCTGAAAGCAATTTTAATTACATCGGTATCCTATTACTGATTTTGTTTACGGGTATTTCTTTTGGCGAATGAAATAAATCTTAGACCATCATTTTAGAATAGTTAATGCAAATAAGTTTAGAGGCTGAGTGCTCCAGTCGTCAGAGATTTCAATCAGGGTTACCTCAAGAAACTACCGAATTTGACGAAACTGATGTTTTTTGTGTTCATTCAGTAGTGCTGCACCCAATTTTTCGACCCCACCGATCCGGCACAGGTCCGTATCAGTGAAAAATATTCTTTCATACATTCTCTATGAGAATAGTCACACTTGTCAGTGTCCGTGACGGCACAGGTCCGTGTCAGTGAAAAATATACTCTCATAGCGAATGTATGAAAGAATATTTTTCACTGATACGGACCTGTGCCGGATCGGTGGGATCACTGATACTACTAAGGGTTCGAGAATTCGGAATTTCCTCGAGGTAATTTTCTTGACGATTGGAGTAGAGTGAGGCAGTTATTGTGATTTTGATACATGAAAAATTGTAAAGCTATATATGTACATTAAGATGCATGATGATGAGGTCCGATCCGACAGATTTTGGTCACACCGACCGATCAACTTGCCTGTAGACTACGCTCGCTTTCTGCTACAAATAATAATAATAATAATAATGAAGCCCTTTATTTCCAAAGTTAGTTAAGCTTGCTTAAATAACATGAAATTATTTCATTTTAGTACAATAATCATTCCTATTTTAAATTAATTTATTAATATTGCATGAAAATTATATAAAAACAATAAAGATTAATTTATTCTTAATTAATTTCACATTTTAATTGTATTTATGTTTTAATTGTATGATATTATAATTAGTATTTATTTACATATCTGTATTTGTCTGCTACAAATATGAATATGAATACTTACTACCCAATCTTCGCTGATATCTGAAAAATCTCGTACATACATTACGGAGAGGAGCACACCATATCGTATCGATTGTACTGTATACCATTTACCAATCCAAAATCCGAATACCCGAATTAGATAATGAAGCGGAATTTCAGAATTGGGTAGAAGCATTTTGAAGGCATAAAACAATCAAATGCTCGATCGTGATTTTGGAATGCGTTTATAGCGATACACAGTAAGTAATTTCGCAGAGACCTCTCTAAATAATGGCGATGGACTGAGTCAGTACGTCTCTCCTCGGTGTATTTCCTTAGACTTAAGTAGAAATACATAACATTGTATTTTTAAGGCTCTGATATTTTAAAAGAGGTACGGGGGAGTTTCTTGCCCTTCTTTGCTCCATCCCTAAGCCCACAACTTCTGAACGGGCGGTAGTATACAAAAATATTAATATTATATTGACGTTGACTAAGTAATATGTATGATTTTATGGTCAATAAAAAAATTGAACTGAACTGAACTGCCCTAAAATTGAGATGAACTCCCGGAATCGCAACTCGGACCCTGAATTGCGTGTTAATTATCGTTTGCCAGTGCCACCCAGAACTTTCACGGCGCAGGCAGTTTGGTTATCATCAAATTAAACCAAGGGAGGGTAAGCGAACGTTATCTCAGCCCGCAGGGTTGTCCACGTTGATCCTTCTAAGAATAAAAGTTTTCGGATAATATGGTGATGTTATGTGTGCGTGCTCCATTTAGTGGAACTGTGGACGCGATTGTATCGTAGGGACCAGAGGCGGTAGTCTTTCAGATTTTGGCAGCCCTGCCTGTGCAGTGTGCCAAGCGAGGTGAGGTGCAGACTGCGAAGCCGCCCTATACTCAGTGAATATAAATCAAAGTTAAGCCCCGCAATGCACAGACACTGAGGCAGTTATTGCCGAGCAATAACGTTTGTATTGCCTCAAATAGGCTTCGTTAGGTGAGTGCGGACTGTCGCGAAAATATCTTTACAGGGTGGTTGCGCCGGATACTGTTTAAATTGACAACTGTCCTGTAATAAACATAATCCGGTTTGGACAAGGAAGTTAGGCACTGTTGTCGTGTAGTTGTGTATTTTACAATTTTGTATAAAAAGTCAGCATTTCAATTTGATGTCACAATCGTGTATTTCCACGTTTGTGTATTTTCGTTGTTGTTGGTTGTAAAGTGGACTGCTATTGTGTGACTGGCTATTTTGTTTCGGTGAGATGAATATTTTTAACCTCCGACCAAAATAGAGGGGTTTTGAAAATTTGTTTGAGACCTCTGTCTGTCTGTGTTTCTGTCGCTTAACATATATGTTTCTGTCACTGAATATATAACAAGGTGACCGTCTAGCTCGTGTCGTAACTCTACAAATGTAAATCAACCAGAAATGAGCTTTGGGAATACGTTCTACACTGGGGCGTTCTGTGTATGATATATGAAATAAAAACAATCTACGTTGGAGGGCAAAGCATAAAGGCGACAGAAGTTGAGCTGCAGGCTATGGAACCTTCAAAGGGTCAAGGCATATGGCGTTGGAGTTTTTAGGGTCGAAGGAATGCCAAAGTCCGTCCTTCCGTCCATCCGTCATATATCTGACGAACTGTAATAGGTAGCGAGTTGATATTTTCACAGAATATGTTGATATTTTCACAGAATATTTATATCTCTATTGCCAATACATCAATTACTAATTATAAGCAATATGACATGAAAAATAAATAGTGTTGTTCAATAAACATGTTTTACTTTTTCTTGTACGACGATGGTGCGGAACCCTTCTTGTTCGAGTCACTAATTGTTGGAGTACGGAAGCCTAAATAACCGGCCAAGTGCGAGTCGGACTCGCGCACGAAGGGTTCCGTACCATTATCTATAAAAAACCGCAAAAAAAAAAATGTATGGGAGCCCCCTAAATATTATTTTAATTTTAATTTAATTATTTATTTTTCAAGTAAATAATATACTCAATATATTGTGAACATTTTAAGCGTCTACCTGCTACCATTATCAATATCGAGCAAAAATGAGCAAAAAAATCACGTTAGTTGTATGGGAGCCCCCTTAATATTAAATTTCTTTTGATTTTTAGTATGTATTGTTATAGCGGCAACAGAAATACATCATCTGTGAAAATTTCAACTGTCTAGCTACCACGGTTCATGAGATACAGCCTGGTGACAGACAGACGGACGGACGGACGGACAGCGAAGTCTCAGTAATAGGGTCCCGTTTGGCACCCTTCGGGTACGGAACCCTAATAAGACACCAAAAAATGTCAGCGGGAACAACAGCGAGTATATAGCTGCCATTCTAAGTAAAGTAATAATATAATCCAATTCTAGATCTATTTATTAGATTTTCTCATTTTCAACTAGAAATCCTCTCCGATCGGCAGATTCAGAAGCGCATCGATTCTGTCGCCACTGGGAGGCTAAACCAATTACGGTTATGGAAATACGCTTCCCGGCAGTTAAAGGTACGACACCTTAGGAAACCGGACATAGCGGTGTGAAAGCAAATTATGCATAATATACACCCTTAGCTTAGATGCACATAGGTACATGGACCGACAATCAGACAATCAAACAAGGCGATCAGTCGGTCAATGCATTGCTAATGAAGGAACAGAACAACGTCACATCATACGCCATTGTAACGACCTAAGTGCCCACTTTGTAGCAACAACTTTTGGCACAACAGCCAGAGATAAGGTGAAATTTACAAACAAATGAGTTGAACAACGTTCTTGATGCAAAATCTGCGGACCGGGAGCGTGTAATAAAATGCTCTGGGGACTTACACCCGTATGCTGGTTTCCTCTACCCGATTTATTCTCTACTCAAGTTAACCAAGAGAATATTGTCAAAAATTGCATTCATATTGAATTCTTTGAGGACTTCTTGATACAGGAGCTGAGAAATCCACTGAGCAAACGGTGTTATACTCAGCTGCAGCTAGCCTAGGGAACACTAGGTGTCTACTGTATGATACTGAATCTTGTATATAATAATATTATGTAGTCCACATATTTCTACTTCCTTTCTACACCCTCAACACTTCCTAGTAACGGCTCGTAATCACAGAGTATTGTGCAGCAATAGGGAATGGTTCTCAGAAATGTGGGTAGAGCAGCAAACAACTGACAGCAAAGCTTGCAGATCACTGGCCCTGGGATTCGACGATCCTGCCAATTATGCACAGGAAGTGAAAAAACTTTACACGTGCGAAATAAAAAATCGGGGAGAATTGCCCTGGTAACTATTTGAATTGCAATTGAAATTGTAATTGAAGATCAAAACAAAAAGTTAAAAAAGTCAACCGAAATGATACAAAAATCATACTTCTTGAATATCATCCAATAATTACAATAATTGACCGAGCGAGCAAAGCGTCCGGTTCTCGCCTATTTTTAACGGATTTTGACGAAAATTGGCACACAAGTTCTTTGATTTATTTAAAAAATTTAGTCAATCGCAATTTTGATTGGGGGGGGGAAATAAGGGGGAAAAGGGAAAAAGTTTCTTGTAGCCTTATTTTTCTACTTGAGGCCTCTTGATTTCGAAAGGGTGTTTTTAGTTTCTAAACTACTATAATTGTAATTAGAGACTCAGGTTTGGTTACGTTATTGATGTACTTTTAAGTTGCAGTTAACAGGGCCATTTCTCGTAACACAGAAACTCTTAACTTAGCTTATAGTGTGTGCAGAAGTCTTCTTTGAGTGTTGCTATGAATTTCTATCGTATTTCTTGTAGCTATGAAGCTTCAGTGGACACACAGATGCTACGAACACAATAGTTAAGAATCTAACTTACAACTTAGCCTTAGCCTTATTGTGTAGCCATCCGCTGAAGAAGTATCACAACGACAAGACATAATACTCGTAACGAGAACATTCGATGCTCGCTCATTTGGTGAGGTATACGGACTACTATTGTACTATTGTGGTAAGTTACGCTTGTTGGCCAGAGACAGAGACAGAGACACGTTGTGCAATCAAGTTTAACTTATTTTGTGGTTAAATAAATAAATAGTTATACACCATCTTGGCACAATTTTATTTAGACCCAGGTGTGCCCAGATAAGAACGACCGACAGAATCTACCTATACCTAGCTTATTCTAATGGTAGAGTCAGTCACATCATTGCCACGGATTGAAATATGGTTACAAAAAAGAAGCATATTTGAAAATCAATTTTGATGTGGTTTTTTGCATCAAAAAAGGGTACTTATCAACTTATTTTGAATAATAGATAGCTATTTTGAATAATAATAGATAACCCTACTATAGCATTTCAAATTATATAAATATACAGAGGTTTAGGAAAAAACAATATAAAATATCTACAAAAAAACGCACTGTTCTCGCGCACGCAACATGTTGTATGAGCTGTTGTGAACCAAATTAGCAAATTTTATAAAAACAACATCAAATAAACAAACAGTCTTCGTTCGAAGTATCGTTTTGAAGTATTGCGACATTCGTCTGATCATACCTTCATTGTTGCTACGAATACTGTCCCGAATTGTTTACCATACGTGCATAATAGTTATTAATTAATTTTATCAAAATAAACTAACCCATTGTCTTTCGTCATCAAGGCAGTGACAGGCACTCTTTCGTGCGTGCTGGTTGTTAAATTATAAAAATCTGACTGCATTATCATATAAACAGGAAGAATATTAAGCAGGAAATCGCCGCGCCCAGTGTTTTGTATCTTGCGCTCCTTGCCTATCAAGTAGGGCGTCGAGGCCAGCCTATACTGAACTAAATTTTACACACAAATTAAGTTGAAATGCTCTTCAGACTGAGCCTGAGTTTGGTACACATGTTGTTTCTAGTTACAAACAGAAAATCAGTTGTGGACTGTATTTCTGAAGATGAATTAAAATGCGGCGTCAGCAAACAGTGTATTTTAAATAAGACGACGTATATACCTTTCAATCATGTGGCAGTAAGCGTGAAGGATTTTCCGAATGTGGTATCTATCACGAAAGGTTATAGGACGCTAGGAACAGGCACAATCCTATCAAACGTATGGATTTTGACAGCGGCATCGATTATTGTAAGGTAAAAGACAGTACTTTTCTTGTTTCAAGTTATTTATTATTCTACGCTTCAACTTTCCTTCTGAAAAATTTTGATTTCAATAAAAAGATTTTATAATAATTAATATCTTACACCCTATATCTTTTAATTTTTGTATAGTTCATTATTGGTTGCTGTAGCGGCACACACACACATTATGTTAAAATTTCAACCCTCTACATATTATGGCTCGTGAGATACAGCCCGTTGACAAACAGATACGGACGAACAGACAGACGGACGGACAACGAAAGCTTAGTAATCTGGGATCCGTTTGTATTTTATATGATTGCTTATTCGTTTTATTATCCCAATTTGTTTGCAACACTGCAGTTGTCTTTTGTTTTTTCTAATTTCAGAAAACGAAAGACCACAGAAACCGTGAAAGTTAATGTAGAGCATGTGTCTAGACGTGTTGGCGATACAGCCCATACTACAGCCATAAAGATACACCCTTCATATAAAATTGGGCGTCCAGAATACGACCTCGCATTGCTACAGGTAGCAGTGAACATCTTAATTCAGGATTACACGAACAGCGTGACATCAAGACATACGAGAGGGTCGATTCGTTTCGATAAATTTTTCTCAGTACCGGTGTGGCGAAGTAATAATGTAAGTACCTACTCGATAAATACATGTATTAAATAACCGGCCAAGTGCGAGTAGGACTCACGCACCAAGGGTTCCGATCACACTTTGAGAGCGTAACACGTAATTAGGTTTCCACATAAAAAACTAAAGTGTGATGTCATCCATGTAAACCAAATTGAATATTTTTTTAGAAAGACAGAAATTTGCAGTTTTCAGATTTTTCCTTTTACTTGTGCTATAAGACCTTGCTTCGTGCCAAATTTCATGATTCTAGGTCAACGGGAAGTACCCTCTAGGTTTTGATTTCCTTGCGAATATCAAGCAATTTCAGCAAAATTGAGACATATGCGGTATCTTCTGATTGCGTTGACCTATAAGTTCAATTTTTTCACAACTTTAAAAGATCACAAACTTGAGTAATCGGTATTAATTTCAACTTTATGCCTCCATGCGTTTCTGAGAAAAAGTCTTAAAAGACGGTGAGACAGACAGACAGAAAGACAGAATTTTACAGTTTTCAGATTTTTCCCTTTACTTGTGTTATAAGAACTTCCTTCATACCAAATTTTATGACCCTAGGCCAACCGGAAGTACCCTATAGGTTTAAATTCCCTTACGAGTTCCACGCGAGTTCATACAAATTCAGCAAAATTATGACATAATATCGCGGTATCTTTTGATTGCGTGGACCTAGAAGTTTAATTTATTCACAGCTTCAAGGGACCATAGACCTGAGTAATCGATATTAATTTCAACATGATACCTCCACGCGTTCCTGAGAAAAGGGGTCGTGACAGACGGACAGACAGACAGACAGACGGACTACAAAGTGATCCTATAAGGGTTCCTTTTTTTCCTTTTAAGGATCGGAACCCTAAAAACCGGCTAAGCGCAAGTAGACTCGGGTCGGAGTACTATTATCTCTTCTGTGCTCGGGTACCGAGGATCCACGCGGCGGCGGCGGCGGCGGCGCGGCGGGGCGCACAGAACACATTGTTTCATGAAGACAGTATAAAAGGGGGTTGCCCTCTACTATACCCTAATGACTATAAAAACGATGTAAATTGACAACTTCAAACGTCACTTCTTGAAGTAATGTTGCCATGTTCAGTTTGATAGTGATGTTCTCATTTCATTCTAAATAGAATGAAAATGAATAGAGGAATTCTTTACAATTAGGATCTGTAATAAATATTTGTCACAATTTAATATGGCATTGAAAGCATTACGCTTTTTCCCATTTGAGGTGGCAGAAGCAAACTGTACCCACTTTTTGTGAGTTATCACCGAATCATACAACCGAATTGAAAACCCCTCCTTTTTTGAAGTCCCGTAAAAAATAGTCTTGACGTGGTCTTGACAGACGGACGGACAACGAACGATAAAGGCAGCTTTTCTTTTTTAGGTACAGAACCCAAAAAATCTGAATTCAGCTACAAGTAGTGGTTATTCGTTAAATTGGGACCTGGGACGGCATTGTTTCGAGAAAGCCTTAGTTAGATGTTTCACTTTTCAAAAAATCTGAATTCAGCTACAAGTAGTGGTTATTCGTTAAATTGGGACCTGGGACGGCATTGTTTCGAGAAAGCCTTAGTTAGATGTTTCACTTTTCAAAAAATCTGAATTCAGCTACAAGTAGTGGTTATTCGTTAAATTGGGACCTGGGACGGCATTGTTTCGAGAAAGCCTTAGTTAGATGTTTCACTTTTCAAAAAATCTGAATTCAGCTACAAGTAGTGGTTATTCGTTAAATTGGGACCTGGGACGGCATTGTTTCGAGAAAGCCTTAGTTAGATGTTTCACTTTTCGAACTTATCTCGTTACAATAGAGTGCAAATTCTGAATATGTAGCACAGATAAGCACGCACGTTTTGGCAGAATAAATCGATTAACCTACTTCCTAAATGTAGGTACTGTACATGGCAAAATTGTCCCAGCCTTGCGACATCGGTGATATTATGCGATATGAAATAGGCCAAGTGCAAGTTTGACTCACATGCCAAGGGAACCATCGTACAAAGATATTCCAAAAACTACTTGTTTATTTTTTTATTGCTACAGAACCATACAAATCCAAATGTAGCCAATCATTCTGTCGGGTTCTGTAACGTATCGACACTGGAACTAACTCCAAAACTCGACTAAAGTCGCGTTCCGTGACATCGCCGCCGTCAGCGCCATAATCGATTACAGCGTCTACGATGATGCCATCGTTCTGTATCGCCAAAACCGACTCGGAACGGCTTCGTAGACGCTGTAATCGATTTTGGCTTGACTCGGAACAGGGGGTTATTCATCTCATTAGCACCCGGACATGTAGTTTCACAAGCTACTTGCATACATCCATATCTTCACGCCTTTCGCATTTGGGGTGGCAGTGGCACTGATATGACGTCCACTACGGCAATCTTTCAATAAAAAGTCAGATAACTTTGTATTATTTCGTGTGTATCTGAGGAGACGAAGTAAATCGACCTTTAGCCAGTACATAACATAATATAACATAACAAAGCGTCACGCCTTTTACTATACGGGGTGGCAGAGGCACAATTGTGCCCACTTATAGCCTGTTGTTCAATACTCCATTTTGGGATCCTACTTATTCATTGGTTCCTTATCTCATTCACAGGAGCTACAGCTCTCCAGGTACCCCGTAATGGAACGGAAGCTATGCAGAAAACGTCTTCTATCTACGTCGAACGTCACCCTCAGGCGTACTATGATCTGTCTAGTCCCAGAAGCGGGTAACGAGTGTCTGGTAAGCGAGCAGCGTTATGATGATCAACTCTTGTTATCATCATCATCAGCCGATCCGTCACCGCCGTCACCCCAGGGTCGGTCTCACAATATGACTACAGCAGATCTACCAACTTACCTGTAAAATGACAGGTGACACTTGTACGTCCTGTGTTGCCCTTTTTGGGAATTGCGACAAAATCGGCTATTTAATAATAATAATAATTCTTTATTGCACGGAAAACAATGTGATTATTCTTATAAAAAAGGCAATTAGGCAAAGGCGAGATTGACTCTAAAAAGAGATTGCTATTTATCCCCGGGGACCAAAGAAGGGGCGGCGCCTTTAGCTTTGAATCTATGATATAACATTTCTTGCGGGGGAAATGAAGATCATTGGAATTTTGAACCGGGGAAACAGAGTCGTCAAGAATGCAAAAACAAATATTCTGGAAAAGCAATTAATTAATGGAATATAATTCAATCACGGGCTAAAATCCATAAATAGGTACATAAAATTATCCTTATTATACCAAGAAAACGACTGGCATGCTGTAACCTAAATGCAGACTACCGCGCGAGCACTCTGCTCAAATTGGGCACATCTGTTTATATGCCCACATAGACTACAGATTCGAATACAGATTCATCTATAAACATTGTAAATCAATACGTAAGGATCGAATTGATAACCAACCTCAATTGTACTTTGCCATATTTGGGGAATAGGCTTGTGGCCTGTCAAGTCAAAATAGATACTTGAACTGTCAAATCGGAACTTTTGTTACTGAGTTCTATGAAATAACAACAGAATGACGTGCCATCAAATGCACAAAGACTAGGGAACCCCTGTTGAGTTTAGATCTCTTCATTTACGCGCCTTTAGCTATGTTAAACTGTGCATTTCATCTTCAACTTTCGTCTTCATCATTCTATTCAAGTTTCGTTTGGCGCATTCAATATTGATATGTCCACACTGTTGAATATGTCCACACTGTGCCTTTTTTTGTTCACTAAGGGCATGCGTCATAAATAAGCTGTAAGTTGCTCGAGCAAGCATTACACCTATATCGAGTGACTTTGTATGGGAATCTGTCAATATAGGTCTCGATATCCGTATATCGAAGGTGCGAGAATCATGCCACTGATCATAGTTTATTTAGTAGATATGTCGTAGCCATATCGTCGAATTGGATATATCATGAAATGACCAACCGAGAAATATCATGAAACGATGAAATATTTTAAAGCAAACATTCCGGTAGCTTAGGTGAAGACTAACCGAATAGTCTTCGTGTTAGTTTGATATGTATAATACAAAAAACATCACGTAATGCTGAATAAAAATGCTTTTAAGTGTAGAGATGTTTTTATTAACACCAGCCATAACATGATATGGCACAATCTGACGATATGGCTACGCTGCGACAGAAATGACAGAAATTAATTACATATTATACATTTACAGGATCAAAAGAAGTCCTTTAATTTCTTCCGTAAAGCACAGTAGTAATAAAGCTTTAGAAGCCCGAATTACTTTGATTTAAACCCCTTCCTTTTCTTTCAAGTAGGTACCTTAGCTTGAACTTATATACAACCCTTTATACCCACAAACCTAAAGGTACGTTTAAGGGACCGGCGACCGCGTGAATGTCCGATACAAACGTAATACAATAACCGGCCAAGTGCGAGTCGGAATCGCGCACGAAGGGTTCCGTACCATTATCTATAAAAAACCGTATGGGAGCCCTCCCCCCCCCCCCCTAAATATTAATTTAATTATTTATTTTTTAAGTAAATAATATACTCAATATATTGTGAACATTTTAGGCGTCTACCTGCTACCATTATCAATATCGAGCAAAAATGAGCAAAAACATCACGTTTGTTGTATGGGAGCCCCCTTAATATTAAATTTCTTTTGATTTTTAGTATTTGTTGTTATAGCGGCAACAGAAATACATCATCTGTGAAAATTTCAACTGTCTAGCTTCCACGGTTCATGAGATACCAGGCGGTGACAGACAGACGGACGGACGGACGGACAGACAGCGAAGTCTCAGTAATAGGGTCCCGTTTGACACCCTTCGGGTACGGAACCCTAAAAATGATTTGAATTTGAGAACTAGTTCAAAGCATTTAGACTGTTAATCGGATTAATACAGTGTTTACAGTGGTCGTATACCAAGGTTCTTATTCAAATTACTTAAAAATATTTTTAAATTGGTTGAAGAGGAACCCTGGTATACAGACCAGGAACCTGCGTAAACAGTGTATAAATCCGATTAACAGTCTAATTACGTTAAACTATTTCTCAAATCCAAATAATTTTTGTATTACGTTTGTATGGGAAATTCACGCGGTCACCGGTCTCTTAACTTTACTGCATAGGTATTTTAAATAGGTAAATATAATGAATACAAAAACTAAATAGGAAGAAGGTCTTGACAAACTTTATAGCTTTGGAGGCGGGTCATTTCATTACTTAATTAAAATTAATCCTTCGCTGCGAGTTTTTAAACGAAGTTATTTATTTTCTTCAGATTCGCACAGTTTGGGTAGAGAGCCTAAATAACACAGGAGCTGATATGATAGTACAAATATGTGCAGATTTTTATAAAACCAAGAAGCTTAATCCAATCATAAGTAGTTTAATTGGGTGTTTAATTATAATTATAAAAGGTCTTTATTTTTAATTTAAGTATCTTTTGTTTGACGGGACTTTTTAGTTTTATCACGAGGAATAAGTAGTCCATCCAGAGTATTCCAGAGGATCCATCACTATGAAATCAAGTTCTAGAGGTATAGTTACCTACTCTGTGCTATCGGAGATCCAACTTTTTTTCTCGTGTGTTATACCTACCTAGTTATGTTTATCGCAGAAAGTTGTCCATAATGCTGGGACTATGTAAAGTAAATGTAGCCCATTAATGTCACCACCGAGGGGCACAGGCCTTTACTCGGATCCGGGACTATGATTCCCCAAAATATGGTCAGTTAATTAAATTATCACCTTGTATTGTATAGTAAAGTTTTTCTAAACATCCAAGCTGATAAAAGCTGTATACTTATCTTCTTATTTATTTGTGTAAAGTAAACCTTTCCTCTTACGTTTGGCTAATTAGTACCGAAATGTAACGCTTGGTCGCATTTATAGCGTGTACTTGAAAGTAATAAAACGTGCACCATCTTGTGGAATCATATTAATTTTCTACCTACTTACTCGCTCTCTGTTACAGAGTAATGTTACCCTCCAGACACAACAGAGGGTTAAAAGGAGAGTTGTCCCTAGATAAACGTAGGAGCAAATCCGTAGGCACGGTGATGTCCCCTTTCGTCTTCGTGTTAGGTTGTTTGCTTGTTATAGATGAACATCACTTGAGTTTGAGTTAGGTTGAATCGTGGGTAAATCGAGTGGAGGGAGTGGAGGAGGGTGAAAATTAGTTTTTCACTTCTCATGCTCGTAAAGTTCGTCTTTATCTTGGGTATAGGCTGCATAAAATCGTTCGCTCGCTTAAATCTCGGGTAAAATGATGCGTTTTATGCACTTGTACAATCTGCTATTATTACCAAAGTAATTCAACGATATTTTGTGATTGTAAGAACTTGCTTTTCCAATATTCCCGTTATCCTTCCGAAATTCGAGCAAAATTGCGTCATATGCCGGGCTGTTCACATAGAGAGATCAGAGACGGATCCACAGACGTCATCTGCCAATGCATCCGACGACGATGTGAAGAGGGGGTGATTTGCGCGCCTGTTCTGATGCGTCCGCCTCGAATCCACTTGTCGGTTTTTTTGCTCAGTTTTTTTACACACATCAAAGGGTTTCGGCGCGAACGTCCGGGGCGTCTGACCACGCGTCTTCAGACGTGTAGACAGCTCGTGGAAATTCATCTGCGGATGCATCTGCCAGAGTCCGCGGACGCATCTGTCGATGTGAGGAGCCGGCAACAGACGCATCTCTTGAATACTTTGAAGAAGATGAAAATTACTTACTTATTTTATTACCACCAACACCACTTGGGACCACTGTTCTAATTAATTTGTTGTCATGGATGGATTGATCGATCCATTATTCGGTAAACTGCCCCATTCTGGAAAAGGCAGTTTCTGGAAACAGCAGATCCGAGAGACGGACAGACGGAAAACGAAGTGATCCTGTGGCTTCCCAATTTCCTTTTGAACGCAAAATAGCTCCAGTCTGAAGAGTGCTCACGAAAGCTTTGCCCCACGTGTTTTGTTTCTGCATAAAATCTTTTGCCTCAAAGTAGGATTCGAATTATTGTACAAGTGGTTATCCAATTTCTTCATTGTCGAGACATGATTTCCTTAGAGACCACACGCATAATTTTAATTTTATTCACAGCGCGATGGCGGTTCCCCTCTCCTCACCGGCAAGCTATTATCAAGAGCACTATGGGGAGTCCAGTCCCCATGGAAGAATACCAACTGCGCCCATGAACCCGCGCCCATTATCGCGACCAGACTTACCTCCGCACCTATTAGGCAATGGATCACATACTATATATCACTAACCAATCAAACTAATACCACAGAATAATAACTAATACTAAGCTACTTCCGGTGACAGAACCGAAGTCACTGACCGTAAATAATGATGCAACAGGTGTTCGACATTTTGAGAAAGTCCAATCCGTAAATCCTTATAATTGAGGTTTCTAATAAAGTCATGATTTCATTATAAAGCTATTATGATATTCTCGAATTATGTAAGTATTAGGTACTCGACATATACAAATACAAGTACATGTACCTACATGCCTGGATAATGTTCTTCCATTACCATACCATTTCATAAACTACTTACTATTATAATATTTGTACGCCTTATGAGGCAGATTTTTGCGACACATAACATTAAGCTACCATAAGACCTACAGGTGTATGGTAGATCGATGCAAAGACTTAAACCGAAGCTAGTGAAAATCTGGGAATTTTCGCCAAAAACACTAAATCATTAATAAAAAAAATACGGTAAGACTTCGCCAAATGTATGTTTGGCTCAAATGGTTCTAAATAGTCTAAACTAGCTTTGGTTTAAGTCTGCATCGATCTAGCAAACACCCTGTACAATATTATATATTGTAACCAAAAATCTAATAAATTAACTAATTTCATTTAATTTAATTTTATATCATAATTTTTGGACAGATATGTCGTGGCCCGATCATAAATATTGGTAATTTCATGATGTTACCAACCATTTTTTAGGAAAGCTTTTATTTAATTTCTGCGAGAATAAGGCGTTCATATAGAATATCTTCTTCTCTCTAGCAACATCTAACAATTATGCAATCATGTCTTGTGTTGGGGTAGGTATACAAAAAACTTTCGTATACATTGATATTTATTGAAGACAATTATTTGATAAATTGCTCTTAAATACTACTGGCGAATTATTAAGATTATTTGGTTAGTATGGATATTATGTTCAATATACCTACTGATTTCAAGTTCTTTACAGTTAAAAAACAGCGATAACTATTTTGAGCTAAATTATAAGCTGCTGTAAGTTTCTAAAACTATACATCGATCATTTGCATGGTGATATCCAATAGACTCTATTTTCTATTGAATAGAGCCTCTCGGATGAATTAAAAACTTAGAAATAATAGGAGTTTTTCACCGAACGTATAAAGAGCTGAAAACAATAATAAAAGCTCTTCAGAAACTACCAAAGTAAACTATTTTAAGTATTGTATAAATTAAATTGAACTTAAATAATGCACGCAAAAGATACCTACGTAGATATATTCCGGCAGCAGTTGCTCTTGTTCTGTACTTTGACACACCCCGATATTTAAAGGACATCGGCCAAAATGTATGTACCTTGGTTGTTAGTGGCCGGTACATACCAAAATGTCTATTGTCCTTATGCTATTTGACCAGCAGTGGGAAACTACTTACTTTGATGAAAGCTCATTTGACATACTGTCTTCAACGATCTTTTGGCATTTAAGTGGCGTTTACAGTAGGGGCGCTAGTTCTACGCAACCCGTACTGTATATGTCACTCGAATGTATTAAGGGTATAGTGGAAAACGTTTTTCTAGCCTGTTTTAGCGAACTTTCAGAGATAATGAAGCTCTAATCTCTCTGGAATACTGACTCCATACTGAAGAGCACGTTTTTGTTTTGATGAAGCACAAACGGGATGGAATTTTAGTAACTAACTGTACATTTACCAATTGTTATTTTTATTAAATTATTACTAGGTATATTAAGCTGGTTTTATTTAATTAGCATTGTCTTTCATATTACTAGCATTGTTTGAGTAAAGCACTATACAAGCCTTGGTCCGCAATGACTGCAATGCTGGCCACGCTATGATGGCCTCGAGATTAGCTTAGCTACGATCTCGGCCTTTAAGCTTGGTCAGCATTGCAACCTTTGATGTCCGCGCTATAAAAGCCTCGACCTTCGGTCTCGGCCTTTATTCTACCTTGTCCATCGGAGGTTTCAATGCTGACCGCGCTGTATAGGCCTTGAGCTGCGCTACACTGCGCTTTCGGCCACCAGCAGCGCGATCAGCAACGCCGCCATTACAGATTATTTCCTTTGACTACGGCGGCCTTTTAACCAACTTAAAAAAATATTATTAATATTAATAATAATATTTATTAATAATATTAATAAAAATAATATTATCTACTAAAAAGCACCCCTAATTTATTTGTGACGCGTGCCAAAAGATCGTTGGAAAGTGGTTACACTCGTTATTTTTGGTTACGTCAATTTGGAGTAGGTACTTACTCCGTTACTCCAAAAGTTCACGTACCCCGTTCGAAAACGAGTAATAATCACTCCAAGTGATGCGAAAATCACCCTAGAGCGTTCGGTAATGACCCGAGTAAAACCAGGGTAACCGAACTGTTACTTGACATCTGTCAAACAGTATTTTCGAACGGCTCAGACCTCAGATAGAGTGATTTTCACTCTGACAAGTGCGATTTCTCACCCTGTTAAAAATTATATGACAGCTGTCAAACTATGCTTATCTCTTTTCATTTTCCGAGTGAATTTTTAACAAGTTCCCGAACGTAGTCTTGATTTATCCTTCAAAATACGAATTTGAAAGGGATCTTGATAGAAAGTACAAAGATGTCAAAGATATAGAAAGAGCACAAATTTTATGTATATTAACACAGATGCTATAAAATATTACACCATTATCATAAGAATACAGACATTTACCTAATATATAGATAATGTTTAGGATCAATCGATCTTCGGGCAACACTAGTATGTGTCCCAGCTCTATTGTTAACTTTTTAATATAGTATGTTTAAAATAATAAATCATAATTGCAATGCTTTAATAAATACTACATTATAAATAGATATAAAAGACATTGATTTCATCATCATTCATGACGATCCAAATTACTTTACTCCTATAAAAAAATTGGGGGCGAATTTTAATGCTTTATCCAGCCCTTGCCAATTTCTATCATTTTTTTTAAATACCCACTCTTAATTAATTTTGAGCCCATCCGCGCCAAAGCACCGTTCTGGGGCGTTACCACAACCTTTTTAGCGATTCAGGATAAGTAACTAAAACATTAGTATGTCCTTTCGGTTAGATTAAAACGGCATACGTCATATAGATTTTCGTTAGAGTGTTTGTCCAAAAAGACGTAAGTTTTTAATTTATAGACGAAACAGTTAGTATCGCACAGCTTACAAACATATAATATAACACATTTCGGTTAGGTAAGATTTTTTAAATACTATCCAACATTCTTGATGATACGCACAGCCAAACTCCTGCTCATAAGCCCTTCAGTAACCTACCTAGAATTCAGTCTCAGTCCAGCCAGTCCTAAGCTATGTTCTCATCGCGCGGCCAGTGTGTGAGCGGACGTCTGTCGACTCCTTACAAAAGGACCTACTACTAGGTATGTACCGCCATTTTGAAAAACTTGATTATTGCGACCGAAGACAAAACCAGTGTCCACTTTTGGGAATAATTTACTTTACAGATTACATTTATTATTTGCATGCAACGCTTTCATCTCTCGCCGCAAAAATCAAGACTTCAAAATGACCGACAGTTGAAAACATGTTACATGCTCTCTAACAAGTCGCTAGTTAGCGGTGTGACAAATCCATACAGTCAGCCGCTCACTGTCTGCCGTAGTAAGAATCGAGCTTTAGTTTTTCTCCTCAGTCATGCTGCTCGCCTCTCCGCTCTCGTCACCTACATCGATGCCTGTGTCGTTATCCGGATTCTTGACCAGCTCCTGAAATAGATGTCAATGGTATAGCTGTCTGTAACTGTGATAAACAGACATAGCCATAGGGTCAGTAGCAAGATTATTGCGGGACGGTATTGGGCCAGTTATCAAATACAAGGATCTCTAGCTGTTTTTCTGACCCTACAATTTGACAATATTGACAATTTCCCCATCCTTGTCACCCACAACTCTATTTTTATCATACCTATAGTATACCCTACTGACGATTTTGCCATGATCATTACAAAGGTAAAAAAAGGCTGAAAGTACACTACCTAAGTAAAGTACCTATTTATGGTCCATTGCCTGCAAAAAAATCTTAATCTCGTAATTTCTATACAGGAAATACATGAAAGAATAACATTGTACAAAGGCGAGCTTGGGTTGGGTTGATAATTCACTCACAGAAAATACTTCCACAAAGCTGTTCGCTTCGTCCAGAAGCTCCCGGAAGTTTATGTTTTCCGAGCTGAGATGTTCATTCTCTTTCCAAAGCCGTTTGTTCTCTTCCAAGGCTTCTTCCAACGCAGTACTGGAAAGAAATAAAAAGTATACATGTAGCTTACTAATGTCCCCATCTAGAGGCACAAGCCTTTATGAATTCAAGTTAAAGTCTTCACAAAATAAAAGGCCCGTTTTGACAGTTCATGCCCATGAAGTTTTAACCCCTAATGCATAGGTAATAAAAGCCAACTGTTGCGTACAAGCAAAGCGTACAAGTTGCACTTAGGAAAACCACATTTTTCGTGTACAAAAAGTAGACGTAGTAAGGCATACTATAATATCGTAGCATCTATTAGGGCTTTAGAAATAACTTCGACAATAAAGTAAACAAACAATCATTTACTGAATAAATGCTCTCGATTTTTTTGGCACAACACTATTTGTTTTTTTGGCCAAAACGGGCTTCACTCGACCTATCAAATCACTTTGATCCACTACTGAATAGATTATAACATAGATATTCAAATTCTAGTTACCGTCTCTTCTCAGCTGTAAGCTCCCAATACTTCTCTGATGCTGTAGAATGATACAGGTCCTCTGGCAGGATTTCGTTTACTATTACTTGGGTAGGCTTATTGAAGTTTTTCACTAAAAAATGTTTGTTGCTGAAAAAATATAAAAATAACATAAGATGATTGAAGCAATGGTTATGCATTTATTTAATGTGTGAGCATAGAATTTAAATAGGTAAATACACCATTCCAGTAGTGTTTGCATAAATATTATAATTTGAAGCTTTGTCAGAAATAAGCTCATACCAGGAAGCTATAACATAATTTATATTTCATTTATACTTTATTGCACAAAAAGATAAAAAACATGTTACATTTGCGAAAATATATGTTCAAAGGCGAGCTTATCTCTAAAATTATCTAAGTTGTATTTACTTAATTACATAGGTGGAGTACTTACATAGTCGGGGATAGGAAATACTCATAGAGATTATGCTTCGCACTGTTGGACAAAACGCTGTCCACATCCATGACATTAACCTGAAGCATCTTCAGCTGCCGTCCAGGACTACCTTCAGGGCTCTGTTAGAGAGGCAAGCAAATACATTCATAAAATGTAATAAGCTGTCAAGTGCGAGTTGGACTCGCATTGAGAAGGTTTCCTACAACAATAATAGGACTAACACCAACAAAATACCCTAAAATTTAGTTTTTCATACAAACTTTGCACCCCTGATTTAGGGGCTTAAAGTTGTAGATTTTGGAGTTTTTATGGGATATGGGTGCAAACATGTGCTTGCATACCAAATGTTCAGATTTTTAGGACTCTTTGAATTATCCTAGAGGTTTTGACAACATGCGAATTGGTCATATTATTGAGCACAACTTTTTCAAACTGGTCTTAAAAATATTATAAATGCCCTTGCCTATGCCCTTTCATTTGATATGTCACACGGCATATTTTATTTTTCTTTTATTTATTTTTTTCTCATTTGGCCCCCCAAAAGAGGTCTCCATATTCCATATTTATATATTTCAACTTCATTGGTCCAATATATTATGTTCTGAGTAAATTGCCTGTGACATACGGACGGACGGACGGACGGACAGACGCACGAGTGATCCTTTAACCCTCTGGTCGAAACATCTTATCTAGCTATTGTTCTCCATTGTTTAGTTAGTTGGTCGACCGGCGGCGACCGGCGGCGGCGTGTGCTTCTGACAAAGGGTTTCTCCTTCTGAGATACGAAACCCTAAAAATATTAACGCAAACCAATATATTGTAACAAGACGAACCTCGCTCATGGTGTACCAAGTGTAGATAATAATTTATATTATAGGTACGTAACGGTATCGATCGGGTTTGTCTTTTCAGTTTCCAGATCAACAAACAAAACAATATACAAAATTACTACAAAATCGCAAGCAAATCAAAACAACACAAATGACTGACTGACATGAATGACACTGACAGTCTGACCAGTGTTGCCAACAGGTGAACGCGCTGCCCACCAGCGCAGCGGGCTTATTCGCTAAGTCAGTGATGATCACTCAATGATGATCCGTAAAAATTAAGAAACGAGACAATCGGGGTTAACTTTTAACGGATAACTTTTAACTTGCGTTATTTTCTTTAAATGTTAACGTTTTAACGGTTAACGAAGTTAACTTTTTCAGTAGCGGATTAACGATTAACGAAGTTAACTTTTGGATTAACTGTGCCCACCTATGGTAAGGACTATTATACATGGTGTGACAAAAAGGGGTATACAAGCCGAAAGAGGGTTGTTAGAGACATCATTCTGAACAACTTTCACTAAGGGACCGACGCGACGTGATCAGAGCAACTTTATTTTTATTAACTCAGTACATTTCGGGCCTAGAACTCAGCTGATCTGTATGGTGGAGTGGATCTGTTGGCGATACAAAACGATGGCATCGTACTTCATGTTGAAGAGTAAAACCTCTTATGGTTTTATCTTTTTTCTAATTGATCATCTGGTGTCACATTTGAAAATGTATTTTTGAATATTGAATTCGATTGTTGTTTTGTGAAAAATCTGTCATTCCATTCCTGTCTGAGCTGTGTTGTTGTTGCTAGCACTGAAACCTGTCTAGGCAACAAAAACAATATACAATGTGATAAGTTTATTTATACCAAATAAACTACTGTGCTATATATTTATTACTAGTGATCATCATTTTTGCCCCACCACAAGAAGTTAACACCTTTAATCAAATTAGGGATGAACGATATAAAAGCCATCCCCCATGTCTTGCCTACGACATCTGTTGGCAGCTTTCAGAACTATTTTTAGCTGTCGGAAAATAGGCTTTATAATAAAACTTAGTAGAAACGTAGAAACCGTCCCTTTTCTGATTCCGTCCGATATCCCGTGTCTTGCCTGGCAACACTGCCTTGATTGCTTGCTCTTCTTCTGGCTTCATAGCAACATGTGGAACACATGCTCAAGGTCAATAAGGTCATTCAGACAGTTGAGTGGACTGTTTTCATTTGCAACGATGATCTTATAAAAATGGTCAGTTATAGGAGCCAATCAGATGAGGTTATTTTTGTCGACATCCAATTAAATTTAAGGTCTACTGCAAACATTGCTACAAATTTTAGTATCTGTAAAGGATAACAAAAATCCATTTGCTGTTGCTGATAAATTGCTGTGGATTTGATTAGATCTTGCCATCATATTTAGCCATTTTGCCGGGTGTGGTGCAGTGCTTGAAGCTGAGGGTCAAAGCTGAAGGTGTCTTGCTTGTCTTCTTCGGTCCGGTGTCTTTGCTCATCTTTCTTCAAACAATCAGCAAATGTAAGTCTTTTAAAAATCTAAAAATAAATATTAGAAAATATGTTAGATTTTTCCTGACTAGCAAGAATTAGGGATACCCGTTTGACCTCTGGCTTGCTCTGTCTGGGTCTGGCCATGCATTCGACTTTTCCCCTTTTGATTGAAGGTTACCTCAGTCTAAGGCAATGAAAGTTGGCGGTCCCGCACAGCAGAGGAATTTTCGTCGGCGATAGAAGGCTGCATAACCTTCGCTTTGCCGACGATATTGTTCTGTTCGCGCCATCCTCGTCAGAATTCCAAATAGTGCTCCAAGAACTAAGCACTGCAAGCCTTGAGGTTGGACTGAAGATGAATCGGTCAAAATCCCGACTCATGACCAACGACGCAAAACGTAAGGTAGTGGTCGATGGGCAGGACATACAATATGTCGTCAAGTACATCTACTTGGGCCAGGCAGTTTCCTTCGAGAACATGCAAGACAAAGAAATAGAAAAAGATATATTTCAAATGACTGGAAGAACTTCTGGTCCATGTAAGAGCTAATGAAGGGCAAACTATCACTGTCCCTGAAGCGCAAACTCGTTGACATGTGCATCCTGTCCATCCTAACCTACAACATGGTTGATGGCTGAACATCAGAAGTCCACTCAAGGTTTGCCAGCGGGCAATGGAGTGTTGTATTCTAGGTGTTAAATGTACAGACCGCGTTAGGAACACTATACTGCGCTCCAAATCTGGCATAGTCGACGTAGGTGTACAGACAGCCAAACTCAAGTGGAACTGGGCCGGACATGTCTGCCGAATGCATCCTGACAAATGGGCGAAATCAGCCACTGAATGGATGCCTACAGACGGACAACGGGATAGGGGAAGGCCTAGAAGGAGATGGAGGGATAACCTGGACAAGTTTCTGCTGGGGTGGATGGAAAAAACTATAGCCAGAGATGTGTGGGCTCGAACCAGTGAGGCCTTTGCCTCCCTTTGCCCAGCAGTGGGACACCGCAATGGGCCAGATAAAAAAATTATTAAAGAAATATTTGATCATCAGCTTCTTTATTCTCCATCCAATTTGCTATGTACCTACCATATAACCCTAGACATTTTGTTAACAAATACTAAAACTTGACTTTCAGTTTACAATATCAACATGGGTCGCAAATTTGTTGTTGGAGGAAACTGGAAGATGAACGGTGACAAGAATCAGGTTAATGAAATCATCGGTTTCCTGAAAAAAGGTCCCCTAGACCCAAATGTTGAGGTATGTATTACCATTGTACTGTGTAAGTCATAGTTTTATTCCTCCTTGAATCAGGGTGTAGTTAGGTAATGAATATTTTATTGTCGGAGAATAGTCTGCAGGAAATCCTTGAATCCTACAGACCTTCATTGGGTACTAACAAGCAACAATTAAACCAGGTTCTTGAGCAAGAAAATCCTGATCTGGCCGTTTTTTAAACCCCTCCCCCCCCCTTTATGTGATCACAGCGAAATCTTTTGTTTTTAACCCCCCCCCCTCGCCTTGATTACGTAATCTTCGTCCGTGCTTAAAATTTTTGCTGTTTATAAGCACTGACACGTATGAAATAGATACTTTCATTAGTCTTTATTGAAACAACAAAATTAAATCAACTCTTTCTCACTAAGTTACGTAAGTCATAAAATATGCCGAAAAAGTATAAAAATACTGAATCTGGTCACACTGTTCCACAGATTGTCTATAGCAGGGGAAATCCCGTTTCATCTATCTAATAGTAAGTGTTACCAGTAATAAACTTCAAAATTGGATGTAAATATTTAAATATATTTTATTTTCGGAAACGAAGCGCAGATGACGTAATCATGGATTCTTCCCCCCCCCACAAATAATCCGATGTATATACAAGCACCCGACCCCCACCCCCCATTCAACAATTACTTGATCACGTAATTGTTGAATGATGCCCAAGTTGTTAGACTATCATAATCATAAATTAGGAAATTAATAGTTGTTTTTAAAATTCTAGGTGGTCATTGGTGTGCCCTCAATCTACCTTACGTTAGCGCGAAGCATAGTACCTGACAATGTAAAGGTTTCCGCACAAAACTGTTGGAAGACTCCTAAGGGTGCCGTTACAGGTATGCCACACATTCACATGTTTTAACATACACCGGGACGCGTATATAGAAATGCTACTTCAGTACGTCTCCGCCGGCTACAACGAACTGAGAACTGAGTTAGTAATTTCTAACGATAAACACGCGTAAACGCTGCCCCAATACGTCTCAAGGGGTGACGTACTGCAGTAGGATTTCTAGGTTACGCATTTATATGTACTAGTAATCCTCATCCTATTCGTCACCTCGCGTGACGTGTGGGCGTAGTGTTTTTAGCTAGTAGGTACTTGAATCACGAAATTATACTCGAAATTTCTATCTTAATAAGCACTTCAGTTTGTTGCTCATCAGAGATAACCGTTATCCACATTTACCTTATAAATGGGATACCCTACTACGTGCAAATACTACGCCAATACGTCACATATAAATACGTATTTACCTAGAAATCCTACTGCAGTACATCACCCTCTGAGACGTATTGGACCAGCATTTACGCGTGTGACGTATCGTTAGTAATGCTAACTCAGTTCCAGTTCGTCTGAGACGTACTGAACTAGCATTTCTATATACGCCACCGGGACTATTGAATCGCGATTTTGACCTTCACCGTCTCGCTCCGGCGGCGTCTATTGTTCTCTATTGTAAGTTTGTTGGGCCTATGTCCGAGAGTATATGATTAAACACTTTCAACTAAGTTCAAATCCTATACAAATTATGCAGTGTAAGGTAAGGGAGCTAATGCTGCAGTGGTCTTCTGTATAGCTGGACACCTTTTCAAAATAGGCCTGTGGCCTGTCAAGTCAAAATAGATACTTTTTATGAACTGTCAAAACGGAACTTTTGTTCCTGAGTTCTATGAAATAACAACAGAATGACGTCATGTAAAAGTGCCATCAAATGCTGTATTTTTTTGCACAAAATCGACTTTATAAAATAAATCTGCTGGAAATATACAATTCTGAGAATGTCAAGCCATTTTGTACCTAATGCTTCAACTTAAGACGTTGTTTCTAGATTTATTGGATTACCTTGGCCACAAGCCTATTATGTTAGCATTGATATATTTGATCTGCCATATCGGAGTGTGGTATCAACATGTATTGTATTTTAAATTTTAAATTAAATTCTATTAAACTTAAAATTAAAATTTTAGATCTACATCACATTGAAATAGAAAAATATTTGATTTGGTTTGTTAACTTTCATTATTCATTTTTTAGGGGAGGAGCCTCGCTACTTATCCCAAAACACAGGGGAAACCCTACTTTGGGGAGTATCGACTCTGACATTATCTTGTGCTTAATATCAACACTCATAAACAGATGATGATCTTTAGTTAAGTTATTATAACATGCAACTGTACATTTCATATTGAATAAACATTTCATTTCATTGTATCCATTGTTGATTCCAGGTGAGATCTCTCCTGCCATGCTGAAGGATCAAGATATTGAATGGGTCATCCTCGGTCACTCTGAGAGGAGGACCATCTTCGGAGAAAAAGATGACCTTGTGGCTGAAAAGGTATGCCTATTACCGCCGCACTCAGAGAGATTTAATCAACCATTAAGTCAGTTCCAAATTTAAATTTACATACAAAATCCTTTACGTAAACCTTACTGAATCATTAAATGACTATACACATCTTGTAGGATTGTAGTTCTCTTCCCTTCAGGGCAAATTTGTATTGCTATTGCGTGTTTGGTAGATCTGAGTGCACTAAATTGCATAATTCAATTGCAGCTGATTACAAGTTACTGTATGAGCACCTAATTTTTAAGGTTCCGTACCCGCTGTATCTCATAAACCGTGGTAGCTAGACAGTTGAAATTTTCACAAATGATGTATTTCTGTTGCCGCTATATCAGCAAATACTAAAAAACAGATAATATATTAAAGGAGGCTCCCATACCACAAACATGATTTTTTGCCGTTTTTATAGATAATGGTACGGAACCCTTCGTGCGCGAGTCCAACTCGCACTTGGCCAGTTTTATTTTATTTGTGAAATAAAACTTTTTAACATAGGTGGCGCATGCCCTCGAGTCCGGCCTCAAAGTGATTGCTTGCATTGGAGAGACCCTTGAGGAGCGTGAAGCGGGCAAGACTGAGGAGGTGGTGTTCCGTCAGACCAAGGCTCTGCTGCCGGCCATCGGAGCCAACTGGGACAAGGTCGTGCTGGCCTACGAGCCCGTCTGGGCTATTGGCACCGGCAAGACCGCCAGCCCGCAACAGGTATACTGCAGCTTCTTCTTTACGAGATTGAGATTTCACTAAAAAATCGCTGTGTTACTGTGTTAAATGGACATCTAACTCTCAAAGCATCCTTTTTTGTGTACCTATCTACCAGGTACATTACATTGCCTTTGATTCTGCACCACCTACATATTTCTCTAATTGAATCTATGTTTTCGATTTTACTGAATCGTTTTTTACAACACTAGGAGTATAGAGCGGGCAAGATTAAAAGTAAATAACCGGCCAAGTGCGAGTCGGACTCGCGCACGAAGGGTTCCGTACCATTCCATCACCACCTATAAAAAACCGCAAAAAAAAAAGTATGGGAGCCCCCCTAAATATTAATTTAATTTTAATTTAATTATTTATTTTTTAAGTAATAATATACTCAATATATTGTGGACATTTTAAGCGTCTACCTGCTACCATTATCAATATCGAGCAAAAATGAGCAAAAAAATCACGTTTGTTGTATGGGAGCCCCCCTTAATATTAAATTTCTTTTGAATTTTAGTATTTGTTGTTATAGCGGCAACAGAAATACATCATCTGTGAAAATTTCAACTGTCTAGCTACCACGGTTCATGAGATACAGCCTGGTGACAGACGGACGGACGGACGGACGGACGGACGGACGGACGGACGGACAGACGGACAGCGAAGTCTCAGTAATAGGGTCCCGTTTGGCACCCTTCGGGTACGGAACCCTAAAAAGAGCGAATCAACTGTCATGTTAGTCTACCTGCTCCACGCACAGAGTTTAGATGTTATTCTAAGCAGTCAGTCTCAAAATGGCCGCTAGATAGTGTTCTAACTGGTATATCTGCCTCAAAGTTCAGGGCAGACAACTCTCACACGCTCGGCAATGGCAACAATCATAGCTATTGTAGCTAGAGATACCACCACACCTCATGGAGTAATTAGAAGCAATGTCGCGGAAATATTGCTGCAATCTGTTGCAATTGCAGTTAAGGATATAATTTATATTACAGCGGGGCGTGTCCAGGGCGACCGGGACGTCCAGGCACGGAGGTTGAGATTTTGCATACATTTTGCGCAAAACCCCGGGAACGCCCCGTTGTAATATAAATCATCCCTTATTACTCGAAAAATGGCCCATTTAAGTTTACGCTCAAGCAGCGCACACTAACACACTTCACCATGTCATTTATCTAATCCCGTTATAGGTACCGCCATCCACGACGACGCGTGACGTAGCTATGTGCATCTTTGTCTTTAAGCAGAGTGCCCCGATGATAAAGAAAGATGCAAATAGCTACGTCACGCGTAGTCGTGCATGGCGGTACCTATACTAATGGTCATCTCCCCAGGCTCAAGACGTCCACGCTTCCCTGCGCACATGGCTCGCCACCAACGCATCAGCCGACGTGGCTGCCGCCGCGCGCATCCAATATGGCGGGTCCGTCACCGCCGCCAACGCTAAAGAGCTCGCCGCTTGCGCCGACATCGACGGGTTCCTTGTAGGCGGCGCCAGCCTGAAACCCGAGTTTGTTGACATCATCAACGCGACTCAGTAGGATGTAATCACGAAAGATTTGAAAATTAGTTTTGGTTATTCCTGTCTCAACCCATCTCTTAACCCTTACCATACATGGCATACATTTGTTGCATCGCGATTTTGAACCTCATGACTTCGTAATAAAATTCAAAACCTATAACGGAAAAATGACGTTCCGGAACGTCATCGGGTCTTAAAGGTAGGCTTTCGAAGCGAGCGACACTGCGTGAATGACGCTAGCGTCACACTTATTTACTGGCAGATAAGGTACATCATTCGAGCGCAGTGACGCTAACGTGGCGTCAGTGACGGTGTGACCGCCTTTATCCGCCAGTAAATAAGGGTGACACTAGCGTCACTGACGCAGTGACGCTCGCTCCGCAAGCCTGCCTCTAACACCGGTGCGTTTGGTCGGTTCATCCATCTCATTTACCCTCCTCGACTCGAGAGGTTTTAAAAAATTGCATTCAAATTGAACTCTTTGAGGACGCCTCAAGTTAAGTCAAGGAGATTGCAAACAGATGACTGAGCATAAAGGTGTATGTTATTTAAATAAAACTGCCAATGGTTATGAATGAGAATGCGTGTATAGGTTGGGTTGGGAATAACCCGAATTTTATAACTTTCAAGATATGTATTGGAAAACTAGAAAGTTCACATTATCTTATAGGTCAGACAAAAAAGTTTGCGGTGCTTATTGCATGATTTCATAATACTGAGTGCATTTTTCGCTAATCGTAAACAAGTCGATTGTACCACTTTAGATTATGTAAATAATTACCAAAGATATCTTTTTGGTTCTGGGACTGGCTTGCAGCGAAAAAGCGACAATAATATTTGTCACAGCGTGCATCGTCAGAGGTCATTGGAGGCGGCCATGTCGAAATAACAGCAAAATAACAACTGAAGATAACTCTACTGCCGATTCAAGCTAAGATTTTAGCTTCAAAACAAAACATGTGTACTGTTTAACCTTTGGTGCGCCTAAGTGTGCCAAAACTCGTACAGTTATAATTGAAATCACTTATAAATAAGAGTTAGTTTTTTCAGACGCGTGTTGATACGTCATGCTACCCAGCAACCCCATTATCGATTTTGGTGTCTTTTTTTCATGAATTAATTGTACTTAGTTTGTACTTACCACAAAAAATGTACTTCCATAAATAGGTTCAATTTGGGGTTGCTGGGTAGCTTACTACCCAGCAACCCCATTGTCTACTTTGGTAATGTTATGGCATGTATGAATTGTACAGAATATGTACTGAGTTAGTACTTACCAGAAAGCAATGTACTTAAAAAGCAACGGAGATATCGAGGTTTATTTAGACGATGTCCTTGTACGTTAATTTCATTATTATTGGTTATTTACATGTCTTATCGTGTGCAACCATGCCAATGGACCAAAATAACTGGAGGAGAGAAGAGAGGAGGTAATGTAAATAACCAATAATAATGAAAATAACGTACAAGGATATCGTCTAAATAGACGCTCACTTCCGACCTCGATATCTCCGTTGTTTTTTTTAGTACATTATTTTTTCTGGTAAGTACTAATCCAGTACATATTGTAGATAATGTGGTTGCTGGGTAGTTTGCTACCCAGCAACCCCAAATTGAATCTGAAATTACTCGATATTTATGGAAGTACACGTTTTAGTGGTAAGTACTAAATAAGTACATATTAAATTAAATTCATGAAAAAAAGACACCAAAATCGATAATGGGGTTGCTGGGTAGCATGACTTGTTTTGATGGTCTTTAAATTAATCAATTATTATTATTGTTTTTTTTAGAGATATTTTGTTAAAATCACGTTTTGTATGTAGTGGAATGTACCGTCAGTAAAAGAAGGGCCTGGGTGTCCTCAAAATAGGTAATGGCGATTCAATTCCGTGAAAAAGGCGATTATCTCATGATTCTATGACTACACAGGGCCTTCTTTGTCATTGTGACTAAGCCAACATTTTTACACTGGCTTCTGACCTTGAGGTGATATAAACGTATAGTTTACTGACTGTACATTACAAATTTTAGGCTTATCGAATCGATATTATATCGATATGACCCAGCAAGGAAGAACATCAACAGAAGAATTGGAAAATAATGTCGAAAGATCGCCACGCCAACTAAGAAAGTCCACCCAAAAATAATTGAAAGAGAATGGTGTTGCGTCGGCTAAAGATAATGACAAGTCACTCAATGAGAATGATGGGTCACCCGATGAGATTATAGCGTCAATCAATGACAATGAAGTGCCATTCAATGAGGGTAAAGCTTCCGTCACGTGTAGGTATAGAGAATAAGCCAGTGCCTCCCCACTGGCTGGCACATAGAAAGAAAAAGAAGTGTGCTCTTGCGCAAAAATGTAAAGATTTACAAAAGTTTGTTAAGAATCTGGTTGTAATTGTTTTTTTTGCGAGCTAAGCATATTGTCATTATGGCCGGTATACATTGGTCAAGGACAGTAGACAGTACAGTGGTGTAAACCGATCGGATAGTGGCGTGTCAACTTGACTTTCATAACTTACTCACGGTGCAATCTGTCTCGCGATTTCTTGCAGCAACTTGTTGCCTTGCATGCAACCCATTGCAGGTAGATTGCATCGTGAGTAGGCAGGTTGCATGCAATCGATTGCATCGTGAGTAGGCAGGTTGCATGCGACAAGTTGCAAGACAGATTGCACCGTGAGTAGAGCCCATAATATCGCCACTGTCCACTGTCCTTGACCAATGTAAACTAGCTCCTAAGGTCAAGTTTTTTTTTTAATAGACCTTGTACAATTAAAATAGAATAAACTTGTGAGAGACTTTTATTTTCTCTAATTAACGCTATTTTAACGTAAGACATTGAAGAGCACATTTGGCCAACGAACGAAATCTAAATCCATTTGTCAAAGTGACAGCGAAACTAAAAAGTAAAACGAGAAAAGGTGGGTAGTGCCCCAGTGCTTCGCGCTCTTCAGATGTTAATTAAAAATAAATTAAAATTAAAAAAACATTTTAAACAAAGCTTTTATTTAATGCCCTAAAAAGAAGAAAATAAAATTTCGATTCAATCAAATGCGTTATTTTATTAAATTACACAATTTATACGATATAAAAGCTTGTTGCGAGATTTACTTGTGTAGACTTAATTATTGCACAGACTTGGAGATAAATTCCGCAACAAGCTTTTATATCGTATTAATTGTGTAATTTAATAAAATAACGCATTTGATTGAATCGAAATTTTATTTTCTTCTTTTTAGGGCATTAAATAAAAGCTTTGTTTAAAATGTTTTTTTAATTTTAATTTATTTTTAACTTTTTAGTCTTTATCATTACAGCGAGGCAATTCAAGGATCAAAGTACTTGTCAATATAAATCAAATGAGCCCAAACACAATAGGATTGCGTCGTTTGGTAACAGGGTTCCCATGGCCAGCTTCAGGCTCCAGCATCAGATCAGCTCCATGTCATAAAAAATATTCTAGGATCAAAGTACTTGTCAATATAAATCAAATGAGCCCAAACACAATAGGATTGCGTCGTTTGGTAACAGGGTTCCCATGGCCACCTTCCGGCTCCAGCATCAGATCAGCTCCATGTCATAAAAAAATATTCTAGAATCAAAGTACTTGTCAATATAAATCAAATCAGCCTAAACACAATAGGATTGCGTCGTTTGGTAACAGGGTTCCCATGGCCACCTTCCGGCTCCAGCATCAGATCAGCTCCATGTCATAAAAAATATTCTAGAATCAAAGTACTTGTCAATATAAATCAAATCAGCCTAAACACAATAGGATTGCGTCGTTTGGTAACAGGGTTCCCATGGCCACCTTCCGGCTCCAGCATCAGATCAGCTCCATGTCATAAAAAAATATTCTAGAATCAAAGTACTTGTCAATATAAATCAAATCAGCCTAAACACAATAGGATTGCGTCGTTTGGTAACAGGGTTCCCATGGCCACCTTCCGGCTCCAGCATCAGATCAGCTCCATGTCATAAAAAATATTCTAGAATCAAAGTACTTGTCAATATAAATCAAATCAGCCTAAACACAATAGGATTGCGTCGTTTGGTAACAGGGTTCCCATGGCCACCTTCCGGCTCCAGCATCAGATCAGCTCCAGGTCATAAAAAATATTCTAGGATCAAAGTACTTGTCAATATAAATCAAATGAGCCCAAACACAATAGAATTGCGTCGTTTGGTAACAGGGTTCCCATGGCCACCTTCCGGCTCCAGCATCAGATCAGCTCCAAGTCAAAAAAATATTGCATTGTCATCCAACTTACATACGTATGCAAAATTTCAGCTCAATCGGATAACGGGAAGTGGGTCAAATTCAAGCCGACATTTTTGACGCGAACCGTGATACCCACAAACAAACATACATACATACATACATACATACAGTGCAAGTTAAATAAAAGCTTTTAAAATAGTTCTGTATGTTCAGAAATCAATATAGCCACTCTATATGTAATATTACTAAAATAAAGACTAGTTACATACATATAGTAGTTAGCTCTACATACCTACAGTTTTGATACTAGTTTTCTTATGTAAATGTAGCCCATTAATGTCCCCACCGAGGGGCACAGGCCTTTACCCGGATCCGAGTAAGATTGAGCAATACTCCACCACGCTGGCTCAGTGCGGGTTGGTGGAGGGGTTTTACGACTACTACATGCTACGAAGTAGTGATAGTAGCAGGGACCTACAGCTTAACGTGCCATCTGAAACGGATTTTTTCTTATAACTAATTAAATTTACAAGGTACCTACCTACCTACGTATTTATTAACTGTCAGGGGACATAATTTAACAACAGATCGAGTGTATGTCTTGGTTCCTATCTTGACTTCTGCAACTCTCAATTTGCCGTCTCTACCAGGAAATATTTTTACAAATTTGGCTATAAGCCAATCTAATGGAGATGTATTTAAATTCTTAACAATAACAATATCCCCTTCCTTTAAATGAGATTGACAGAATGGTCTCTCCACTTGGGACAGCTCTGCAATGCAGTCAGATAATTTTATTTGTCCAGGCATTCCAGAAATCCTGTTCAATCTTAGTGCAGATCCTGTAACCACAATGTAAGATGCTTTATTGGTATTTCTGTGTGGTCAACCTCTGGGTGACTGAGTTAGGAGCTCAATGTTTGAAGCTAATAATAGTTTGGTTCCTGAGATGAAACTTCGAGCTCTTCTAACTCAGTCCGGTCCGGACATAGTGAAGAGGTATGCATGTCATACTAAGATTTATTCGTTACACTATTCTGCACTAGTAAAACAAGGTTTGGTTGATGGCCGCGCGATTTTTTTATTTATTTTTTGTATTGGATTTTATCGAATTTCAACAGCCTACATTCCTTATGGATGTGTTTCGTAATTGGCACTACCTGTTTATATTATTGTTATTTTTATTGTTTTAATTCATGCTGTGAAACATCAACAAATCAAAATAAATAAATAAATAAATAAACAAAACCATGGAGCGAACAGGTTAAGTGCCATAGTAAAAAATACTAGGATTTGTGTGTTCTATCCGAATATTAGTTTTTTTTTGTAAGGCCTGCACTTGGCCCAAAAATGTATGGACCGTGAATGATCTAATTTGCTTTGTAAAGCGTCCACTAAATGTAAGTTAAGTGGTGTAAGCAGGTAATCTAGTCCCCTTCGGCTGCCTACGAAACCATAGCTATGTAACCAGTACGTATGAAGAATATGTTTTCTTCATACGTACTGGTTACATTAAAAACTGCCCATTGGCCTGTCCAGGGGGTAATTCTCGCGGTATCGAAGTCATCTCCATGGTCGAAGTATCGATTTGAGATACCGAATATCTCTCAACCAAAAATATTAAAAAAAACAAACGAGATATCTCGTTGTCGACCCGTTTTCGATCAAAATAAATATGAAATTTGAAATTGTCTAAATAAATAAACTGCACTAATCATCAAAATTTAACTTTTTTGGTGCATCAGAAGGTCTTCAATGTAACGTACGTATACCATACGTACGTCATCGTCAGTGGTAGAGTAACAAAATGACACGTCAGTGGTTGAGGGATAAGATATACTATACATATTATAGTGAATAAAATCACTTCACATACTTACTTTACTTAATAATGTGCTCTAAGGATAAAGTAAGTAAATAACTAAAGACAGCTTTTCTCCATACTAACGAATATCTCGAACGAATTTGTAACGTCTAGTCATATGTGATAGATTTTTTATTCATGAGGTCGATACTGCAGGAATTTTTGTTCTTTTATAAACGCTTTATAAAGATATCGGGAAATTATTCCAAAGAAAAAACAAAAACTCGAACAAAAAAACAAAGATAATTTAAATACTGGCTGGATACAACCTCCATCTGATGATGTCAAATAAAATAATAACCGGCCAAGTGCGAGTCGGACTCGCGCACGAAGGGTTCCGTACCATTATCTATAAAAAACCGCAAAAAAAAAAAATGTATGGGAGCCCCCCTAAATATTAATTTAATTTTAATTTAATTATTTATTTTTTAAGTAAATAATATACTCAATATATTGTGAACATTTTAAGCGTCTACCTGCTATCATTATCAATATCGAGCAAAAATTAGCAAAAAATCACGTTGTATGGGAGCCCCCCTTAATATTAAATTCTTTTAATTTTTAGTATTTGTTGTTATAGCGGCAACAGAAATACATCATCTGTGAAAATTTCAACTGTCTAGCTACCACGGTTCATGAGATACAGCCTGGTGACAGACAGACGGACGGACACAGTGAATTCTCAGTAATAGGGTCCCGTTTGGCACCCTTCGGGTACGGATCCCTAAAAATGGACTCTGTGACAAAAGCCTTTGCATTGTTACTCGGAATAATAACGAAGAAAGACATCACAAGAGTCGCGTTACAAAACGGATGGAAACATTAAGAACTATTGAGAAACTCGTCCGGTGGTTTATTTTTATCAATTTTGGAGATTGTATCATTCGGGGTCGTACGTAACGTAACCGTTCACCGTCCGTACTAGCCTTCTAGGTCGGACACTTGTTGCGAGGCTGTGCTTTAGTTTGCAACGAGACGCAGCAGATAGCGCGCGACGCTACCTTCCGCTTGCAGAGACCGCGAACTTGATCTTCTGTCGACAACGTACTAGCAAGTAAGTTTTTGTGTGCCGTTTTCAGGGCGACTGAGTTGCACATTAGTATAATATTATACAAGGTGTAAATGAATTAACGCAAAATGAGAAACTGCTTTGTTAGGGACATCATTCTGAGCAATTTTCATTATAAAACCGATTTGGTCAGAGCAACTTTATTTTTCACTTCCCAGTACATTTTGGCCTGTGTCAGCTGATTTGTATGGAGAAGTGAAAAATAAAGTTGCTCTAATCAAATCTGTTTCATAATTAAGTTGCTCAGAATAATGTCCCTAACGAAGTCGTTTCGCATTTTGCTGTCAAATTGTATGCAGATTTTTGTAAACAAAGTTTTGAAACTTTCTAGCCTGAATGCAGTGCTTTTAAATGTAAAAGTAGGGGATACATTTATTACGATTATAAACCGCCAGCGAAACATAACGTCGAATTCTTTGCATGTTTACCTTTCTACCAGACGATCTTTTTTCCAGCTACTGTCGCATTTCTCCTTCGAATCTCATTTGGAAGCTCATCAGAGAATACCTACATTTTATGATTCTTTATCGCAATAAAAAGCACAAAAATCGAAACCCTGTACTTGACAATGACGTACACAAGGTACAGTCACCAAAGCGCCATCTGGGTTTTAGCTTTCTGTTTTCCTCTTCATTCGTTTACTGCTTGTAGTATCTGTGGTTGCACGAAACGATTTTGTAAGGTTGTCATGAGGTGGTTGGTCATCTTACTGATACAAGAGACGTGTTTAGATACACTTACGCATTTCAAAATGGAGATCTTGACTGAAACTGTTTATTTATTGTCATAGCAACCATGTCATAGACACAATACTACACATTTAAATATGATAGCATATTTCGCGTCAACTCATCGCTGTGGTGGCGCAGCCGGTATGTAGTAGACCCTCAATCAGTAGGTCGTGAGTTCAAATCCTCGTGAAGGCATAAACTTTTTAAATTTTCTTTTTGTTTATTTTTTTATTGTTTTGAGTGCTTTTGATTTGTTGTACGATGGTACGGTACCCTTCGTGTGCGATACCGACCCGCACTTAACCGATTTTTTTATGAACTGTCAAAACTTTTATTCCTGAGTTCTATGAAATAACAACAGAATGACGTCATGTAAAAGTGCCATCAAATGCTGTTTTTTTGCACAAAATTGACTTTATAAAATATGTTTGCTGGGAATATACAATTCTGAGAATGTCAAGCCATTTTTTACATAATGCTTCAACTTAAGACTTGTTCCTAGATTTATTGGGTTACCTTGACCACCCTATGCCATTTAACTCTAGATAGGTATCATAACAGGAAAAAAACTAAAGGTACCTAACTAATAAGGTACATAAATTAAATTAAATTGTTTATTTTCCAGACAAGAGTCCAATCAATATAAAAATATACACTTACACATAGCACTCGTATACATTTTTTGTTCTAACTTGCATTATACCATACTTATCCAGTGTGTATTTTCATAAAGTGCACATATTATCGATCAGGGTTAAAGAGGATCAAATATTATCGACAAAAAATGAACATCTCCCCCCTCCAATTTTTTTTACAGGCATTTAAAGTATTATAGGGTGTTTGGAGTATGGAGCGACAAAAAATTTTGGGGAGTAGAGAACATAATTCTGAACAACTTTCACTATGAAAGCGATTTGATCAGAGCAACTTTTTTTACATCTCAATACATTTTGGGCCGACCGGTTATCCAGATGATTTGTATAGAGAAGGGAAAAATAAAGTTGCTCTGATCAAATCAAATCGATAGTGAAAGTTGATCAGAACGATGTCCCTAACTCCCCAAAATGTTTTGTCGCTCCATACTCCAAACTAATTGAAATTGAATAATCCAATGCGATGCCTGGCATTTGTCGCCATTCGTACCTACGTGACATGCGTGACTCTGATCTGACAAAAGGCCCCGATCTGATAAATACACTATCTGTGATACTCTTGAAAAATTACCTAGACTGCGTCGTCGATAGGAATGCGCGCGGTGAGAAGTTGAACTAATTTAATGGCTAAACTATTTTGTTGTCAATGTTCTTACTGGCAATACTAATGAAAGACTCGCACGCCACCCTTCAGGTGCATAGTTATCCTACCTAATTTATAATGTACAGTCAACTGTAGTAGATACATCACTATATTTTGCAATCTCGCAAGTATGGTTTATGTGCTTTCGATTGTACATCATGCGTGCGAATTTTTGAAGCTGTGCGAGATGTCGTTGCGTTGCGATTACCTACTACTTTTTCTTCTGGGACAATTATTCAGAGACAGATATGTTTCAAGAAATACCTACACAATCTGTCATTTGAACTTTCTACTTACACTTACCCGGATTTCTAATTCAATTCCAAAAAGGTTACCAAATAAGTATACGTTTTATAGGCCAGCCTATTAAACACATTAATCTTGGAATATGATCTCCGTACTGCCACCCGTCACCTCCCACAAAAATAATCCGTTTGCCTTCGAATAAATCCTTGTAACATGGCAACTATGTTCATATTATAAGGTGTACTTTGAGCGCGTTGATGTCTTTAGTATGAAGATATTTTAAAATATGTAAATGATGTGTACTAATTATCATTTCAGGGTTCCTTACCCGAAGGGTGCAAAACGCTACCCTGTTACCATCTATTACTTTACTCGGATTCAATTCCAAAAAGTTAACCAAATATACGTCAATGCCAAAACGAAACACGTGTCATTGTCAATTCGACATCCGCTTTCCAACGATCTTATGGCTTGCGGTTACAGGTGAAAATACCGCCTTTTGTGTAACTTGGTTGCGTAGAACTGGCGTTCCACTGTAAACCACTCTGCAGAAGGTATATAGATACGCTGTTATATCGATCTGAATGTCGGATCTGAAAAAACTTAATGTGTGTAGGCAAAGAATTTGTATCCATTTCGGTGCGTCCTGAATTCCTGGAAATCTGAAAAAAAAAATATCAATAGGAAAAACATACAATGAGTTGCCGGTGACTCCCACACTAGGCAAGCCTGTGTCGTGGGTATCAAATGAAAATTCCTGATTATCTGGATTCAGTCATTGATTTCTGAAGTGGATCTCTGTATGAAGCCAGCCATAGATAAGAGCGCGCGTTCCCACCGTGGCGACACGGTTAATTAATCGTTGGAAGACCGTGTCGTCGTTATAGCCATAAAAAAATCGCGGACGGGAATAAATCGTATCGTCATAATGGGAACACCTCTTAAATGAACACGCCACGATGAAACGGAACGACTAACATGTCTTATCTGTCTAGTTGTCATTGTGGGAACTCGCTCTTACTCTACAACGTTAAAAAATCCGTACAGTAGACCTTCAACACATAGCCTTTATACACTCACGATTCATTAGCACCTGATTACTAGGTACGTAATGGAAACTCGCTTAGCATACAAACCGGTATACCGAACTCTTCATATAAATAAACCAAAATGATAAACTTGCGGCCTTGACATATTAGTGTTATGGTGTATGACATTAATAACTAATGATTATACATTTATGTTTTCACAATTTATTCGCCGTTACATTTAAGGCCTGCATTCATACGTTCAAACCATTTTTAGAAAAGGCCCGTCTCTTGAGACCATGTCTTGAGACCATGTTTTAAACGTGATTCTTCAGTCACAAGAATGGTCATTAAAAGCAACTCGGCCTCTTTTAAATTCAGTGTACCACTGTCTCAGTGTTCAAATTGGGTGCTTCAAGCTCAAAAGTATTTTGACGAGCAATATTTTGCACATTTTTGCGGGGAAAGAGAACTTTTAAAACCATACAAAATCATCGCTCCCAAATGTTTTCGCGTCAAATCCATTATCAGTGCGCGAATTGTTCATTCAAAATGCCAGAAAAGACAAATTCTGATCTGGGTTTTCGCCAACAACTATTTAATAATATTTAGTTCCCCGATCCATATTTTTGAGAATTATATAAAGTCAGTTTTTTTTTATTTTTTATTTTGCCATTAAAGTGTCCCACTGCTGGGCAAAGGCCTCCCCCTCTTTCGTCCACACTTCCCTGGTCTGTGCCACCTCCGGCCACCCCGGCAAAAACTTGTCGAGGTCGTCCCACCATCTCCGTTTAGGCCTGGCCCTACCTACACCGGTATACGTCCTGTGGCATCCGATTTCCGTGGGCGATTTTCGCCCATCTGTCTGGGTGCATGCGACTTACGTGGCCGGCCCAGTTCCACTTTAGCTTAGCGGTCTGTGCACCCACATCAGCGATGCCAGTTATGAAAAAAAATATTGACCATAAAATCATACAGATTGCTTAGTCAACGTCAATATAATATTAATATTTTTGTATACTACCGCCCGTTCGGGATTCGTGGGCTTAGGGATAATATAATTTCAAATTCAAATATTTACGAGTAAAACTAAGTATTCTGAATTTTTCTTTTACGATTGATGGGACGTTGCCTTTCTTGACCTCTGTGCCGCAGCGGTTACGCATCTGCCTACCATGCGAGTGGTCCCTGGTTTGAATCCCGGCTGGGGGATAAAACCCCCAGGTCTTGAATGTTTACATGTTTGTGATGTCGCAGTTACTGGTTCCCACGACACAAGGTATCCTAGTGTGGGGCCAGAAGCAATGTATGTGCCTGTATGTAAATGTTTATATTTATGATTCTTTAACTTGTGTTACAATTACCTGCTTCTTATTTAATTTCATGATCATAAGCGAAGTAGGTACCGTGCGTTTTGATGGTATTGACTTACGTCATCGCGCTTAATTTTTCGTGGGATTTATATTAATTTCAACTTGATGATACCTTCACTTCACGTGTGCATTAGAAACAGGATCTTGACAGGCTGGCTGACGGAAGACGACGAAGTGAACCTACAAAGGTTCCTTTTTTGCCTTTTACTTAACGGAACCCTAAGAACGTGTTACTTATTCGACTGCCTAATAATGTCTAACTTCCGACAATCACCGCGAGTTACCTAATAAACGTTTATTATGCGTAACAAAGATTTGGACCGTTAAAGACAATCCTCCGGTAGTTTTGAAATTTTGAGAATACATTATCGCCAGTTGAATTTATAATTCGATGCCAAAAAGTTTACAAAATATACTTCAATACGTAACACTTGTTATTGTCTATGTAGATGCGCTTTCCAACAATATTTTGGCTTGCGGTGACAGGTGAAACTACCGCTTTTTGACATTAAGTTGCGTAGAACTGGCGCCGCCCTGTAAACCCACCTTCAACATCAAGGCACATCTGAAGGGCTGCCAGTGCAATATGATCACAAATTCTACTACTTAAACAATATCGATACTATTTTATTTGAGGTATGTTTGTTATACCAGGCAAATCATCCGATTTTTATCTGATGATATGAACTACCAATAAATTAATTTATAAAGTGCCGCTTTTATCGAAATAGTAATCTACTATCAGACAAAATATATTTTATATGGCAGGCAACCCATTTATTGACAATAAGGTATACATTTTATAAGCGACGTCATTGAATTTAATTTTGATTACTTAACCCTTTAAACTTTCAACTCTACAGCTCGCAGAAGCACAAAATAGTGTTTGACTTTGACAGTGACTACCAAGACGTCAATTAATGGCTATTGCAAGGGGATGAGAACTTAATTTCCCCTAATTATTAAAATTAGTCTTTACTAATTATTAAATTATTAAAATTAGACATGTCTTTTTTTTCCTTTTCGGCCAGGAGAATGACAATATCTCGACTGAAAGGGACCTACTCTAAATTCGAGCGTTTCCGCGTTGCGGATGACTCGTGCTAATACCTAGTACTTAAGTATTTACTATAGGTGCGAATACAAACCCTCAACAGGAGTCATTGACACTACGAACTATTACAAAGTGGTTATGCAGGGTCAGAGGCCCTACGACTAATGGAGTTGATTGAAACTCGAATTTAACCGGGCTCGACGCTCTGCACCATTACAAAACACACACACTGAGGCAAAGTGTTCTACCACTGTGGTCCTACAAAGGTCTATCAGTGGCGGATCCAGTCTCAACTCAAGCGAGAATATTTGACAGCGCGATAAAGTATTCGACTTCAGATGAAACTAGAGAACATTTAGAATGCGCGCGGAGAGAAATCGAACTAATTAGATGGGTCGCCATTTTGTCGTTTAAAAACTTTTGTCGTAAAAATACTGGCAATACTATAGAATGACTCGCACGCCACCCTTCAGGTGCATTCTGAGAGGTTACTATCAACTCTTATTTATAGCAGGACCTAAACCGGGCAGTTTTGCTTTTACAATACTACTTATAATGTTATGAATTTGTATGAAATAATTGAAACAAAAAGTAAACTTTAGAAAAAACCGGCTTCCACAAACCCTATTTGATTACATTGAGTTTGATACAAACTGTAACCCCTTGTCCCCCCCCCCCCTTGGGGAATTAATTTTGTCAAATCCCACATCAGTGCTACCCCACGCTACTAAGGAACCCCTGTACAAAGTTTCATGGCTCTAGGTCCACCGGTTTAGGCTATGCGTTGCCTGCCCGTCAGCCACGCATTGTATTTGTACCTAGTATTGAGCAGATCTGGTGGCCATATGTGGTCTTCATCAGCAGTTCCGCATCACAATATTATGCTTACCATGTGCATTTGCACGAGTTATTATGAAAAACACATAAATCACTATAGGTCTGCCTATAATATTTGAAGAGTTCCCTCGATTTCTCCAGGATCCCATCATCAGATCCTGACCTGGTGTCAATGGGACCAATGGGAAGGTAAACCCTTTCAAACAAAAAAATAATTTTCCAAATCGGTCCACCCGTTTAGGCGCTATCGGGGCACATACATAAAAAAAAACATCCGGACGAATTGTAAACCTCCTCCTTTGGGAAGTCGGTTAAAAAGCAGAACTGCCCGGTTTAGGTCCTGCTATAGGAGTTGATCCTAGACGCATTCTAATGAACCTTTTGACATTTTACGTAAGGGCCACTGACATTGCAAGTATTTACCTGTCCAGTCCAACTCGGAGGAACTGTCCAACGATCTTTTGGCGTCTGAGTGACGTTTTCGGGAGGGCGCCAGTTCTACGCAATATAATGAAAAATGAGAATATTTATTTCTAACAACAACAAGATTAACTTAATACTACAAGGTATAACTTAATACTACAAGATTAACTTAATACTACAGTAGATGTATGCTTAGTTAGAAATCTTACATTTAGATAGTAGAAAGCACAGAGCTCCCCGTACTAGTATAAAACTGTATTACGGAAGAGCACCGTAGTCTCCCCAATCAAAAGTAATTGTTGCACTAAGCTAGGACTATGCAACGTAAACATACTGCTGTTATTTACTGTGAATCCCCATTAGACGTTACTTCTTCTTCTTCTTTTTATTAATGGCGTCCTAACCTCTTTTGAGGTTAATTTTGCCAGTGTCAAGTGGTCAGGTTCTCACTTGAGAACCTGGAAATTATAATGTCTCGAGATGATTTGATGACTATGATGATGATCCAGACGTTACTTGATAATAATGCAATGATTCTGTCAAAAACGTTAGTTTCTACCTGTCACCGCACGCCAAAAGATCGTTGGACAGCTGTAGAATACTTTTTGGAGGAGTAATTTTTTAACCGACTTCAAGAAAAGGAGAGTTTCTCAATTCAGGTATAGAGTGTATTATCAGAAACGCAAAATATTCACACGACATGTTAGTCTTCTAAGGCTTCCAAACAAGTTTACAAAATTTCATGGGTGTATGTATGTTTGTATGTTTGTATGTATTTATGTATGTATGTATCCGTTAGCCGCCTCAGAAATTTTACATGGCTTACAAGTCGAGAGACGTGTACCTTACAATTTCGTTATTTCTCGTAATTTCTTTATTGTACTCACACTCACATGACAGTAAAAATAGCTTATGATAGAAACAATATGAACAAAGGCGAGCTTATCTCTAATGTTTAGCTAGGTACATGTACTCCATAGTAAATTTAAATAAAAAATAATATAAATTGCTCTCAACTATCATGAATGGCCGCTAAAACTCATTACGACGACGACGCCAAGTTCCAAACCTCTTTGCTTTTCTGTGACTTTTTGGTGTTTAAGATCTTTGTAATGGGATGAATCCTGGTAGTGCGTAGTGCTAAGGACCGATATGCATTTATATTGTAGTATAATGTTGAAATGGATTTACCATAGCCCCGACAAATTTCGCCGGCTCTTCGCATCCCGAGCAGGAAAACGTGATTTTCTGTTTTTGTTGGTGAATTTATCATACTTTATATTCGTGCGTGCAACTTTTTATTTAGGCAACATATTAATTTATCTGTCACTTTGAATGCTGCAAGTTGAAATCCGTTTATCAAATAAATACTATATCTGTTTTGAATATACCTACATAAATAATTTTATTATAATTATTAACATAAAGTATTCTTGCTTGTGATGTAACAATTTATGCATTATTTGCAACTACTTATTATGTAAATTTATAAATTCTTGTATTGTACCTACTTAAAAGAAGGACATATGTTTGCGTTTGTGTGTCATAAAAAATCATTAAGCAACACAGCTGTACGCCAACGTTTAGCTCGCGAGTAGGTATAATGTAAATGAAAATTGTGTTTACATTTTTTTTCGATTCGATTCCAGTTTTCTCAACTCTTTCGAGGTAGGTCATCCACGTAGCCAGTCCAAGTGTATCCAACGCAACGGTGTCAAGGAAAATTACCAAAATAATGTGGTCGACGCAACACCGCAGCGCAATTATCAAAATAACACCCGAAGGTTGGACCAGTTCGTTTTGTTGACCCCGATCGCAGCAAAGTTCAATTAAAACGCCCGCTAAATTGGGACAATTTTATTAATATAAAATATGTGTAAGCGCCACCCACTTTTGAGACACCAGTGTATTGATGAATTAATTAATAATACCAAGTTAATTCACATTTAATGTATTTTAATTAAATACAATTGAATTTATTTTAATTTGAATTTATTGCAATTTTAATTTGATACAATGTTTTAATTTTAATTTACAATTTGTGTAACTAATGATGAGATTTATATACTTACAGAGTGTATTGATAATTTTCAATTTACAAATCTGACATGTAATTAACACTTACAAATAAATATGTTTCAATATGTTTCAAACCCTTGCATAAGAGCTCCACACAAATAAAATTTTGTTTTAAACCTACCTATGGAACCCTAACAAGTAGTAAGTTCAAAAACTAAAAACCCGACTGAAACTTCGCGTTGACTTTTCGGTCATTGTCATTGGAATAATGGAGAAAATAGATAACTCTTCTAATCATTTATAGGTCTCAGGCCGTTATGAGTACTATAAAACTATCGCAAAGTTTCTTGGCGAGGGCGCGAGTTCACCCTCTCTGTCGCCCTGCAAAATCTTTAATTGGTTTTCGAATGTATTACCAAAGCCCATCGTGCCAAAACCATAGGGTTAAAAAGGTGGGAATATAATTTGCCCTTGCCTTCTTAAGGGTAAGCATCTCTCTTGTTGCTCGTGTGATATACTTAAAACGCATGTGTAATATCATTGTCACGTTCCACTTGTCTAACGCATGACATCGATTTTCTGCATTTTTGAATCTTTCGTCTTCGGTGTTGCCAATAAATATGGGAATGTTGATTTTTATCCGTTACCCGCAGAAAAAGTAGAAACCGTGTAATTCCTAGGAAACGGTAAGTTAAATGCTCTCTTTCATGAGGCTGTATGCAAGTAATGTTGCTTTATCTAAGTTAACTGTCAAACTTGTCTATGAAAAAATTCTCAATTTCCCAACAAAAGTAAAGATTTAAATGAAAGACTTTGCCATAAAACGGATCGTAGACAGTCTGACACTTTGTTGACTTATTCCTCATTGGTTAAGTTAGACGTATTTGAAGCCTTTTCTACTATTCGACTTTTGTAACGAATGGTCCTGACCACTCGTTACAGGCAGGGTGAATGACTGAAAAATACGGAATTCTGAATGGCGAAGGAAAATCAATGGAAAAGAGCGCTCGTTTGGGAAAGAGCGATTGAAAAATTAGCTCATGTACATACTGCAAAATATGAAAATAAATAAATCCAGAAACAGGAACATAACATTATCTGAACCGTAAACTCACTGAATCGATAATACCGGTAAATCCCGGTTTCTTTGTGGTTTAGCATTTACCCGGATTTCTAGTTTCAAATATGTTTACGGAACTCTGTGAGTGCCAAAGACTTCTGATGAAGATTTGACTTTGGTTGCCGTGCACATACAGTCTCTGGAGCGAGCGGCGCCGTGCCTATGTCGTGCCGTGCCGTGCACATGCAGTCTCTAGAGAGAGCGGCGCGGCGGCGCGGCGGTGGAGCGGAGACAGCGGAGACTACGCACACTGACACAACCAAAGTCAAACCTTCTTCGTGAAATGGTCTATACTTGTTTTTATTTCTCCGTCGAATGTAACGTTGCTTTAGAATGGTCCAGATTTCGGCTCTGCTGTGATATTTTGGGCAAGGCACTCTTAAATGGTCAATGACCTTGCCCACTCTTGCGCAATCTCACACAGGTGTAACGTGGCAATTTTAAGCCTATCAAAAGATCAAGTGATTTTAGATACAGCAAACAACTTGAAAATAGAGATTTATAGATTTCATCTTTCTATCTGTCAATGTTTTTTTTGGAAAATAAATATTTTTAATTTTTTTGACCACACAGGGTCTGTACGTGCTGGAAAGTGGAATACTGATAAATATAATGTATGAAGTCTAAAAAAAAATATTTTGACGAAACATTAGACTGCATCATTTTCAAAACAGCATTTTTCTACCCTAAAATCGAAACCGGAGATTTTGAAATAAAACATAATTTGATATTTTTTACATAATGTGATGCGTTTTACCATTGGCAAAAATATGTATACCTAAGTACGAGTAGATAAAATGCACACTTTTGCAATATGACAGCACTTCCAAATTAATTTCCAAACGATTGAGAAAATGGACTCTGCGCAAAAATAAATAGGTTAGCTTTTGGCCCAGAACTTTTTTTGGCCGGCCCGCCAAACATTTCTTGCAGAAATACAATAGGGTATCTATTATTGCTTTTGTGGAAACTTTTTTGGAAAAAAATAGACCGTGTTAAATGAGTAGAAATATTTCAATTTTGTGAAACCGATAAATGCCTTAAAGTCATTAATTAATTAATTCATGACTTAATTAATTTACGATAAGTAGTGCATTGTCGCGCCGTCATGATGTTTCGCTCGTGACGTTACTCCGTTAGTAAACAAACGACGACTGCAAAGACCAAGTACTAATTTAAGTCGATGGTTACTATCGGAGTGACATCAAGTCGGAATTAAAATGGCGAATGGTGTTTCAGTCAAATGACGAACTGAGTAGAAAACACGACTTTTCAAATTGAATTATAAAATTTACATTGCATTTTTATGGATTAATATCGACGATTCTCGTTTAGCGTACATGGGCAATAAATACCGCATTAAGACGATCGTGTACTCGCAAGCTTCCATACAAAAAGCGTTAACGTTTTCCACCCCCTAAATCTTGTCCGATTCTCACAATTTTTTTACATGTTTGAGATACTATGGAAAAATATGCTCGTACGTTTTGATTTTTTTGAAATATTAGATATTTTAGGAAATATAAGAACATTACCCAGTCCATATAAAAATATAAGTTCCAATATTTCCTAAAATATCTAATATTTCAAAAAAATCAAAACGTACGAGCATAGTTTTCCATAGTATCTCAAACATGTAAAAAAATTGTAAAAATCGGACAAGGTTTAGGGGGTGGAAAACGTTAACGCTTTTTGTATGGAAGCTCGCGAGTACACATTGTCTGACGGTGCAATATGATATTTTTCGCAAAATCTGCGGGCCCGAATGATATTTATTATCCAGTCAGAATACATATAATTGCGTACAATTATAATACGAGCAATCTTAAGAACGAAGAATGTTACGTAGTTCAAGGATAATACTTACCTGTTAAGTGGGTTAATTAAGTACAACCTAAGTGTAATTAGAAATGATAATATCATATTATAGTTGTTGTATTTTACACAGTGTCCTCATTAGGCTTACAAATAAATACATCAACAATTGATACATTAGTTAAAGCAGAGGTTCCCAAACTTTTTTATCATAGACCACTTTCATAATTTTGCTGGTTCCCCTGTAGCTACATTTCTACCATGTTCCCAAAACTCGACAAAAATTTGAAGATTAGATCTAACTATGGAAATTTGCGTTGCGGCTGCGTTCCAACCACGAATTAACAGTTTTCAAATATTGTTTAATTAGGTAATTAATTGATTGTGCTGTGACAAAAAATGGTCAATCAAAAAAGTGATTAAGTATTAAGAAAAAGTATTGAGTATAACTATTCACATGTGTTGGTGCAAACTGCCCTGTGCGTGCCCATGTGATATGGATTAATAAAGAAATCTAAATCTACTTAAATCTAAAAAGAAAAAGTACAACTTAAAAGACTTCAATAATTTGGTGGTTAAGATATTTCTGGTTTTATATAAATGTAATTATTCGTGTATCTTGTGCGTGCGCACTCCTTATATCTCATGCTGACTGTATTGCAGCGCTTGCGCAACTCCACAAGGCAAAAACACGGGGTGGATCTTTATTACTGGGGAGCAATTCTCCCGCTACCGAGATAATCTCCATGGGCGAAATATCGGTTTTGTTTTGATCCGCATTCAAAACATTGAAAACGACCTCGATTCATATTTAAATTCGATCGTAAAAGGGTCGATATATTTCGGTTGGTCGTAAGACGGGTTGTGAGAATACGATTTTTTTGCTTTCGATGGAGATATTCGGCATCTTTACGATATTTCGACCATGGAGATGATCTCGACAGCGCGATAATGCCCCCCCCCCCAGATCGAGCTTACAAAAATGCCAGCCAAGTGGGTGTCGGACTTGCGCACCGAGAGGGTTCCGTTCCGACCATAAGGGCGCCTTAGCTATGGATATCAAAGGGGCGCCTTAGCCTTGATATTCATAGACTACCAGTCAAATCTGAGAGTCAAATAATTCTGCCATTTCTTGCGGGGGTGGATTGGTGGATTGTCACATTTTGACGTCAATAAGGGCTTGACGCAACTGACAATTCGGCAATGTCGATAAATGAGATCGTTCATTTTGGGCCAAAAGTGAAAGTGCCGGCCAGAAAAAAAGAGTAATATTCGGATATAACAGACAAATCCTAGGTTTTTACTATGACACTTAACCTGTTCGCTCCATAGTCATCAACGCAGGGCCTAAAATGCATAAAATTAATTTGGAGGATAGCTTCTTTGTTAGTAATAGACGGATATTAATTAAATCCACAGAAAAAGGGTTTGTTGGCGTGTGTGTTTGTATGTGTATGTTTACCCGTCAGATGTAGATACGGTGTACGTAAATGAACCGTGGAATAGCAGCCTGCCATACCGTGGAATCATACATAAATAATCAAGTGTTGTGCAACCTTTGAATATCTTCGACTCTATAATATAGTACAGGTTACCTACCTTACTAGTTTGTTTGTTTACCTAAGGCTGTTTAGTTCAGAATCCAAATTGAACTAAGCAGTTCGACCTTTAAGACATGTAGGTATTATAATTGAAACAAAAAGTAAAACTTAAAAAATCGGTTAAGTGCGGGTCGGTATCGCACACGAAGGGTACCGTACCATCGTACAACAAATCAAAAGCACTCAAAACAATAAAAAAATAAACAAAAAGAAAATTTAAAAAGTTTATGCCTTCACGAGATTTGAACCGACGACCTCCGGATTGAGAGTCTACATCATACCGGCTGAGCTACCACAACCATGTGGGTTGACGCGAAATATGCTATCATATTTAAATGTGTAGTATATGTGTCTATGACATGGTTGCTATGACAATAAATAAACAGTTTCAGTCAAGATCTCCATTTTGAAATGCGTAAGTGTATCTAAACACGTCTCTTGTATCGGGGCCCCCTTTAATTTGCAATATATCTCGTATTTCAGTATTTGTGGTTGGTGCGGCAACAGATATACACATTCTGTGAAAATTTCAGCTTTCTAGCTATTACGGTTCGTGCAGACGGACCCGGTGACAGACAGGACGGACGGACAGACGGAGGACAGACGGACAGCGAAGTCTCAGTAATAGGGTCCCGTTTGGCACCCTTCGGGTACGGTACCCTAAAAATCAGAAAGTCAGGTCTTTCTTATGTAAGCACGCCCCTTTTCTGATTTTTAAAATGACTGTACTAATTGTGTGGCATTTCTCCCTAATTAAGTTTTTCAATGCAACTTATTAGAAATGTAGGCTGCATTGGACAGTTTAGTTAATAGTCTCGTCGTAGTCTGATTGTCCTCTGAATCAAAGGTCAGCTCAGATCAGTTCAAGTTCAATGTCAAAGCCAGTAGTTGTTGTCAGAGGCTGCGAGGATCGTAATGGCTCTGGCCAGCCACCTTTGACAGTCATCTGTCCCTAACACAACAGTTATTTTTATATCTGGTCGTCATGGGGTTAATTACCCTTGTTCCTTGGATAACTATAATCAGATAACTGATTATCTGTAAAGATTTTTTCTCCTCAGAGATAGCTAGTTATCTCCAAGGATTCAGGATTAGTAATAATCTTATAAAATAACCTTTTCAAATAAGAAAACTAATACCTTTCTACTAATCTCGTACATGTATGGGAGTGTTTAATTGCAACATTTAGGATATTTCTCGTTTTATTTTTAACAAGTCATTGATCTCATTTTACTGAGTAACGTAGGTACTTTAAATATCAGTTTATAATTATATATTTTATAATATAGTTGTATCATGAAATGGCGGGGCACATGACGGCACATCATGACGTGCCCGATTCTACGATCGGCCGCCGACATTGACAATACCATAGAACGACAAAATGCCTACCTGTCAAATTAGATTCCGCCTCTCTCCACGCGCAGTATGGGAGTGGACGCACTCTACTCCTCATATTATGATATGGCGGTGCTCGGGCCAACCACGACAGCCTTCGCCCGGGCCCTCGCAACACCAATTAGCGATAATAACGCCACAAAGGCCTGCACTTATCTATCTCATTTCATGAGTGGCCTTCTACCTTCTTCTAACTACTTATAACCACAGATACTATTACTAACCCTACTCTTCCTACCTTCTTTAATTCAACTAATCTCATTTAAGTTCAAATTTATTTTTTCCGGTAAGTTTAACACATATTTCGTCCGCGATGCTCACTTTATGACGGCCACAACAACAATATCTGTGCAGCTCTCTAGAATGTATTAACACTATTACAGGGTCGCCATAATGATTGATGTCATGAATCCAGAACCTTATAACGTCTTGTTACGCAACACGAATGGGCCTCGGTTATAGCATCATATTTTCGTAGTACTTTCAAAGGTTACGTGGTGTTGGACCACTTACCAATTTCACGGCCATGCTTTGATGCGTTTGTTTATCTGTTGGTAGAAAACAACAACATATCTTTTACGTTGCGTAAAAATACTTAACTAGTGGCCCTGTGGGCAGTAGACCTCGCGAACAGGCCCTTTCGGCGCGACCAATACTACCATACAACAACCGAGCAGTTCTCGGTCCCAAAATGGACGATGGGGCTACATCACCTCATCGTCATCATCGGCAGCTCGTTTCCGGCCACTGCTGGGTATAAGACTCCTCCCTTTTGTGCCAACTTATCCGGTCCCGTGCCAATCGAATCCAGGTCTTCCCCGCATTATGCGTAATGTCGTCGACCCACCTGGCTGCCGGTTGACCCACGATTCTCTTTCCCTCTTTCGGCCACTCGGTCAGGGATCTACTCCACCTGTCATCACCTCGCCTCGTCAAGTGTCCTGCCCACCTCCACTCGAGTCTAGTGATACGGTTTCCGATATCATAGACCTTATAGTCTCTCGCCGTATTTCGTGTTAGATAGAATATTAGATAATTAGGTTACATCAAAAAGTCGCTTACTTAGTTAAGCACAAATTTTTTCCCGCCAGGATGCCGTCCGTCAGCGTGCGTGACTTCTACATCGGCAAGAGCGTCTTCGTGACGGGAGGCACCGGCTTCATGGGCAAGGTGCTCGTGGAGAAACTCCTGTACTCCGTGCCTGGCGTGGACAACGTGTACGTGCTGGTGCGGCCGAAGAGGGGCAAGTCCGTCGCCCAGCGACTGGACGACTTGCTGAAGTCTCGGGTAAGGATTTTGGACGATGATACTTTTTACAGTCCGTATTGTTGTAAAACCAAATATGAGGCGGCACTAAACTGCCAGCCTTGAATTCGACGGCTGATTTGCGGTAACCATAGATTCAATTTTTAAACTAATTTTTAGCTAAGTAGTACTATTATAGGTAGTTCAGTTGTATCACCTATATAAAACATCGGTAGCAAAACTACTGTACGCAAAACTATTAGTAGCTTTACGTAGTTAGCGTTGCCAGACGTGCGGATAAAACCGGACATATTTAGACTTTTTAGATGACTGTCCGGCAGTACGGATTTTGTTAGGCTTTTAAATTTCCTCTCAAGACTAAACGAATCAGCGCGGCTCGCGCTAAAACTTGCGCGTAAAACTTCGCACAATAGTATGATGGGAAAGTGATTCACCATGACTGTCCTTGTCTGTACCTGCTTATTTCTTCTTTGAAACGTTGGATTTGTTTAGTCGTCATGAAATGTAATTTAATTGAAGACGGCTTTACTTTCTAAATGTCCGGCTTAACTGGGCGAAAAGTCTGGTTTTCTGAATTTTACGTCTGGCAACCCTATACGTAGTAGTTGTGGTGTTATATTATGTATTGTAGCCATTAAAGGATTATATGTATAATGTAGGAACTGAATGTGGTAACAAAACCACAAATCATTTGAGGAGTGCGGTGAATCACTGATTTGGCTAATAATTTCAAATTGCCTCCGTGAGCACCTAAAGCGCTCTTAGGTGAGCGTGAGCGCCTAAAACGTTGAGGCTGTGGGTATGCGCTAATGCGTACCTATGCGGTGCTGGCTGACACGGATAATTGGCTATCTAGCTGGCCAAAAGTATTTTTTACGGAATCCAGCATAAAAGGTATAAGTAAGGCATCCGTCGACTGCCTGAGTAATCTGAGTATAGATACCATCCGTTCCACAAGAAGTAAAAATTCGCCAATATGTCAAGAAATCGAAACTTTCTCTTATTGCAGGTATTCGAAAGGATCAAGAAAGAGAAACCTAATGTTCTCAACAAGCTGAAGACCATCGCTGGAGACGTGCTGACTGATAACCTTGGTCTATCAGACTCCGACATGGACCATCTGTCCGACAATGTCCACGTCATCTTCCACTTCGCTGCAACTCTCAAGCTAGAGGCTCCATTGAAGGACAACGTTCAGATGAACACTTTTGGAACTTTCCGTGCCCTGGAGGTAGCTAAGAGGATGAAGAATTTAACAGCTTTCATCCATCTGTCGACTGCGTTCTGTTATCCCGATTACGAGGTTTTGGACGAGAGGGTAAGTTGAATTTTAGGGCTGACCTATCGCCTTAGTATCAATACTCCAGTTGTACAGTAAGTAACGCAATATGCATAAAGGCCTTATTGATTAGCAGTAGGCCAGCCCAAATGTGCATGCGAATGCACGTTTCCTTTTTCCCTTTAGGTTAGGTCAGGGAGCACTTATCCAGATTTTCCTTTGAAACACAACTCACCAACCAATTTGGGGCGGGGGGCGGGGGACGAGGTAAGAGAGCTGTGATTAGTCAGCCGCTGCGAAACTGTCTGGCGGCCCGTCATCGTACATAGGTCGCGTACGTTGAATACAACTAAGGTTTGGCGAGCCGCTTCCCCCGCAGGCGCTGTCAATTGGATATAGTCTCTGGGTTAGGTGGACATGTCTGTCGCTGAACTTACTTACGGCTACCTAATTGTTTTCTTGTAGCTCTAGCAGGAATATTTGACAGCGCGAAAGTGTTCGAGTCCAGATGAAATGAACCTAATAGCATTGTACATAAGAGTCACTGACATTTGAATTCAAATAATTTTTCGACGCGTAAGTTTTCCTGCTTCCTACAGCGATCTTAAATTGGAACGCATCTCTTCCAGCTCTACGCCCCGACATATGATCCATACAAAGTCATGAGACTGGTCGAAAGTCTGGATGGGAGTCAGCTGGATCTACTCACCCCCTCCCTCCTCGGCCCTCATCCAAACTGCTACACTTTCTCCAAGCGGTTGGCAGAGGACCTAGTACGGCAAGCCTATGAGCAAGGCCTGAATGCGGCCGTGACGCGCCCCAGCATTGGTAATCATAAAATCTGTTTAGACACGAAGTTTGGATCACCTTTAAGAGCGACCAAACAATTTTGCTACAGAGCGAGCGCTATAATGAAATTATGCTGCGTTTGACTGAGCCTCGAAAATTACGCTGTCTTTAATTAGCGTTGAAATTGAAACGCTTCGCAATGGCGGCCAAGATGAACTAAATTTGAAACGCTGTTTCTGCATTAGGCCATTGCTATGATTGGTTGCTGATTGAAGTAATCAGTAGGGCAAGATTATTATTGCGCTACCTTGAAAATGAAGCCTGTTCAGATTATAACAATCACGTTTTCCTTCCAGTCTGTCCGTCTATAGCGGACCCCGCGCCTGGTTGGGTCGACAGCCTGAACGGGCCTGTTGGAGTCATGTTGGCCGCGGGGAAGGGCGTCATCCGGACAATGCTTTGTGATGGCTCCTTCCAGACTCAGGTCATTCCTGTGGACACGGCCATCAACGGGCTCATTTGTATTGCTGCGATAGAAGGACGTCGGTTGCAGAGGTGAGTAAATCTTACTTCGATATCAGGGCCGGGAGTCGCGTAAAGAATTGCATGGCAATAGCTATGGCCTAGGCGCAAAAAGCTTCAACCATCTACAACCTAACGAGAATTTTTCGCTATTGTATCGCTATAGCCACTGCCATAGGCGACTCACGACCCAGACTGAAACTTAATATAAGTACCTAGGTTCTTCCGACACGACCCTCAACATTTCCAATAACTATTCATCCGAAATCAAAGAATAATTGAAGGATCGGCAGACTAAAGTACATGAGTCAAAAAACGGAACTTTACAGGAGAAGAAAAAAAGTTAATAAAAAAACTATGTGTGTGTTGTTTGTATATTTTATGCATGTAATGTTTGTACCTATAGTTTATGCAAAATAATACTGTAATTACACATGCATAAAATATACAAACAACACACATAGGTATAGTTTTTAGGGTTCCGTACCCGAAGGGTGCCAAACGGGACCCTAGTACTGAGACTTTGCTGTCCGTCTGTCTGTTTGTCTGTCACCAGGCTGTATCTCATGAACCGTGGTAGCTAGACAGTTGAAATTTTCACAGATCATGTATTTCTGTTGCCGCTATAACAACAAAATACTAAACAAATTAATTTAATATCAAGGGGGGCTCCCATACAACTAACGAGATTTTTTTGCGGTTTTTTTTTTATAGATAATAGTACGGAACCCTTCGTGCGCGAGTCCGACTCGCACTTGGCCAGTTATTTTATTTATCTTCTCCTGTAAATTTCACTTTTTTGACTTATGTACTTTAGTCTGCCGACGCTTCAATTTCCCTAATTACAAATAAAATCAGCTCTATTTGTTCAAACCATAGACGGATTTTCCTATTTAAACCTTTATATATTTTGCATGCTGAATGCTGATGTATATCCTGGTATTTTCAAACAGATTTAACCGCTCTATATGTTTTTTAAAATTGTGTACTTGTTTTTAAATAATCTGTGAGTAATATTATGGTACATATACAGTTAAGATATTTCCTTCTCATCCTGAAGGCCGGCAGAGATTCCAGTCTACAATCTCACCATCGGGCACCAGAAGAAAGTTACCTGGAAGTACGTTCTTGACGTGGCCAGGGAACACGGCCGGGCCTACCCGCTGGCGTGGCCACTGTGGTACCCCAATGGCGATATAACCACCAATCATACGGTGCATGAGATGAAGAGGATATTCTACCACCTTCTGCCTGCGTACCTTATCGATTTCCTGATGCTGATTTTGGGACAGAAGCGATTGTGAGTTTCGATTTTGTACTTTTCGCGAGTGCTAAGTACATTTAATTTCGTTGACCAAACGCACAAGCACAGGCACAAATTGACACGCATTGCGAAGATGAAGCTATCAGATCGACGCCAATCGTCACAGATATGATATGAACACAACCTACAGTCTTCACAAAATAAAAGGCCCGTTTTGACAGTTCACGCCCATGAAGTTTTAACCCCTAACGCTAAGCGTAGGTAGGTAATAGAAGCGGTTTTCCTAGGTGCAACTTGTACGCTTTGCTTGTACGCAACAGTTGGCTTTTATTACCTACGCATTAGGGGTTTAAACTTCATGGGCGTACTGTCAAAACGGGCCTTTTATTTTGTGATGATTTTAATGCCACTGAAGAATTGGTTTTTCTAAGATGTTTCAGAATATCTCTTCCTAACGATGTATTCCTTTATCACCTCCAGTTAGAGCATCCACAACTCATATGTTGGTAATAACAATTAATTTTGAATTACCTAGATAGTCCGTCCAAACTCCACGGCTTGCGATTGTCAACCTACTCACATCGAGATAAAGTTCAAAGCCTATGAAAAAACAGAACAAAAGAGCTGGGGCGTTGGACTATAGGCCAATTAAGCCATTTCCAAGGGGTTAACGGACGTAATTAACATACGAAATGTATCTGTATTTCACAGCATGGTGAGAATCCAGACTAGAATCAGCAATGGCCTGGAGCTACTACAATTCTTCACAATGAGACAGTGGTTGTTCCCGTGCGCCAACTACGACGCCATCGAGCCCAGCTTACCGGATGAGGAGAAGAAGATATTCCGGACAGATTTGACCGACAGCGACTCGTATGAATACATGGCCAAGTGTATCGAAGGCGGACGCGTCTTCTGCTTCAATGAAGACCCGGAGAAGATATACATTAACAGGATCTATCATAACTTGTGAGTATTTGAGACCTTTCATAAAGGTGCTTGCTTAGCCCAGAGCATCGTGTACACGATGTAGTCTGAGTAAATATAAAACACAATCCTTGCGACCCGAAGGTAATCCGAAGCTAACCGCAACGCGCAACGGCGCGTGTGTTAAAAAACCGGCCAAAAACTTAGCTTTGTTTTTTTTAACAGTTTTTTATGTAGTTATTTTTATGTGATTTTAATTTTGAAAATTTATGTTTTTACGAAGCTTTGTGTAGATTCATGACATTTTAATTTGTACACTGTAAATAAATTAATTGCGTGATTATTTATAGTTTAAACATGAACATGAGTCGCATCCTAGCTAATTACGAGATGAATCAATCAGTTCTCAAATAACCAAACTACCCAACTAGCAATTAGGTACTTACCAAAATATAAATATCTCAAAGTAATCAGGATTTCTTTCTTTACAGCCTGTACTGCCTGGACTGGATTATGAAGATATTCTTCTTCTTCCTCATCCTATCCTGGCTGGCTCACTGGTTCGAGCCGGTGAAATCTGTCCTTGCTCTAGGAGGGTCTGTTGTGAGGCACCTGCCCCTCGTTGGGAAGACCGTATTTGATCATTAGACTTGCAAAGTCAGCACAGATGTATAATTTATACCTCATTCCACCAACAGCTGTAGGGACAGTTTAATTAGCTCTTATTCTTAGCTGTCTAGCTATTGTTCCGGCGGCCGGCCTTAGAGGGTTCCCTAGTAGCCTAGATGACCCTTACACTTAGTCAAAGCGAAACAACCGCTAGGTGTCCCCTGAAAGGAAATAAAATTTCCTTTAAATGCCCTACATTCAACCTACAAGATCGTTGTTGTTCTTGATTATTGTTGTTGTTCTTGATTATTGTTGTTGTTGATCGGGATTGTTGGTGAAATCGGCCATTAAACATACAACACTATTTTACTGTAATTGTAACCTTAATGATAGAATTGGTGCTGTATATCGAGCATGTCACTTAAGATATTATCGGGTTTGATACGTATCCGGTATTAGATGTAGCCACCTAGGTTAGTTAAGTAATTCTATACATATTTGTTTACCAATTTATTACATAAATATAGTGCATTCTTGGTGTACCTTATATGAGGCATAGATGTGCACCTATTACTCTTAGGTGCAATAGGCTTGTGGCCAAGGTAATCCAATAAATCTAGGAACAACTCTTAAGTTGAAGGATTTATGTACAAAATGGCTTGACATTCTCAGAATTGTATATTTCCAGGAGATATATTTTATAAAGTCAATTTTGTGCAAAAAAAAAGACAGCATTTGATGGCACTTTTACATGACGTCATTCTGTTGTTATTTCATAGAACTCAGGAACAAATGTTCCGTTCTGACAGTTCATAAAAAGTATCTATTTTGACTTGACAGAACACAAGCCTATTGCACGACAATCGCTGAGTTGATTTGATTGTTTGACATAATTCGTACATTTTGGTGTTTAAGCTTTAAGGCACTTAATGTAGTTATTAATTTCGTACTGTATGTAACCTACTATTTACCTGTTGATTCTTATTGTAATATTTAGCTGTAATGTTATTTTTTTTATAAATATATTATACCTAAATTCTGAAAATGAGCGTATTCTTTTGCTTGTTCTTTGGGCTCGACTTTTCGATTTAATTCAGGTGCACTTTTACACAGAATACTCGGATCAGAAGAAACAAAAAATATTTATAATCGAAATGCCATGTGATTTTTCCCTATTCTTATATTCCGGGACACCCAGGAATTTCATTCTTTTGACTCAACTTTTCGATTTCATTCAGGTTCACTTTTACACAGCACACTCAGAAGAAACAGAAATATATTCGACATGCTAGTTGTGTGATTTTTCTGGACATCTTTCGCCAATTTATTACATAAATATAGTGCAATCTTGGTGTAGCTTATATCATTCATCTTGGACCACATATCATAGCGTCACGCCTTTTTCCGAGCGGGTCGGCCGAGGCATAGGTGCAATTGCACGACAAATCGCTTAATGTGACATAATTCTTACATTTTGGTGTTTAAGCTTTAAGGCACTTAACGGTTAACGTAGTTATTAATAACGTACTGTAACCTACTATTTACCTGTTGATTGGTATTGTAATATTTAGCTGTAATGTTATTTTTCGGGTTTCGTATCTCAGGAGAAATCCTTATAGGATCACTCGTGCGTCTGTCCGTCCGTCCGTCCGTCACAGGCAATTTACTGAGAATATATTGGACCGATTAAGTTTCAAATTGGTACACGTATCAATGTAAATATATAAATATGGAATGTAAGGGCCGGGGGCCTAATGATAATATAATTTAAAAAAAAAAAAAACAAAATATGTCGTGTGACATATCAAATGAAAGCGCATGGTGTGAGGATCTTAAATGTATTTTTATAATATTTTTAAGACTTATTTTGGAAAAGTTGTGCTCAATAATATGACCGTTTCGCATGTCATCAAAACCTCTAGGGTACTTCCCGAAGTCCTAAAAATCTGAAATTTGGTATGCAAGCACATGTTTGCACCCATATCCCATAAAAACTCTGAAATCTACAACTTTGACCCCATAACCCCCTAAACCTGGGTTGCAAAGTTTGTATAAAAAATTGAATAACAGCCAGTGTTATCTAATATCAGCCAGTATTTTCAACAGTTATCAATTCGTTTGTATGTTTTTTTTAAATAAATATATTAAACCTAAATTCTGGAAAGGTGCGCATTTATTAACCCTGAACGATAGCTTGGATGTAATCGCAAAATAATCAATATTACAGACATACAGACACACACACTTTACACTACACACAACACAACACACCCACACCTTTCACTCCCTGGCTCACAGCTTTTGTCAAAACTGTTATCATTATCTGTTTTATGTAATGTAAGAAACAATTGTTTGTCTTTGTATTCATATGTATACATAGTGAAATCCCTAATTGGCCTTATGTTAAGTATTATTTGAAAGTTTCATTATTCGACTGGCTGTGGATTTGTGTTAAATAAATAAATAAATATTGTAATTAATTAACTCGCAAAGCAAAAACTATCGCAAAACAACGCAAGCATGTGACACCAAAAAATTTAAATATCGGCCTAACAAATATGTCGAACTTTCGCAACGCTCTCGTGTTAAATCAGCTCAGCATGAGGAAAACGGAACACAACAAATATAGGCATACAATTGAAACACCATTTCTATCATCTACCTTAATTGAATATATTACTGATTATATGTTTTATACACAAACTCTTATGTAAACTATGCATATTAATGATTTCAAGGGCACATGGCCGCTTTTCCATTTGATGTTACACGGTACAATTTTCTGGTTTCCGATCAAAATCAAAACAAGTTCTTAATATGCTGAATTTTCGATTTTTGGGATAATACATTATAAAGGCGTCCTAAATTGTTGACTTCAGTTGATCTAGGGGTGACTTACTTTAAAGATATTACAAGTTTCTACTTCGGATATTACATAAATTTCTTGCTTGCGTAATCTATTATATTTCATTCATTCGTTCATCAATCACCTTTTTTGCAGTCAGTACATCGTGCGAGCGAAACCATTCACATCAACATATAGTAACAGAGCCACCAACTTAGCTGCTCATGTGGGAAAAACTGGTACTACGTACTTGTCATCCGCGATCAAAGAGAATACATACTATACTATGTCCACTACTATGAAGACTACTATGACACTAGCGACCGCTATCAACTGAACAGCTAAGTTGGTGGCACTGTACAGCTGTCCATCTTTTGGCGTGTGAGTGACGTTTACAGGGGGGCGTCACTTTTACGCAACCTCATGCAATGATCCTGTCAAAAATCGTTAGTTTCTACCTGTCACCGCACACCAGAAGATCGTTGGACAGCTGTATGTTGATGTGAATGATTTCGCACGATGTACTGACTGCAAAAAAAGGCGTAAACGTCACTCACACGCTAAAAGAGCGTTGGACAGGTATAGTTTGCGACACTACAGTCTTCCTACGATCTTTTGGCATGTGAGTGACGTTTACAGGGGGCGCCACTCCGCCGCCTTTTCTACGCAACCTTATGCAAAAGCGTTAGTTCCACCTATCACCGCAAGCCCAAACTTCGTTGGAAAGCTGTACAATCTATTGACCAAGTGACTGAACATTTGACAGCTCAAAACCCATACATATTCGGCATGCGCAATGCAATACTCGGTAAGGAACTGTCAAACGGAGTATACTAATGTTTCAGTGATCATTGAAATATACTATGAAGTTCATTCGTGTCAATAATGTGAAACTCTAGTATCTTTCGCCTTCGCTATCTTAGAATATACGCAAGGATATATTTCCCTAAACCTGTTAACCTCGCGGCTTGTCTGACCCATGTCAAGCCTTACACCTGACACTGGCAGAATTTGTCGATAGGCAACAAAGTGCCATAAACTAAAATAGAATAGAATAGTATAATAAGAAACAGATCAGTGTACACTGTACAGTGTCTTCATACACGGCTATACAGAACAGAAAGGAGAAATGTTAATGATGTAGTATGTTTCGGTAGATCATTGCCCGCCGCCCTCGCACGAGGCCGGCCCCTAGTTAAGCATTGTGTGACGGTCGTAGATGTTGCGTCGTTGCTCGCGAACCTGAAACCGAGCAATAGTAGACAATACATACAAGTACAAGGTAGCATTGTACAATACAACAATACTCAATGGGTTTTATGTACGAGTTATACACTCTGCTTTTCACTTCGATTGTAAGGAAATTAAACTGCAATATTGCAAAAACAGTTGCAAAATGCAACGCAAAGAAAAAATAATTACTTCCCGCCAATTTTTTTTAATATGTGGCAGTTGGGTGTGTAGGAAGGAGTATAGGTGTGTGTGGCTGTTTACCTGACACCCTTTGTCAGAGTCTGAGATTTAGACGAAGATTTTACTTTATGCACGAGTGCATAAAATGTGACTTTATGCAGCCTATACCCAACATAAAGACGAACTTTACGAGCATGAGAAGTGAAAAATGTTTAATCTGCTATTTGTTCAGGAATGGCGAGTCGGAGTCAATGGCGGACCAGTTTAGTTCAAGTATCCTTTACTCTCTTTAACAGTTTTATTATCTCTCACATCTGATCTGATATAGTAACTTTTACTTTGATGCGTAAATATCTTTAAAAAAATCTCCCTTATAATCAGGGATCGGAATTGAGGTGTGAATTTACCTAAAGTTTGCAGTGAGACATAACATGGAGCTGTTACAACCACTTGAGTTGAACTCTGAGGATAGGCGTATTATTCAGGTGCGGTTTGATTTTTCTGGTGAAACTGATGATGTTGCACTTGGAAACATTGACGTTGATTCTGTTCTCCTTATAGTAATGTGATAGTCGGTTTAAATCCTCCTGCAAACGAACGCAGTCTTATACAGACTTAACTTTATTGTAAATTTTCTTGTCGTCAGCATACAGGAGGAATTTTGCGTGTTGAAAACAGGTCCCTATGTCGTAGGGATAAGCGACGCGACGTACAACAATGCACGTCCACACTCAAGCTCAGCGAGGCTTGCTTGCTCGGCACGGAACCGCCTAATAGGATATGTCAACCCAAATAAGGCACGGTACCTGTCGCTTCCACTTGTCCTGCTGATGCGTGACCCGGTTCAGCACATTCCCTCGCTCGCCAAGCTGTTGGCCAGCGGAAGTACCCGACATTGACGCCTCGTCCTGAAAAATATATCCCGCCAGTGTAAACAAGACACATCCCTAGCAGTTGCTTATCCTCTCACACAGTGTGATAAGCAACTGCTGTGATTCACACTAGTGATAGTGATTGACATCTCAAGAGTGTTGAAAATGTGTAGGTATCTTGCTTTGTAAAATTATACAATCAAGGCTATTCTTGGGGTGTCAAAAACACTAAACCAGAGGAACTAAAGGCACTAAACTGACAACCTTCAAATCCGACAGCTCTTGCGCCGTGGCCACAGATTCCATTTTCAAACACACCATTTTAATTAGCTTAGTATAGTTCATGTGGGCCATGTGGCCTCGCGAATCGCAGATCATGCTTTGCAAACACACTGGAAAGTGTCTATAGATTTTAAAAAATGCTATTGCTATCTCTCCCTCTCTCTTATATAATGGTTATACGTGTACGTATTGCTGCCAATAAAATCAAGTTGAATCTCGTCCAAAAGAAGTTTTCCTTAGTAATCTCTCACAAAGAGCGTGCAAATAAGATTTCTGCACAATATGCTTTTAATGCAGGAGTAAAGTAACGGGACAGAGGTAGACAGCTGTTTAACTTTTTACTACCGGAGGGGGAGAACTGAGAGCAATTTATTATTATTGGCGTAGTACGATTCTTTTCACAAATTCAGTGAATGTGGTCTTGTTATAAGCTTTTTATGTGCAAATGCGACCATTGTTGCTGGCTATCCTTGCAATAACGCCTGAATATCTGGCATCTACTGACTGCAAAGATCTGCCTCTTCTCCGACCCGTATAAGTAAGCTGCTTCCAGCTCGGAGACTTGTTTCAGCTATGTCATGCAAAACTTTGATTTACACCTGCTTGAGGTAGCTCTCAAAGCTGAGAGCGGGTTATTATGGGCCCTGGTCACTGCTTAGTTACCAACCTGGCCAAACCATTAATTTACTGTTCCTATCCTTTTAGCAATCGTAAATATCTTTCTTTTCCCCGTCACCTATAAAATGGGTAAAGGCATGAAAGTAATATGAAATAGGTGTTTTACAACACTTACATCTTCATTGGTGTGCTCCTGGTAGGAGGCCTTAACTCTCTTGTTGATCAGCGGGTCCAGGCAGATGAGGAAGCCCATGTAGACCACCAACATCATAATCACCCAGATCACGATTATCACCACCACCTGCCGGAGACATTTGAAAATAAAGGCTTTTCTAGTTTTATCCGCCAAGTCGAGCAAACAAACGCAAAAACGTAGAGGCGCATTAGGAGATACCATTCTTTACTGGAATATATTTTACTAGGGGCGAGCATAGCACAACTGTTGCATCAGTGACAAATTGCTAGCATCTGAGAACTCTGAACTCCAAGGCTCTTTAACACTATTACAAGGAACTATCATACTTAGGTATTTTTTGTAATACGGTATTGGACAACATTATAAATGTTCGACAAAATGTGGTAATCCTATCAGATAGTAGCGTAGAAATCTATATTTCTTTATATTTTAGAGTAAAATTTGTTTATTTTTAGCGGATTCCAGGAATTAAAATGTATAAACTGATCGAAATATAATCTGTGACGAAAACGCTCTGTCTGACGTTTATCTCTTTGGCGACGTCACACGCTCGTCTCTGAAATCTTGCTTGACTGAATCATAATGATGGCGGGCGTTCACTCACGAGCATGTGACGTCACGCGAGTCATGTGACCGGCACCATTAGAAATACAGCATTTTTTATTGAAACTACAGAAGATATCCCGGAAATATTAACGTAGTGCGCTTAAAATGTAATAACATTTATTTTAAAACTACTTCCAAAATGAGCCCATACCGTATTGTGTAGAAAACTGAGTGACTGGAAGAAACTTCAGATCAAATTGAAATATCATGCTTACTTTGATAATAGTAGTGTTTCTATTCTCGTACTTGCACTCGCAACGGGGACAGAACTCCTGCCCTCTTCCTTTGATGGACTCTGCAATCCGGGGCAGGATCACCCCGTCACAGTTGCTGCAACAGAACAAGTGATTCTGTGATGAGCTGGCAACATGAAGATGTATTCCATTATGAGATGGCATCCCTCTACTGACCACTGTGATTTAACTACAACGAATAAAATAATGCAACATAAAAAGCCCAGAATATATAAGCAAATATGCTTAAAAAAAACTGTTGACTATGAAAAGGCTTTCGACAGTGTCGAGCACTGGGTCGTGCTCCATTCTCTCCATCATCGTCGCGATGTTGACAAAAGGTATGTGGATATCCTCCGGGAGTTGTACAGGGCTGACACGAGGCAGATGAGCATGCACGCTTTGACAGAACCAATGTCTATCAACCGGGGCGTGCACCAGGGAGATAGATACTCTTTCGCCCAAACTCTTCACAAATGTTTTAGAAAATATAATGAAGACACTAGATTGGAGCGAAAAACGTCTCAATATAGACGGCGCGCGCTTGTCACACCTGCGTTTCGCCGACGTTCTGATTCTCTTAGCAGAAGAAGGCGAAGATCTCCAAAGCATGCTCGAACAGCTCTGCTGCATGAAGAAACCCTGAAGTTTGGCCTTAGGATGAATATGTCCAAGACGAAGATCATATGCAGCGATCCAGATCACATACCCAACGTAATTGTAGGTAACTGCTGTATAGAAGCAGTGGATCAGTACACGTATCTTGGACATGGCCTATCCTTTGGCCAAAGTGCTCAGGTGAAAGAGATCACTAGACGGATACAGCTAGGATGGGCAGCCTTTGGTAAACTGGAAGACATTCCAAAATTACGAATCCTACAGTGCCTGAAGGGCAAGGTCTTTGACCAGTGTATCTTGCCTATCCTCACATACGGTGCCGAAACATGGACACTCACAAAAGCCAATATGCACAAAATCAAAGTCGCACAAAGGGCTATGGAGCGTGCCATGCTGGCATCAGTCTTGTGAACTGCGTCTAAAGGGCTTTACTCACGGTGCAATCGTCTTGCAACTTGTCGCTGCAACTTGTTGCATGCAACCTGCAACCTGCCTACCCACGATGCGGTCTGCCTGCAATCTGATGCAAGGCAACAAGTCGCAGCAACAAATCGGGATACAAATTGCATCGTGAGTAGAGCCCATAATGTTGAAATCCGGAATCTCTATGGAACCTCTACGGAAAAAAATAAGTTTAAAAAAATCATTACAAAAAACCATTGGTTTCCTAAAACTGAAAACTGAGGGGGGAAGTCCCCTGCAACCCCCCTAGCCCTTACGCCCCTCTGACCCCCTAAATTCATGCGTTCAAATTCAAAATGCAAAAGATTAATCCTATGGAATCTAATAATTACCACAAATTCGGAGGCACATTGGCAATGAACAGCAAACGGTCTGTCGAGGCAACAATTGTGTTTGTGGTATTATTCATGTTGAGGATTGCTATACTCGGGCATACACATTTGCATCTTGTTTCTTCGTATGATTGACCCTGTGAATTGAAACAAAAATATTCTATAGATAGATAGTAGAACAGGCCCTGGCCCCTGATTTTCACACTATCAAGATCATCTCCCAGTCGAGATATCAGTTTTGATACAGCCTAAATCCGTTGAAATCAATCTTGATTTATATTTATTTCGATCAAAAACGGGACAAGATATCTCGGTTGGTCGAAAGGCTAGTTGTAAGAATCGCTTTTTCTTGTTTTTGATAGAGATTTCGGTATCTCAAAGACGATATTTGACCATGGACATGATCTCGCCAGCGCCAGAATAGCCCCCCTGGAGTCGCGTACGGAATTGCGTGCCAGTGGCTAATAGCGAGGGCGCAAAACAACTTGTTTTGACTTGTCGACGGTGCCGTGACGCGCCCACGCTCTACAAACACAACAATTCCGTGCTCCCGCTATAGGCACTGCCAAGCCACATCCGTACGCAACTCGCCACCCATGGGGGTAGTGGCCACAAACCAGCAGTCTGGGGTCAGAGTGTCGATAAAGGGGCGGAAGCCCCTACTTGAAAATTTTCACTTTTTGAAAGTTGGCGACAAATAGAAACATTGAAGTACCTACCTACTCAAACAGCAAACAGAAGGAAATGTCTGCTAATTTGACAAATCTATTCTAAACACAAAATAGAACTTGTACATACCTACTATGAATGAGTTTAGTTATAATATCTTCCCGTTTTCGCTAAAAGAAGCCAAATCATCGAATTGAAGGAAGGAAGGTGTACTTACGGATACGATACAAACACTTGCTGCTGCAAATGCTAGGATGAGAAGCTTTGCATACATTTTGTAGTGGAAATAGGCTAGCTGAGGCAGACTATTTAGAGAACATTACGAATTACGATTTACAAACGAATTATTCAGACCACACACAAAGATAGGGATACCCAAAGAGCAAAGTAAGTATAATGGTGGTAGTGATTACTTTCTCTGTGTATAATGGGAGGATACGACAACATGACAAATTGACATGAACACCAACGGTGCGTTCCGCGACATCGCTGTCAGCGCTGTAATCGATTACAGCGTTAAGTTAAGTTAAGTTTTTGATCTGTGGCTTCTATCGTGTGTTGCCACAATAATTTCGCCAATGTCACGTGATGAGCCCTGCATAACTGGGGATCACGTGGTACAGTTATTAAAACGACTCTAAGTTAAGCTGAGACTATAATCTAATTACATATAAATTTGTTTAGTAAGTTTACAGATGATGGATGAGTAAGGGAAAGAAGAAAGTTTAGATTGAGAGGACGAGGGAATTTAGGAGGGAGAATATCGTAGAGTGAAGTATGATTATTAGAGCATTCAAAGAATAAATGATCAGGAGAACCGTCAGCCAGGCCACATTCACATAGGGATGTGATGAATTCCGAGAATAGTGTCACATGGTCAAAACGGCTTGTAACAGACATTAAAACCTGATTTTGAAAATGTTCGACACCACTTTTATCCAATTTAGGGTATTATAATGATTGCTTATTTATTACAAATTCGACTGAATAAACTACTTTATCATAACATATCCGTTTTCAATTGAAATAAATAAGAATAAGGTGCTTAGGGAGGTAGTTTTTGGCATGTAACAGCCCGACTTGGAGACTTTGCAGTCCGAATTAACTGACAGTATGTTTAGGGTCTGTTGTGTTGAGGCATATTTTAAAGCAAATTTATAATCTTTTTTCATAAAACAACGCCTAAATACTACCCTCTGATACAAAAAACATTAATAAATGTATTTTAAAAAAAATTACGAATTTTGCCACAGGTGGACAGTCCACTACCGTGACGCAATATTTTATATCTTTTGGGAAAGATTTCCCAGTTTCAAAGACATTTTTTGATAGCGGCAACACTGTTGATCAAGAAAAGGTAACCATTTTGATTCCACTGTCAGTGTGTGCCCGGCAATCGGAGTGAGCAGTCGTTGCGTCACGAAATTCCAGAAAAAGTCCGCCGCAAATACTACTATTTTGAGGGTAAGTTTGACGTTGTTATCATTAAGTGTAGTAAAAATACTGTACCCTTACAAAGGGCAAAGCTATTTTTAGCAAGGTTTTGAGCAAATCTGAATCCAATGAGGGTATAAAAAATAACCTATAATGGAATCGGGGTGTTGTGACGTCCACTACAGCGACATTTCGTTGAGCGGAACCGTCACGTCACGGTAGTGGACGCATAAAGCAGGGTTCATAATGGGCGTATTTTCGAAGAAGTACTTACTTCTTTTTTTCATAATTTTTTGTAAAGCATAATGCAATATTATGGTGGCATGGAATTATTATGTATATTTTATTATTTTATTATTAGTAGAATCGTATATTATAAATACATGTGTCCAAAGTGTTCCAAAGTAGGTAGTAACCACTTGAGACTGACATAATTATTAAGTTACCTAACAAACAGTATATACTTGACTGACCCCTGTTATTAATTGTAATAATAAACTAATTAATAATACAATAAAACCCTCATGTTTATTTGCCACATTTTCAGCAATAAAACTACCCTAGGTAAACCTGCCTTTATAAGTCCACTGCAGAACGGTCAATGTCCACTCGCGTGACTGTAACAGTTTTTGGAAAAGGTTTTATTGAAATATCATAGAATCTACGGCAGTTAGAATGATAATTTTTCTACCGTTCTGCAGTGAAAGTGTACATATATTTATAATAATATCAGCTAAGTCCTCAAACATGATAGTTTTGCAGCTATTGATGAAATCAACCATCAATTTTACCCGAAAGTGACGAAACGGTATGATTATCCTAATTTTTTGAGAAACCATGTATGTTGTAGATATTCTAAATAAATGTTTTGAAAGCAATTAACAGCCTTTAGAGCCATATAACAATTAAACTCGTGTCGGTGTCTTAGTTTTTATTCTATCGGTCAACAAAGTTTGTTACATAGTGGACAGATTTTGTGTAAGAGCGATGGTTAATTGGATGTATCTCAGTTAATTGTGGTTTAATCCTAAAATAGGCCATAGATTATGAAACTAGATTAAACGCGCTTGAAGTGTTGCCCTAAAAACTAAATATTGATTGCATAAATAATGAGTGGACATCCACTACCGTGACGTGCTGAAAAATAAAATTCTCCTCATGTATCCCTTATCCTAATTTTTGCTAGAAAAACAGGAGTGCAGGAGTGTCCCAATCGAAGACGACATACGACAGATGTGACAGATTTATCCAGATCCCTGAACTTAAAGAACCAAGGACGTCTGGGAATTAAGGGTTGAATGGAGCCATAGTGTTTTCCTTTTATAGTTTTCGATATCTGCCATATACGGAGCCAGGAATTATCTAGTCGAGATTTAGCTACAGCAGCGAGATCCTGAGAGTGTATATTAAAATGAGAGGAATCTCCAGACATCACTGCATCCTTTGCCAGCGAGTCAACCTCCTCGTTACCATCAATACCAGAATGACCAGGAATCCAAGCAACCACAATGTTGACGCCAAGAACATGACATCTATATAAGGCCTCACGTATTTTTAAAATTAAAGAAAATTTAGATTTAGCTTTAAATGGATTTGCCAAGATCGCATAAAGAGTACTTAAGGAGTCAGTTAAAATTAATGATTTATGCAAACTATGAGATTCTGCATAAAGTATTGCTTCTAAAATAGCAGTAGCTTCCCCAGTAAACACGGACGAAAGAGGAGGGCATTTAAGGACAAAATAATACGAAATTTCGGAATCCAGATCGCTGCTCCAACGTTACCGTCACCAGAGAGTTTAGACGCATCTGTGAAAATTGGAAGCCATTCAGGCCACTTTTCGGATAAAATCCTATTGAAGTCTCTATTTGCAAATACGTCGTCTTTCTCAATGCCAAAATTTAAACAAATATTGGGGTTATATACAAGGGAGTTATAGGGAGAAGAAAAAAGAGGGAATGATTCAAATTGGACCACAGGGTCACGAAGTCGGGAAAAATAGATGTAACTCCTGAGAAGACAAGGGAGGTCATTTAGAGATTTGTAGCCACGTGAGGTAATGAGTTGGAAAAGTCTTTGTAGTTTAGAGAGTAGAGGATGGGAGGAAACCTGAGAGAGTTTAAAGAAAAATTTATCGCATAAATACTGTCTTCGGAGGTGAAGAGGAGGGTCAACGCATTCCACTTGTAGTGCATTGGCAGGGGAAGATTTCATTGCTCCAGTGACTATACGAAGGCATTTCGTCTGAATCCTATTGATCTTTTCCGTTGCAACCTTATTACAAGGGTCCAACAGAAAAGTCCCATAGTCCAGGTGGCTTCGAATAATGGCGTTGTAAACTAATTTCTGGGAGTAGGGATGAGAACCCCACCAAACTCCTGATAGGGAGCGGAGAACGTTAATGTTTCTCTCACATTTTTGGGATACATGAGCTAAGTGAGGAATGCCAGTTAGTCTGGAATCCAGGATTACTCCTAAGAATTTAACCTTATTATCAGCAGGGATAAGCTCATTATCTACAAAAAGGTCAAAATCAGGGATGGTTCGTTTCTTGGTGAAAGTAACGGTCGAGCTTTTTGAGGCGGATAATGACAGTCCATGTTCAGAGAGCCAATCGTTAAGGTACAGGAGGGCCGAATTTATCGATTACAGCGTCTACAATGCCGTTCCGAATCAGTTTTGACGTGACAACGATATACGCTATGATGACGTCATGAATGACATCATTAACTCCGCCATGTTGGGATATCAATGACCATCGTCGAGAACGTGAGCACTGATAGATCGTGACAGCTGTCGCTGTCACTCTGACAGCTGACAGCTGAACTAAGAACAGCAACCAGCAGACACTCCTGAAGCTCCATAATTGTTGGTTTCCTCACTTAATCACTCAATACAAAGAAAATTTAACTACTACGACTGTCTACGACTCAAAATTAAAAAAAATAATAAAAGTTTGGTTAAAATAGTTTGACATCTGTCAGTGTCGTCAACGTCTACCGTCGCGTTTTATCGTTCCGAATGGATATCTGTGATAGACGCTGGTGGTCGTGATTTCCCATTCGGAACGGTTATGATGGTCGTGACGTCACGTGAGCGATGATAGCGCTGATAGCCCGTCGCGGAACAGAAGGAAAGAGTATCCCCTGTTCCGAGTCAGATCAGGCCGCGCCACGCCGCGCAGATAGGTAGGTACCCAAAAGATTGCGCGAAGCGGTATCTTTTGGGTATTTTATCTGTGGAATGGTCGCATCCGTCGCATCCGTTGAGGCCAGGCCGGGCCGCGCCGCGCCTTGAACTTACCGACTCCCGACGCACTGTGGGACGGATTTGGAAAAAGTGGAATTTATTTTTTTAAAGATATCATTATTCCCTTTTTAGCAATCGATAGTCCTAATTAAGACGATAAGATGTTTTCGATGACTTTTTGTTGTAAATGCTATAATTTACGAGAAATATTCATTTAAAAAAAATGTATGGAGCGATATCTTATTTGCTCCATAAGTACCAAGTCTTGATAGATCCCCTGCTGGGTTTTTGTAGGCTTAATCTACAGGTGTTTGTGTATACCATTACATAAATAACATGCACCCATACTTGCCGGATCTCCGGAAAAATGAAGCTAAAGTTAGGTACATACTTTTCTCATTTATTGCTATGACAAATTTATGAATTATTTTAAGTACCAAAAACCAAAATACTACAAAATTCGTAAATGTATGTTATTTTTAGGGTTCCGTTAGAGAAACAAGGAACTATTATAGTTTCGTCAAGTCTGTCTGTCTGTCTGTGCGTCCGTATGTCACAGCAACTATTTTTTAAATTTTTGTCTTAAAACCTTCGATCATATATATATACTTCGGTATATATGATCGAAGATTAAAACCATAAAGTGGTTCACAGAATACATCTACATACCAACTTTCAACTGTGTAGTCCTAATAGTTTTGAAATAAAGTTGCTGTGACATACGGGTGGACAGACAGACTTGACGAAACTATAAGGGTTCCTTGTTTCTCTAACGGAACCCTAAAAATGACATACATGTACGAATTTTGTAGTTATTTGGTCTTTGGTACTTAAAATAATTCATAATTTGTCATAGAAATATATGCGAAAAGTACCTAACTTTAGCTTAATTTTTAGGAGATCCGGCAATGTATGTAATAATAATGCGTCCGAGCACGGAGTTGACTGAGTCAGTTCGCCGTGTTGCTCTATGCTTCCGATGCTTCCATTATTATAATATCATGGGTAGAAAAAAGTTCGGCATCGCATCCACCGGATCCTTAATCCTAACCGTACTCTAACTCAACTAATTTTCCTCTCTGCTGGCTGGCTGGCACAGAAAGAGTCACTTTTCTTCTGTTTATTTTTCTAAAGTGTCATTTTTGTAAAAAACGCAATGATTTTTTAGCTTCGCATTTTAACCACTTAGTATAAAATTATAAGTGCAACTATAAATTTTATTTTAGATGGAAATACTAAACCGCATCTCCAGTACATTCGATAATGTTCGTAGCACGATAAAAACCAAAAAGTCCTCGGATCGACTTCAACAGATAAAGAACGGTATCCAGGCTTTAGGTTCTGAGCTCGAGGTTCTCGGAAAAGGGAATCATGACCAGTTCGTACGCTCGCTGGCCATGGGCGGTTACCTAGCGCTGCTGTCCGCCAAGACCATGCCCATGTCGCTAATAGAGAAGCGGAACGTATTGCAAGCCGCCTACCACAAGCTGCAGCCCTACATCCTCCGGGAAGAGTGCCTATTCGTCTTCCTGAGGACACAGAACCTTCTGTGTTTCAACCTCATCCAGCTCGACCGACTCGCGGAAGCGCAGAATATACTCGAGACAACGGAGGAACTCTACGAGAAGATCGACCGAGAGCATTGCCACAGATACCTGGACGCTGAGGAACTGTTCAGCGCCGTGCCCGTCGAAAACATCACCACCGTAAACCCGGACAAGATTGACAGGGTGATCACCAACAACGTGCTGATGCAGGCCTACCTCTATAACAAGTTGAACATGCCGGATAAGTACACATTGTACAACCACACGGCGCTGCGCCGCCAGCTCGAGATGAAGGAGGGCACGGCGCAGGACTGGGCCATGCGCACCGCGCGCCTCGGCAACTACTTCACGCACTTGTGCCAGCTGGGCAACGCGCACTACCACCTGTGCGCCGCCTACCACGTCCTGCGCACTTGCCACGACAACTGCCGGCTCATGCCAGAAGAGTTCGTTCAGCAGAAGGCAGAGTTCGAGATGCACTTCCTCGAACTCAGCCATTACTGGGTCAAGTACGGTCTGGTCCTGTTCAAGGCATCCAAGAAGAAGATCCTGAGCAAATACTTCTCGGAGGCGTCAAAAACGGATCTATGGAGGACCGTGGAGCAGATCGGAGAAGGCGAGAGGAAGCGGGAGGAAGAGAACGAGAATTCCAAAGACTTCGGGTCCGAGAAGAACATGGAGGGGGACTTTACTCAGCTGTATACCTTCCCTACTCTGAATCTGAAGGAGATGGAGGCTCGCGCGCCTTCCGAGCCGGTGAGCAACGACGAAGCCGCGCGGAAGCTGTTCTCGTTCACGCACAAGTGGCTGATGCGCGCCAAACACTACTACGACATGGAACAATACGCATCCCAGTATATCTCATGTTCCATGCAGCTGGCAGAATTGTACGAGCATCTAGTTTTCTTTGAGAAGAACGTGGATGCTCAGTATGCTTTACAGAGACGCCGAGCTGATGTTCTAGAATCCCTGACGGCGCTGCTGCGTAGTTGCGATACGACCACCGCAATCCAGATCGATGTGATCCGCGAACTGAGCCAGGTCCAGCTGGAGCTGATGGCACTCAACCTACAGAAACTCTGGCGAGAGGAGTCCCGCACCAACATCTTCAACTTGCACGATCATGACGCTGACTCGATCATCCACTCGCTCGAGTCCGCTGAATCTATGAAGACGATCACGGCAAAGACCCTGAACGCGTCTTCTAAGAATCTCTTCCTTCACAAGATGGAGGCTGCTACGTCGCTCAATGGCAAGTTATTCCGACTCAGCGGCCAGCTGCAGACCGGTCCACCGTCACAGCTCAGTTTCGGATCCACGTTCAATTGAATAATTTCGTTAGATTCTCTGGCACACAAAGTTGACACTGGCATTATTTGAACTTTTTTTAGGGCAACGAAATTTAACCTGTCTAAATTGCCAAATTATAAGTTCAACTCAAGTAAAATGAACGGTAGTGTCGTGCTTTCGGTAGCTCTGTCCCGTTCCACTTCACGACTCTACCGTCATCACAGTACGAAAATAAATACATAGAGCCGCAGAACGCGACGAACGTACGGAACGAAAATAATCCAAGAATTTCTTTACTCTAAATCCTGTGCAACCTGCCCGAATTTCGAATCGTAGGTGTGTAAGATCTTAGGGTTACATGAGAAGAGGTCAAAAAAAATGTTCCATTCGGCTCGATTACCGATTTACCGCGCTCGGGTTACCATGCCGAGAAGTTTTATTTCGTGGCACGTATCGTCATTTTCGTTTGCCAGAGTTTATCAACAAACTGCACACACAAATATTAATTATTATTTACTTTAATTACTGTTGAGATACCTAGTTATTGTCCTGGCCATAATGTGTATTTCGAATAAATTGATTCCTTCTAAAACAGCTTGTTTCCATTTCTTTCCCAAAGGCTGAAAGTTTGAATAAGTAGGTACCTACCTGTGTCTGTGTGTGACAAACTCATGAGGAAAACAAAATGCCTGTTTGCTTCTCGTTTGCAGCTGTTAGTTACCCTTTTCTTGGCAGAGTGAATTTAAATGCCCACTCACTTTGCCAAAATCCAGAGAAAATTAAATACTTTTTCTTAATTTTCATCATTGATATAATATATATATAACTATAGTTGGTATAATAAATAATGGGTTAGGACGTTTAAACCAACATTCCTTTTTAGGGTACCGTACCCGAAGGGTGCCAAACGGGACCCTATTACTGAGACTTCGCTGTCCGTCTGTCCGTCCGTCCGTCCGTCCGTCCTGTCTGTCACCGGGTCCGTCTGCACGAACCGTAATACCTAGCTAGAAAGCTGAAATTTTCACAGAATGTGTATATCTGTTGCCGCACCAACCACAAATACTGAAATACGAGAGATATTGCAAATTAAAGGGGGCCCCGATACAAGAGACGTGTTTAGATACACTTACGCATTTCAAAATGGAGATCTTGACTGAAACTGTTTAGGTATTTATTGTCATAGCAACCATGTCATAGACACATACTACACATTTAAATATGATAGCATATTTCGCGTCAACCCACATGTTTGTGGTAGCTCAGCCGGTATGATGTAGACTCTCAATCCGGAGGTCGTCGGTTCAAATCTCGTGAAGGCATAATTTTTTTAAATTTTCTTTTTGTTTATTTTTTTATTGTTTTGAGTGCTTTTGATTTGTTGTACGATGGTACGGTACCCTTCGTGTGCGATACCGACCCGCACTTAACCGATTTTTTATGCCTGTTTTTTATACTTTCATACATTTTTTTCTGGCATGCCAACTTTTTTGCATTTTCTAGGATTGATTTCTTGTAGGACAAATTGTACCAATATAATTGATTATAATCGATCGATCGATCGATCTTGTACCAATATAATTGATTATAATCGATTAGTTAATAGGTACCTAAGTAATCTAACAAATCGATCTAGTACCGATAGAATCGATACTAGATTGATTTGTTAGATTATTTAGGTACCTACTAGTCGATTAATTGATAATCGATTATCCGGCAACACTGTTGATGAAATTAAATTTTAACTTCGCGTTCATCTGTACTTATTGATTAAAACAAAGGATTGGGAATTAGGGTGAGATGGGGGAACATCCTCAGTGGTATCAATTGTCTCAATAACTAGGGTGAGATGGGGGAACATCCTCAGTGGTATCAATTGTCTCAATAACTAGGGTGAGATGGGGGAACATCCTCAGTGGTATCAATTGTCTCAATAACTAGGGTGAGATGGGGGAACATCCTCAGTGGTATCAATTGTCCCAATAACTAGGGTGAGATGGGGGAACATCCTCAGTGGTATCAATTGTCTCAATAACTAGGGTGAGATGGGGGAACATCCTCAGTGGTATCAATTGTCTCAATAACTAGGGTGAGATGGGGGAACATCCTCAGTGGTATCAATTGTCTCAATAACTAGGGTGAGATGGGGGAACATCCTCAGTGGTATCAATTGTCCCAATAACTAGGGTGAGATGGGGGAACATCCTCAGTGGTATCAATTGTCTCAATAACTAGGGTGAGATGGGGGAACATCCTCAGTGGTATCAATTGTCTCAATAACACCGTACGTTTTGGCAGTTATATTACATACTGGCTATGTTTATGAAAAAATCATTTACTTATATAAATATTTAACGAAGCTACCACATCACTATACGGTCGTCGGCTGACGACGACTCCGTCATCTCATCACCGCCACGCGAATATCACCGAATTGACATCGCAATGACCACAGCCGCATACATAGCCCTGTTTTCTCGTTGAAATGAAGGCCATATTTGGGTATAGTGTTTATTATTATCGAAGGCATTAATAAGTAGGTAGTAATGATTATTACTGATGAAAAGGGTATTTTGGCGAGTTTTTTACTAGTATTGCACAATTGTGGGTTAAATTATTATATCAGCACAGCAATAGTCTGCAGTCCGCAACGTAAGATAAGGCCTGTAATAATATAACCGCTATCAACTATAAGAGCTATCTCAAGTCAATTGCGTGAAATGAGAGATGACTTAAGAAGAAGCCAACATATGACTTATGTGCGTATGGCTCAGATAACTCTCAGAGCTAAGAGCGGTTTATTATTACGGGCCTAGAAATAACAGATTTCTCATATATAGAAATAGAAACACGTACCTATCAAATTAATATGAACTCCCGCCTAGATCTGCAATATTTTAATTCACGATAACAATAGGAAGGGTAGGTAAGGAAAGACTGGATACAGATTAGTTTCCATTTTTATAAAGACATCACATAAATATAGACTTAAAAATATTAGCACTTATCTATGATTAAAGGCCTCTAAAGTTGCCGATTATGTACAGTCACCATCAGGGAATGTGGAGGTAGCGGTGGAGGTAAGTACTCAAATATTTCTGAGCAGCATTTTTCAATACATTCGATATGTTACGTACTGTATAAGCCCGAAATACGGTAAATCCTTAGATTAACCAACTAACTGAATCACTTGTTAAATCCTAAGATTTACTTCAATTAAATACACGGCAAAAGTGCTTTCACCAACGCTGTGTCGGTACACCCGCATGAAATTAACACTGCGGACCCACCATACCCTTGGCCATTGCCATACACTGGTGGTCCCACTCGCCGTCCTTTCAACTTTTCATAAAGTACCTACCAGGCCATCAGACTGTTGAAGGAGGTTAATTCCTAGAGTTCAAAATTCATATATAAAACGTGCACTTTTATTGAAATAAAAACAAGTAATTTTTTTTAACAATTAAGATTATCCTACTGCAACAGTCTGTTGCCTGGTACTTCATGGGTGTTCCGTAGGTCTACTGGTAATAAAGGTTATAATTGAGTACTATACTCTATTTTTTATACGAAAATACTTAAAGTCAAATGGAGGGCATAAGGTTCTTTATGAGGAACACTAACTTATGAAAAATCAACTATTCAACTAAGGAGGCCGTGTTGCTGTCTGATTCCGTATGATATGTGATACCCTACTCAACAAAAATTTAATAGGTAGTGATGGGGTCATTATCGATATTTTTATCAATAAAAGGCAGCACACATGTTTTTATGAATAAAAATAAGTAGCCGTCGCAAATCTTGCCGCCCTGGACCCACCGGCCGCTCCAACCCACTCGATCTTGTTTTCTATAGCTTTCATAAATATCTGAAGCAGATTCAGCAATAAAACATATGTGAATCTGTTCAGATATACTTTGTCAAGAAATGACGTTAAATGATGGCAACATTTGCAGCTTACTGCTTGTTTTCTTTAATGACATATTTAGTTTGTCTATCAAAACACGCAGTGGTGCCCTAACCTAGCTTTTCTTGACAAAGTATAGGTAGTTAGTTATGTACACTTCTATGTCATTTATATCTGATGCCTTGGTAATGCTCAAATTAAAAAATAAAATGCTTGCTTTTTAATTTGCTCGTAAATAAAAGAAATTTTTACTTTTTACAACCTCGTTAGCACATGATTCAAAAAACACTCTCGCCCTAAAAATAGTTCTTTACTCCCTTGGTAAACAATTTAATATATACCCTCGACTTGACTATCCACCCTCGCCTCGTGCGTTTATGCACTTGTTGTATAATCTACTATTGGTTGTTTCGTTCGAGTTTTTCTTTGCCTGCACGATTTTTCTTTGGAAATATTTTCCGATATCTTTAAAACTGTTATTAAAAGATCAAAAATTCTTACAGTATCGACCTTATGAAAATCTATTTTAAACAAATTCGTCGAGATATACATATTATGTTAGTATGGACAATTAACAGTGTTCCTTATTACCAAGTCCAAACAGCTGATTAAATGAAGTCTTCAGTCCTCTGCCTCCCCCTCTGTATGTAGAAACGCGTGACACCACGTTTGTCTAATAGTTTTCATTTTATGAACACCATTGTATAATTTAAACATTTGTTCTAAACAAATAATTTTGGAATGAAACACATTATAGCTAGAATTCTCAGCCTTAAATAAATGGAGCGTTAACCCACATTTTACAAATATTCTTACCCAATAGCCACCAATAGAAAGGTTTAGAAACAATTTCTGCCATGTTTTACAACATGAAAATAAAATATAGATTTATTTATTTATCCTAATAAAATAAATAACTTTATCTCTCCAAAGGACAACTACATGTTCTTTCAAAGGATGCTAGCATAAACTAATCGGTTGCGTACTATAAGTACCTTTTCACTCACATCGGTTGCCGCACGTATGAAAGCGTATGTACATGGCCATGCACTTCATCCAGCGCAAGCTATCCGTATGCACAATTGCACATGGCCATTCATCCAGCGCAAGCTATCCGTATGTACATGGCCATGCACTTCATCTAGCGCAAGCTATCCGTATGCACATGGCCATTCATCCAGCGCAAGCTATCCGTATGTACATGGCCATGCACTTCATCCAGCGCAAGCTATCCGTATGCACATGGCCATGCACTTCATCCAGCGCAAGCTATCCGTATGCACATGGCCATTCATCCAGCGCAAGCTATCCGTATGTACATGGCCATGCACTTCATCCAGCGCAAGCTATCCGTATGTACATGGCCATGCACTTCATCCAGCGCAAGCTATCCGTATGTACATGGCCATGCACTTCATCCAGCGCAAGCTATCACTAAGGCAGTTCGTCCACCGCTGCCGTTACCGCCACGACATAACGGAAACGGCTACTAAGGGCGCGTTTCCACTATAATAACGGCACGACAGGTAGTCGTTCCGTTTATTTCATCGTGGCTATTGTACATTTAAAATTTAAACGGAGGTGTTCCCATTAGGACGATACGATTAAATATCATCCGCGATTATTTTACGGATATTACATAGGTCGTCCAATTATTAATTGATCGTGTCGTCATAGTGGAAACGCGCTGTATGGCCGTTTGTCGACCGCGCCACTGTCACCGACAGACACCACACTTACTAAATAAAGATGACCGATACATTTACTCTGAAGTTGACGTAACGGGGTGACGGCAGCGCAGCGGTGGAAAAACAGCATTGAACACATTGTAAATAAAACATCAGACAACGATCTTGGATACACTGCACATTCGGAAAAGCCTAAATTGATGTTTGTAATACAATGGTCGTGATGTATTTTTATTAAGCTCGTGCAGTTATTTATTATATAAACTTTATTTGTAAATGACGACTATTGTATTTCAAAACAAACATCAAATTAGGCTTTCAATTTCCTTTTTTATCGTAGAAACTTTAAAAGCGTCCAAAATGTCAAATTCTTAAATCCGAACTAACATGTACGGGTACGGGGGAGTTTCTTGCCCTTCTTTGCTCCATCCCTAAGCCCACAACGTCCGAATGGGCGGTAGTATACAAAAAATATTAAGACACCCTGTATAGAACATACAATGATAAATTAGACACGTTCCTCTTATTAAATGAATGAGACCCCCATAATAGTTCATAAACAACACTTTAGTAAAGTTTAGTAACACATATTGTTTTATTGAGAATTATTCACGCTGTTTATGCGAGAATTTTAGTCATACTGAATTTAATTTAGAGTAAGGAGCAGTGTGAGTGAACCATAACCATTGCCTGAGTCTTCAGTTAACATTCGTAAAGAGTTCAGAAAATATATTTACAATAGATGCATGAATACGCACGACTAGTATTTGTTTTTAATAAAATGCCGCATTTTACAATATGTAATAAGGGAATGTATCAATATTGCGAATTTGTACATGGGTCTATAAAGACGGAGATCTTTGTCGCATCAATGAGGACATTATAATTTTGCGATATTTTTAAAACCGATGTTCAATGCAGTACAATCTGCACAATGTTCCAATACGTCTTGTATTAGAACAAATTGATTAATACTATATAGTATTGGAAGGTCAATTGATCAAGCACAGTATTGTAGTATCATTGATCTAGTGGGACAATGAACGAAATCTTCTGATCGGTCCGCCATTATGTCACGAACTATTTTTGGTCGCGTCGCTTCAGGACTTGACTAAGTACCACATTCGAGTCCAAATCGCTGTCGTCACTTGCCTGAAATTAAATGGAGAGTGTTTATTTTAGCATACCACCGCCGGTGGTGTGCTGAAGTATTAAATACTTCATTCGGGAATATCTCATACTGTATACATAATATACTTTATTATATGGTAATGTTATGCTCGTTTTCACCGCCATTCCCAATATTTTTTAGGGGACTCTTATCTCATTTTAGGGGCTACCTACTGCTTGTTTCACTTTCACCAAGGTTTAAGTGTCACCTACGCTAAATTTAGGAGTCCTTCTAAATTTAGGAGGCCGAGCATCAAGCTCCTAACGCTAAGTGACAGTTACTTAGCTGTCAGAACTTGTTTACTACTTAGTAAAATGAAAAAAAAAATGGGATGGCTTCTTTTCTGCCGTTATTATTTTGTTTTCGCATATGAAGAATGATTAACTACGAATAGTGCACGCAGCACGCAATATAATTGAGCAATTCAGATCAGAAAACACCGTCATACATGCCTTCCATTCCCTCGACAGTTTTTTTTTTACTTTTATTTCAATGTATAACTACCATTCAGCCATTCACCATACAGTGATAGGTTTTAATTACTATGTATTTAATTGCTTGCTAAATCAATATGGAATGTGTAATAAAAACATAAGTAGTAGCTAAATCGTCCATTTAATTCAAGAAAAACACATAAAAATATGTTGACCGGTTAAATTATCCCTTGCACAACACTAGACCATACACAAACCGTCACCTAAGTAGCAAAAACAAGGTGTTTCTTTGTACGGTGAAAACCTAATTTATGACAGGGTGTGTTTAGGTTTTGACTTAAGGTTTTGTCTAGTTAGGTGGAACTTAGGGGATGGTTGGTGAAAACGGGCATTAAGTTACCTGTTCGTGCTGGTTGGAGAGTAGTGGGGCGTCACCGTCGGTGGCCGGGGAGCGCGTGCGCAGGACCTGGCCGCTGAAGTCTTCCGGCGCGTCGAGGCTGCCCGTCATCGACCTGATGACTGCGACCTTTTGGGGAAGGTTTCATGTATTGGTACAGTGGTCGGAATAGGTAGAGCTAATGTGTGTTTGTGGAACAGGGGCGAAAAGTGGAGTCGTCGTCATCAATACAAATTTTATTTTGTGGGACAATAATTTTATCCCAATTTTGTTTGTAATTGAATTCCCGGTCGATGGACATACATTTTATAGGTGTACACGACAAATGCAACTTTAGGTTACCCAGAAAGATTCTTTATTAGGTAGGTACATATTCTCTCAAAAAAATATCTTAGCTAGCCGTAAAATATGCCTTGCAGCCCTCACCTTGTGTATAATATGGCCGGATATGCCAAGCAGACAGACCACCAGGCCGGCAATGTTGATGGGGCTGAGCTGGTCTCCGCCGACCCTCACCGCTAGCACCAGGATGCACATCTCCTGAGGAACAACAAATCCGATAAAGATCATGATATAGAAATATAAAACTAAACCGACTCGATGACGTTATCTCGTATGAGAGGTTTCATTCAAGACCATACCTTCCTTCTACCATCTCTTTCTTCTACTTCTTCCTGGGGGGTTGTGGTACCTGCATCTGGCGCACTTGAGCAGGGCCGTTGTGCATTTGTCGTGCGCCTGCGCTTCTAAATGAGCCATCTAATCGAAATGGGAGGTCTGAGGTCCAGCTGTCGCCCATTCGTATTGAAAGCGTAGACGCAAATTGTCTACGACACGTCATACGATGTGTCCGATTCTCTAGGTTACACTCACTAAAATTACTTGACGTTAGAGTTTGTGTTTAATATACTTATAGAATTGTAGCTTAAATTAAAAATGTATTTAGAATAAGATTTACCAAGCCAAACAGTAATATAAACATCATTTCCTTAAACGCGGCAACTGTTAGCGGCAAACAGGTGCTGCCATCTTGTTTTTAAAAAGTATAAAAGGGACTGTTTGGCTTAGTCTCGTCGGGTCAGGCCATGTACGAATTTTGGAGAATAAACAACTACTTATAAAAGTACTGCCGGTCTATTTTGAATAATACGCCCCTGGTCTTTTAAATATTAAGTCCGACAGCTCTTAGGCGGTCGCCATAGATTCGATTCGAACTCAATTTTGAATTATTGCATTGTACTGATGAACTAATACAAAAGTGAGTTCAAAAATGGAATCTATGGCAACCATGTAAGAGCGTCGGAGCTAATATTGTCAAGTAATTTTATTTAGTGTGCCCTAGAGAATAGGCTCCATGACAATATCCTATGTCTACGCTTTCAATTTGTATAAGAAAGGCCCCCGCCGGGTGTTCGAGGAGGTCCGTTCCTTCTAGCATGGCCCACCTTGAATATCCCAGCAATGGACAATGTCAGACTAGATGTGTAAGTGACCACGAGGAACTCGCTGATCTCCATTGCGAATGCGACGGTGGCGCCAACCGAGACCTTCAGCATCGTGGGCTGCAGCTGACCTGCAGGCAGGCTCAGGAGGAAGTCGAACGCCTCGAACCCTGGAAGCAGAGGATGAGGATCTTTTGATAAAGTCATATTCGATTTTGATTCATCATGAATCGCGAAATATTGGTGGATCATATGTGGATTCCACTACAGAAGCAGGGTTAAGGCTGATTTTCATTGATCCAGTAGCTGGATCCAGTATCACTGGATTCCGGCACTGGCTGGATCAATGCAAACATATTTCAATCCAGTGCCTGTAGACCTTAGTTAAACGCTAAGGATAGCGAAACGAAACGATAACTTTTTATGTATGCGATTTGACATTTGGAATCGCTACGTGACGTCACCTTAGCGAAGCCAAATGTCAAATCGCATACATAAAAGTTCTCGTTTCGTTTCGCTAGCGTTAGCGTTTAACTTTGTCTAGGGGGGGGCAGTAAGGTGTACAGTGTCCAGCGTTTACATTGATCCAGTGTCAATCCTGGCAGTGCCAGTGATACTGGATCGAGGGGCACGAGTCTTTACCAGTATAGGAGTAAGATTAAGCCATACTACACCACGCTGGATCAGTGCGGGATGAAGGAGCGGTGTCGAACTGTTGTGTGTCGAGCTTGTGGCAAACCCAGTATCAGAAGTTACCAAGCTGCCAAATTAGGACCACTGACGCAGCTTTACGACTACTATCACCGAAGCGTTAGAACGCAATATCGAGGAGGAATAAGTGAAACACTCACACACACACACCCTCACACACGCACACCCTCACACACGCACACACCCTCTCACATACACCCATTCAAACACACTCACACACTTCATACATGTTACACGATACATAATATTCAATTATACATACCTATCTATAAACATTATTCTAAACATAATTGTCCATAAACACACGTTCATAAGAATACTTATTTAATAAGTTTTCCCACTTGTCTGTTTAAGTATCTCGGTCTAAATTTATTTCTTGTATTTTTGTGGATATCTGTTATTGGCTTTCATTCTGTATCTTTGCTCTTGTAATTTGTTTGTCTATGTGCTGTTGATGTCCTTTAAATAAATAAATAAATAAGTCCGGACCATTATCTCGGACAGAATTTGCTCCCCGCACAATCGTTACCGACGTGTATACAGCCAAGCCACGTTGACTACACACTAAAACATTTTGTGGAGAATGAGTTTCATTAATTTAATTATTTAAATTTTGTTAATGTGAATGTATTGTTTTGAATAATGTTTGTAATTATTTAATTAGTAATTTTGTGTTTTGTTTGTGCCGCCTTGGCTCGTTTGCTATAATGGCACAAATATAAAATGGTACCTATAAATAATTAAATAAATAAATAATAAAATCAAAAAGTGTCCGTGAGAAAGAAATGGTCGGCTTAAGGTCATTTGGGCCAATCGGTTAAGTATCACATGCTCTGTTCAACGGAATGCCGCGTTACTGTCTACGGATTACACAGCTGTTCTTAATCAAATAAATGGAATAAAATAGCTAATCATCTATTTGTAAGAAGTAATAGTTTATTTCTCGAAATTTTTGTCTAGCAAGGAAACCTTTAACCTCCATGCCAGCGGTGATGAGTAAGCCCCTGATCACGCAAAATGGAGCATTGAATAGGGAATTATTTCTTATGTGGAAACATTTTTGAAAAAATAATTAGGCCGTGATAAATAAGTAGAAATTTTATTTATATTTTGTGAATAAATGCATTAAAATCATTAATTAATCTACGATAGTGCGTTGTCGCGCGGAAACGCTAGCGGCCATGTTTCGCTCGTGACGTCACTCTGATAGTAATCACACGACGACTGCAAAGACCAAGTACTAACTTACGTCGTCGATGGGACACTATCGGAGTGACGTCAAGTCGGAATCAAAATGGCGAATGGTGTTTTAGTCAAATTACAAACTGAATAGAAAACACGACTTTTCAAATTGAATTATAAAATTTACATTGCATTTTTATGGATTAATATCGACGATTCTCGAATAGGGTTTTGGGTGTCTACCTCGGACATGCATTCTTAGATTTATTCTTACATGAGCAATAATAATAATAACGTATTATCGGCTAGACGTCGTGAGCACAATACCTTTGCCATGTCATACGGGAAAAGGAGTGACGACGCCATGTGTGCGTACGGCGTACGATTTTGCCCTAGCTATATCGTTTAACAATATTTAACATTACGGTAATGTTAAATATCGTTACCAGAGCCCGTAGACTATGTTACTAACGCTACGAAAATGAAACGAAACGACAATTCAAAATGTATGCGATTTGACATTTGGTGACGCTAGCGTAGCATACGTAATCTTAGCGTTTCGTGCGAACGATAATAGCGTTTTGCATCTTGTCTACGGGGGCTGATAGTACTTTTGGTAATTAAAAATGATTAAAAAAACCTGATGTAAGAAATAAAGAAATTTTAACCACACTCACCAATTGAAATGTAGGTACAAAACTAATTTGGTGTAGTTTTTTTTAGGTAGGTTACCTTGCCATGCTAAGTATTTTTAAGTAGGTAACCTCAAAAAAAAACGACACCAAATTAGTTTTATACCTACATTTCAATTGGTGAGTGAGGTTAAAATTTCGTTATTTCTTAATTTTGAGTTCTTTTGAAATCGACTTAATTAATTTTTTATTTCGTGATTATTAGTTCTAAAGAAAAACTTGTAACTTTAATAACATTAAGCTTAATGGGCGCTGTCAGAGTCTTTAAATAAGTAATTCTTCACTGCAAAAGGATCAAACACCGCCCATTTTTCAAGTTTCCTAATTTTTCAGTAATTAAAACTGCTGAACCGGTTTCGACCAAACTTTTTTAAGAATGATCACAGGAAAGTTAGGAAAGTCCTCTACGATTTACAGAAAACCGCATTAAAATCCGTCCACCCGTTTGTCTGCTATTCCTTGTTAAGTACATAACTTGAACGGCTGAACGGATTTTGATAAAACGTATAACGTATACGTATACATATTTGTCTTACAAAAAAGGGCCATTCGGGCTATCTATCAACTAGATGCTAGGCAATCACTAAGGGATAAATTCAAAAATATCAATATACTTACTGTTACCTGTCAATACATTTATGAAAATATCATGTATACCAGAAAAAACATAGGTTTATTTAAGACTTTAGGTCATAATCATAGTATTAACACTAGAAATAGAAATAAGATTGCTATGCCCGCGTTCAGACTCAGTAAGGTTGCTCACTCTTTTATGGGAGTATGTGTTAGTTTTTATAATAAAATCCCTAATGAAGCAACGGACCTACCAGAAAGGAGGTTCAAAAACTATGTCAAAAACGGCCTATTGAAGAAGTCATATTACAGTGTAAAAGAATATTTAGATGACAAAACTGCATGGTCTTTACCATCTCAGCGCACAGAAATCCAAAGAGGGGCGATGGACTGAGTCAGTACGTCTCTCCTCGGTGTATTTCCTTAGACTTAAGTAGAAATACATAACATTGTATTTTTAAGGCTCTGATATTTTAAAAGAGGTACGGGGGAGGTTTCTTGCCCTTCTTTGCTCCATCCCTAAGCCCACAACTTCCGAACGGGCGGTAGTATACAAAAATATTAATATTATATTGACGTTGACTAAGTAATATGTATGATTTTATGGACAATAAAATTTTTGAACTGAACTGAACTGAACCGTACACCCTTAGTTGGAGTAAATGTAAGCCCATAAAAAAAGAATGGTCGAAATCCGATTCATGGTTACGGAGAAATACGAAGACAAACATGAAATTGAAAGCCATGAAATTTTGAAAACTCGTTTGGAAGCCCAAAAACACTAACAATATTTTGCATTTCTGATACTATTACATACATACGCTTAGAATTGAGAACCTCTCCTTTTTTGAAGTCGGTTAAAAATATATTATGAGTACTGGAACGTACAACACAACATCTGACGACTACCGAACTAAGTATTATAACTATTTTCCAAAACTAAGCTTTGATTTATATCTAAATACGAATGCTGAAAGATACAACACACAGAATAGTGACCATTCGCAATTTATCAAGCCATAAACATAAACACGTGACTGTAACTTATCATTTTATCAACTACAAACTATAATCCTGTTTCAATAGTCATAAGAATAGCATGTAATCGATTTATAGTGCTTGTATGCCAGCTAGATCTGGGTAACAAAACAAGATATGGCTTGGCCGTTGTACACTCTCAAATATGTAGTTCTATGGAACGAACGGCCAATGGTATAAGAGTCATAAAAATGACAGTTTCTGAAGGTTAATATAATAAAACATGAATAGTATGATCTACATTTCTGATGCGTACGTTACGTATTATAGTCACCGTGATATTGTAAAAATCGCGAGAATACAATCTAACGAAAAAAAATGTTAGATTATAATCTGTCGAGAAATTGTAAACAAGATCGACAAGGTTTAGCATTTATGCTTTTTTTGCACTTAAAAGTCAACCTAACACGAAGTAAAACGGGTTTCGCTACGCTCACTCCCTCTTTCTTCATTCACCTTTTTGACGCACCACTTTGCCCAGTGATTCGTCATTTCAGTTTATGAACTAACGCGTTTATATTGTACGAAGTTCGGTACAGTTCACAATTTATCGACAGATTACAATCTAACGGATTTAAAACCGTTACATTGTAATCTCGCGGGTTTCACAATTTAACGGTGACATATATACATAGTAATCTAAGTACACATGCGTCTAACGTCCACAAAAGAACACGTTTAGATTATTAGGAGTTCAAAAGTAGCTCTATATGGTTCCTGTAACACAAAGCTAGTGTAACATTGACCTTTGAATCATATTAACTTGTTCGCAACGCAAGAAATTATACTTACGAAATAATATTCTCAAAGAGTCCTACAAAAATTAGGTCAAATGTCTCAACAGATCAATACATGTGGGTCTTCATACACTTAAGGCGGGTCATAGAAGCAAATTGATAAATTAAATTATCAAAAATACTTCAAGTGAAGTGATACGCATGCCATAGCTCGGAATGCAAAATTGCAAACATTGCATTTTAAGATAACACAGTCAGTAGGTATTCGCAATGCAAAGGTCGCACGTTAATATAACTTCTTTAGTTAAGTATAATCATCAACCTCATTATAGCTAACATTGCTGACATCTCTACTGAAAATCTCATAGTACCTATATCATGCTTAATTAACTTTCGCTCCTGCTTATGGTAAAAGGAATAGATATCCCGATCCCGTCCTACAGCTAAGTTACTCCTGCCTGTTAGACGGTATACCTCCTTATTTTGTGCTAAATATAGTGTCAATATGGAATGACGTACCTAAGTACATTCTTTTAACCTTGGTACCTGTGTTTGGCTAATTCATTATTTATTCAAATACAATCAGACAATATGCCAGCAAGACTTGTTTTTAAGACTCACAATTAGATCGAGTTTTACATTCAAATGTTGTTTGTCCTCTCAAGATGCTGTTCAAAAACAATATAACACCTCAGCATACAATCAAACACAAACAGTGTGCGACAGAACAACGGAGCATGTTTACGTATTTTAGGATAATGCCCCTTCCATATCAAGTATAGTCAACATTAGAAATATACGATCACGTAAGTTACTCTACACATCTATAAATGGCCATATTTAATTAGGACACCATGGTCGCGCAACCCAGGTCGTGCCACCACAGGGTGCTCACTCATCCCATCCATACAAATAAGAATTAGTAACCCTTCGTAAAAAAGAGATGGCGTGAGGAGTAAGATTTGTACTTAAACGCCATGGTTTCAGTTAACATACTTCTAGGTGGCGTGGCGCTAATCTTAGAATAAGTTCTATATCTTAACGCCATCCTGTGGTATATGCAATTTTTCGATGGTGTTGCACCGAGCGATAATGGCCTCGAACTAAAGAAGCTTCCGTAGCATCTCAATTTACGCTGGTGTCATATTTTGTTCTAGGTGGTCTACATGTATTAGTAAATATTATAGTATAGTGTATTAGTAATTAGTAAATAAGAGATGGAGTGATGAGTTGGGTCTATGGGATAAAGAATGGAAGGAGACCGCTCAGGATCGAATGGAGTGGAAGAGGGGGAGAGAGGCCTTTGCCCAGCAGTGGGACATTACAGGCTCGTAATGAATAAAAATAGTATAGAGGTGCCACTAACAAACCACCAGGTGGTCCTTTACCAATCGGTACCAAAAATACTAAAGGGAAAAAAACTCTGACATCTTAATCCCAAAAACTGGACATAATGGCACAGACAAATTAACCTTTGCTCAATGTTATCACAGCAGCAAAGCCTTTTTACAGAATGTTGCCATTTAAGGTCAAAACGCACTTCGGCGGCGCGGCGCGGAGAGGCGCAGCGCGGCAGGTAGCGGCCAAATATTATTTCTACTAATTACTATGATTCAAACCGCACCACAGCGGAGCGGCGCGACAGGCTTGGGCCCAAGAGAATGGTGCCGCGCCTCTGTAGTGCGTTTAGAAGAGGCCGCGTCGCTCCGCTGCAGCGCCGCGCCGCCAAAGTGCGTTTTGACCTTTAACTTGCAGCCTGAATTATATTCATTAGACCAGATACATACCTTCAAACATGAGCATGAAGGGCAATACAGAAAGAAACATCCAGGGCTGCACATGGAAGACCATGTCTACCGGGTTGTGCAGGCCTAACTTGCTCTTCTGCATCAGCAGCTGGGCAAAGGTCCATCGGAGACCAGCAGCGAAGGACGCAATCAGCAGGAAGTTGAATCCGAGGAGGTTGAACTGGGTTGCTTCATATGTGAACATAATGAGGCCGGATGCTATCATGAAGACTATACCGACCAGTGACCATGACTGTGGACAAGTTGCAAGTTTTAAAGACAATGATGATGATAAAAAAAAAACATATTTCAAAATCAAGATATTGATCCAATTAATGTCCTTTTTATGGTTCCGTAGAGAAACAAGGAACCCTTATAGTTTTGTCAAGTCTGTCTGTCTGTCACAGCAACTTTATCCCGAAACTATTAGGAGTACACAGTTGAAACATTGTCATGTAGATGTATTCTGTGAACCACCTCAAGATTTTTATACAAAAATTGAAAAAAATAAAATAACTTCTTACATGGAACTCAAACCAAAAAAAAATTTTTTTACCAAACCTATGTGTCTTTAAAAATGAGGCTGAGGTTCCTGAAACCATTTTAAGAGCTAGGTATATCAGGTGTATTATGATATGATGCTACTACAGAACTCTCCATGGGCGAGTCCGACTCGCACTTGGCCACTTTTTCTTTTTCTTTGAGAACCATCTCATATCAGAGTTTAGCTATCATTGTGGCTATTTGAGCCTGCAGGCCAACTATTTGAGACTGCAGGCCAACTTGAATTATTTGTTTCACAGTAAAAAAGTAATCAATAGCCAGTAGAAACCCTCAGAATTTGACATTCATATGAAAAAAATGTATTACTATTGTTTACTTTTTTGTTGCGAGATAAATTTTGTTGATCAAAATTTATCTTGCATCAATGTAGGTAATTAATAGAAAAACCAACCAACCTTCTTTTCCAATCCCAGTATAATAGCAAATCCGAGAATAAAAATTATACTGGTTGACTTAGTCATGGTATATAAAGAAATTGTGACTAGCTTCAAGCCCCAGTTTGAGAAGCCAACATCAATACCGCTGGCCACACCGGTTGGACACACTGATCGCAGACCAGTCATGAATGACAGCAGGAGCTGGGGTGTGCCTGTGATGAAGTAAATCATAGCTCTCACACAGACTGAGAGCATCCACTTGACAACAAGGTGGTACATCACAACTGTCAAGGGGTAGCCTACTTCCTGTAACAAAAACGTAATAAGAGTCTTCATCTACCACCATTTTATTTACTTTTACATCTATATCTACATTTTAGAGGGGATAAAACATTTAACCAACACAAAGACTGGGTCACAAATAGGTATCATAAATCACAGTTAGATCCAGATTAAATTACTCTAAGGTTGGGTGGTGGAGGAAGTTTGTAAGAAATGAGAAAATAAACACATTTTTTTTACAAGTTTATTTACCTTCAGGAGCCATCTCTGGTAAAATGTGAGGCCGATTGAAAGAGTAAAGTATAATAAAATGAGGCCTAAAGACAGCAGGCCCCTCTGGTAGTAGTTGGGCGAGGAGTGCGCTGGAGGTTTTATCGTAAACACTTCTGCATCACGCTCAATCTCTGGCTTCACTGCCAGCTGTTTATATTTTACGTCGGGCATGGCTGGCACTGGACGAAACCTTTGAGATCAAAGCTAAACGTTGCTGCATAGCAGGCAGTGCCACCCTGCAAGTTATACAGTTACACGATAGTTAAGGCTGGATTCCTAAAAAACATCCACAAGCAGTACTTTTCTGACAAATCTACAAATTCTACAATGCACACACAACACAACACAGCCCGCACGCACGCAAGCAAAAACCAAAACTGATTTGACAGAAATAGCCAGTGTTGCCCACCCTGTAATCTAGCGGTTGCGTAGACAGACAACCCTTTACGAGCGGTTGGTAGAATTCTTCTAAAAATACGGTAGATAAAATATTCTAAATACGGTAAAATTACCTTGACTATTTAGTAGTCAAGGGTAACAAAGGGAACGGCCTAGGCTGATCTACTGAAGCGACTATGAAAATGTTGCTTTGGCTAACTAAGGATTAGTAAAAAACAACTCATATTTTATTCCGAATCAGAGAGTGTAATAGAGTCTGGCCAGCGAATCCTGTCCTTTGGTAGTTTTCAAACTTTGATGATGGCAACTTTATATACTTGTCAAACGTATTGTTACTTTGTTTATACTTGGCTTACAACATTTTGATACTTTACTTGACTATTTATTATTTTTCTTTAATTTCAGTTACTATTCTGTTCTTTTGGATATTATACATTTATTTAAATGTGGTTGATTGCAATTACTCATAATTGTTTCCAGGTGGCTTAAATACGGGTTTTGAATTATTTGAATCTGATTGTGACTATGAAACAGAATAATAAAGTTTATTAATTAAATATGTTTACTATAGACTCGAAATGAAGGCTTTTGCCCAGCAGTGGGAAACTGTATAGCATGGTAAAAAATATATTCAGTAGGTACCTACTTACCTAACCCATCCCATGCTCTATGAATTTACGAACGCGCGGTTTTACTAATATAATATTCTCTTTTTTAACCAATCAACCAAGTCATGAGAGTAAATAGATATCGAACAATAAAATAAAAATAAAAAGATCAAAGTATCAACTCCTTTAATTCGGTGTACAGTAAAGGTGCGAACGCACTTGGCGGAACTGCACCGCAGCGGAACTGAGCGACACGACGCGACAAAATATTCTTTCAAGGCAAACATATGGAGCAAACCGCACTACGCGGCAACGGAACTGCACTGCAGTGGCCACATTAAGATTTTTTAAATTTGCCGCGGTTTTCTTTGGACTTCTTTTACTAGCCAGACTCTAGTTTCAATATTTTTATACTAGTTTAGTACATGCATGACAATGTTTTCTATGAGCAAAATGGGCTGAACAACAAGGCTCGTTGTGGTAAATAAATAATGTTTTTGTGGACCACTGGCGCTGAGCGCAGCCATGACGTGCGGAGCTACGCAACTTAGGGGCAGCGCGGGAAACAATCGACGCGTAGGTACGAGCGGACGAATGCTCGGCTCGCTGGCTCGCTGTCTGTCTACGGCTCGAGCGCTCTCTATGGGTGATGTTCGCAACTTCGCATCACTCGCCTCGGTTGGAGTGATTACTGATTATTACTCGTTTTCGAACGTTCCCTTGATAGTCCAACCAATGTACTCTTTGCTCGTGAATTCGACAACCAACCAAAGAGTATCTAAACTTACTAGATGACAACAACAGGAATTTTGAGATGGATAATTCCATAATTCTTTCCGCAACGCAAAACAAATTCCCCTGAAATCGTTGTGTGCTTAACTGCCTATAACCCCTGTTGTAATTTGTAACATTTTACTTCGCTATAATTTTGGACGATATCTGTCCCACATGAGATGGGTGGTGTAGGTTATCGAGAAATGTGGTCATCTGGCCGACTACGCACTAAAATGTAGCTTACTAAATCTGTGCTTGTACATTCTGTTGATTGTTTGTGTTTTGAAGCCAGACTATGGCATCTAGTGCGGTGTGTGCGCAAGACCGCGCGTCCTTGGACAAGTTTGCCAGATTCCTGACTCTGAAGGTTGCTCAGATTGTTGTTCAGAGTAGGCAGGGTAAAAAGATCGTGCAGAACGGAGATGATACGGTGGCCTCTCCCGAGACTCGTATGTCACCGCCGCAGACCCAGCTTGGTGTAGACTCGGTGAGATAAACCGCAAATGTCCTAATCTTAAAATCAAAATACTAAATCATGTCTTTCCACCAGCATAAACAAACCTTAACTAATAATGAGTCAAAACCATAATAACCTTATGTCTTTTGCAGTTTAATCTGGCAATTCCAGAATTAGCAGAAGTGACGATAGACACAAAAGAAGTCCTCAATGGTGAAACAGTTGCTGCCCTCACTAATGTGTTCATCATAGAAATATCATTACGAACGAATGATGGAGACGAAATGATACTAGAACTATGGACTATCAAAATGGACCAAGAATGTGATCCTGCAATGAATTCGCTTTCTACTATTTATTATAGAATGGGTATAATGTTGAAATCAACATTGACAATTTCTAGAATAGCACCAGCATACAAAATATCCAGATGCCAAACAAATGAGTCATACACTATATCATATAGGATATACTCAGGGCAACCAAATACAGATTTACTAGGTGAGTTATATATTTAATAATTCTTTCCACATCAAACATATAAAGCAATTAATTTTATAGCTATTGTTTGTTTTGTTTGTTTTCAAAGTTCTTTATTAACACAATTACATATTACATTAGTTACACAACCAGTGTACATTACAGATCCTAGGCGCTTAACAGACAGTATAAATTAAAATATGTTCAGGTATCTAGTTACTTTAACCTATTAAAACTGTTGACATAATGTGGGCTTTGTAACAGTCCACATTCTTATTGCATCATACCTACTTACTACTAAATAAGTTGAGTTACTAGGATAGTGTTGACTTTTATTATAAAAGTCACCGGTAATTGTCAATAACGCTGCAGAATGTATGAGCCAGCTATCTGGCTAGTATCAATAGTTTCGTGGGCGACTAGTACCTATTGCTGAAATTAATTGTTATGATTACTATTATACCCTTATTACTATAAAAACGAACACTAAAGTAATAAGTATACTGACAAAATCAAACGTCACTTCTTGAAATAATGTTGCCATGTTCAGTTTGATGGAGATGTTCTCATTCCTTCTAACATGAAAATGAATAGAGAATTAGTATTTGTAATAAATATTTGTCACAATTTTATTTTTTGTGTCCACTGTCCTTATAATAAATTGTATATAAAAAAAATGGATTTATATCTGAAATAAATGAATAATAATAATAATAATAATATGACCTTGAAATCATTACGCTTTTTCCCACTTGAGGCGGCAGAAGCAAATTGAGCCCACTTTTTGTGAGATACTATTGCAATGCTATTTTCTTACTTATTATTCGCAAATAAAAGAGTGGGGCGCGTCATTTCAGTTTGAACAAGCTATATACACTAGCACTACTAGCTCACATAACATTTCTATCAATATCATTATACACATTAGAACGAACTAAATCATTCTTGACCCCATCACTATTTATTTTCTACCAAAAAGCGGTAACATCGGAACTGTCTTTACTTCGTTATTATTATAATAAGGGTACCTATAGCAAAACGATATTTTTTTAGGTAATTTAATAATAAATTCAAAGGGGAATTCATTAGGGAACTTTATGTTGATGTGTAGCTTTAACAGATTGGTTTTAAAAGCGGTATTGTAAGCGAGTTTGAAAGCTTTGTTCTGCAATACTTGTAGCTTATTATGATTGGTGTTGGAGGAATTACCCCACACAGGACATCCATACCATAGGTAATGCATGGTCTGATTAGTATTGAGTAAATTGCCAGCTTTGTGTGGCTGCTTAGTAATGAGCTCCTGTTCATAAGAGGGTAAACTGCACTATAAGCTTTCATTCCTTTTAGTCTCAGGTTAGCAACCTGCGCGTTCATATTTGGTTTAATTTACAGGCGAAGATTACAGAAATATCCGAGTGAGTGAACTAGGCACTCTATGTGGCACCATACAGATCTCTTTACTCTACCGGACTCTGATGACACTGTCTGCCGACAAGAAACAGAAGTTGTCTGATTCCATTATGGTGAAGAGTGACCATTTTCCTTGTGAGAGTCCCAAGTAAGTCCAAAGCTATTATAGGCTTAAATGTGTGAACATCACAGATATATATATATATATCTAAACATAAACATTTCTACAGGCACATACACTGCTGTAGATGATGTATTCTATCTTGCGTGTATTTTCCTTTCCTAATGTAGAAGTTTTACATAAAACAAACTAATCCTGTAATAACACAAGCCCATAGTGAATTTTATGAACTTGAAATTGCATCTCTATAGTGATATTCTCTTTTGCATAGTGGTTTTACAAATTATCGTACAGGTTTAATTTAAGTAATGCTAGCTTTGCGAAAATTGTGCAATATCATAAAACATGCACCAGCGTTTTTAGGGTACCGTAACCGAAGGGTGCCAAACGGGACCCTATTACTAAGGCTCCGCTGTCCGACTGTACGTCCGTCCGTCCGTCCGTCCGTCAGCGGGTCCTAGAGCACGAACCGTAATAGCTAGAATGTTGAAATTTTCACAGAATGTGTACAATTGTATCTGTTGCCGCAACAACAACAAATACTGAAATACGAGAGATATTACAAATAAAAGAGGGTCCCCATACAAGAGACGTGTTTTGATACACCCACGCATTTCAATATGATGGTATATTTCGCGTCAACCCACATGGTTGTGGTAGCTCTGCCCGGTATGTTGTAGGCCCTCAATCCGTAGATTGCATGAGTTGAAATCACCGTGGGGGCATAAGCTTTTTTAATTTTCTTTTTCTTTTATTGTTTTGAGTGCTTAAGTTTTGTTGTACGATGGTTCGGTACCCTTCGTGTGCGATTCCGACCCGCACTTGACCGTTTTTAGGGTTCCGTAGAGAAACAAGCAACCCTTATAGTTTCGTCAAGTCTGTCTGTCCGTCCGTCCGTCCGTCCGTATGTCACAGCAACTTTATTCCAAAACTATTAGGACTACACAGTTGAAACTTGGTACGTAGATGTATTCTATGAACAGCTTTACGATTTTTATACAAAAACTGAAAAAAAAAATAATTAAGGGGGCTCTCCATACATGAAACTGAAACCAAAAATTATTTTTTTCATCAAACCTACATGTGTGGGGTGTCTATAGATAGGTCTTCAAAAATGAAGTGGTGGTTCCTAAAACCGTTTTTCCTCAAAGTCAATCTTTAAAGAGACAGACCTATCCAAAGTGCAAAAAAATTGTGTCGCCCCCCCCTCTAACTTTTAAAGTAAGAGAGTGATAAATCTATAAAAAATATATGCTGTGTATCTCAATATAAACTTTCGATGAAAATTGGTTTGAACAAAATATAATGAGCAGTTTTTAAGATATAAAACATTTATTAAAAACTGCAAAGATAACTTTGTCATTCATACAAAGACTACGAAAAACAAAGTTACAACACAAAAATCCAGTCTAATAATTACATGATACTACGGAACCCTTCATGGGCGAGTCCGACTCGCACTTGGCCACTTTTTTTTATTGAAAGCTAATGCAAAATTTTGCTCATGCTGTCACAAGACAACAGCCATCTTTTAAATAAGCCTTACTATAGAATGCATGTGACGCAAAATCAGTGCTTCAGCCTTTTTCTATGGAACAAAGCATGGTGGTAAAAAAGTCAGTCAAGTGCGTGTCAGAATAGCACAAGAAGGGTACCATCGTACAACACTACGTAAGCACTCAAAACAATAAAACAAAAAGAAAATGAAAAAACACGTCTCTTGTATTTGTTGTTGTTGCGGCAACAGATATACACATTCTGTGAAAATTTCAACTTTCTCGGACGGACAGACGGACAGCGTGGGCTTAGTAATAGGGTCCTGTTTGGCGCCCTTTGGTTAGGTACGGAGCCTAAAAAACTATGTATTCTTGTAAAATAAATGTAGGTATATAGATCTACTGCTGTTTACTGCTGAGTGCTGTGCTGACCTGATGGCAAATTCCTTTGTTCACTCCGACATCTCGATGTCTCGAAATATATCATTTGTTTTCCTCAATTGTTTAACTTTAACTGTTTAACTACGCGTAGTTGACGCAGTGATGATTAGTCATCGGCTTATCACGCCAATTATTAAAATATAATCTAATGGGCTAGCCCCCTGTCACGCAAAATGGATTATTAAACCACTGGCTGAAAGTGGGCACTGTTGTGCCTCGGCCACCCCCGTATGGGAACAGCCCGTAATCTCATACCTGTGAGTTGTTTTATAGAGAGCCTTCTTAGGGTTCCGTACCCGAAGGGTGCCAAACGGGAGCCTATTACTGAGACTTCGCTGTCCGTCCGTCCGTCCGTTCGTCCGTCCGTCCGTTCGTCCGTCCGTCCGTCTGTCTGTCACCAGGCTGTATCTCATGAACCGTGGTAGCTAGACAGTTGAAATTTTCACAGATGATGTATTTCTGTTGCCGCTATAACAACAAATAATAAAAATCAAAAGAAATTTAATATTAAGGGGGGCTCCCATACAACAAACGTAATTTTTTTACTCATTTTTGCTCGATATTGATAATGGTAGCAGGTAGACGCTTAAAATGTTCACAATATATTGAGTATGGTATTTACTTAAAAAATAAATAATTAAATTAAAATTAAATTAATATTTAGGGGGGGGCTCCCATACTTTTTTTTCTTTTGCGGTTTTTATAGATAATGGTACGGAACCCTTCGTACGCGAGTCCAACTCGCACTTGGCCGGTTTTTGAGATTGCCCGCTCTGTGTTCATATTTGCGAAACTGTGTCATGTATTGTATTCACAAAATGCGAAGTGTATGATTTACTCCATGGTGTATAATGATAATGAGCATCAACCATATCCACAACTAAGTCACAGGGGATAAAGAATGTTCTGAGCGACTTCAAGAAACATGTGTATATATTTCACTCGTAAAATCTATGCTGGGCGTCACTTTTACTGCCAATGTGTAATTTGTAGATCACCTTACTTGTGATTCGTAATTTCGTAATTTCTTTATTGTACTCACATGATGACAAACAGATATCTTATAGAAAAATCGTGTACAAAGGCGAGCTTATCTCAGATTCATTTCGCTTATTGGCAATAGCCGGCGACGACTGGCATATGCGCGAATAACGGCGATTCCAGATTAAAAACTTGATCATTTGAACTATAACTTGTAGGTTTGTAACCCGTGCCCACGTCCGCACATTACAGAAAGGACGGCACCGAGCGTAAAGTGATTGACCTCAACAAGCCCCTCACAGCTGGTGCCTTCGTAGACAAAGAGGAGATCCGAGCCCTACACGACACACTCAGTAGTCAGCTGATGCCTGAGCCTCCCATGTTCTTCTTGGCTGAGAAGGATAAATGCGAACGGGTAACTAATCATCATCAGCCTGTCTTGGCTGGCATCAACAGTCTCACTGTTAAGGCCTCCGTACACGCTATACACTCGGTCCAAAGCAAGGAATACTACCAGAGCAGGGTGTTTTCAAAGTTGAAGACAGACCTACCACACTTGTCTTTTGGAAATTATGAGTATAGGACACAACAAACAAAAAAACTGTATTTTAGTCGCAAAGCTAAAGGAAAAGAAGCCCTAATAGGTCAGCTAGATAATTTCTGAGCCCGACACTTCCACTGCCACAACTACTTCCAGTGTCCCGCACTGACCCATTGTTGAATATAGCTCTCAGGGCTCGTCCGAACAGCCTTATTTTTTTCGCGCGAATTTTCTCCCGCATTTCTGTACTTAACTTGTTGAATACTATGGGAGTGGCCGCACTGGCGAAATTTTCCTGCAGTTTTCTGCATACAATAGCAATTCATACAAAATAAAAAAACGTCTTTATGGAAGGGCCCTTACTCGTATCCGGGTAATAAAAGTCCGTGCCCCACCGGAGGGGACTGGGCTATTACTTAACCGGTAATAATTTAATTTACTCAAACAAAGCTAGTAATGTGTTCATTATTTTGACAACCTTTTTTGGGCAAAGTCGACGTTGCCGCGCTACATGAAGGAGGCAAAAAAGGCGCCAAAGAATAGTCAAAGATAAAAGTTGTGCAAAAAGGTTTTATTCAGAATTTGGATCTGTGTGACAGGGAGCCTAAAAAACGGTCAAGTGCGTGTAGGACTCGTGCACCAAGATTTCCGATCACACCTGGAGAGCGTTACACGTGTAATAAGGTTTCCGTGCGCGTAATTATTCACTAACATTTGAATTATTTCTGGGTATATTAACCTGGTTTTATTTTATTAGCTTAACTTTATGTTTACTAGCATTGTTTGAGTAAATCACTATACAAGCCTTGGTCCACAATGACTGCACTGCTGGCCGCACTATGATGGCCTCGATAGTAGCTCAGCTACGATCTCGGATTTTACGCTTGGTCAGCATTACAACCTTTGCTGTCCGCGCTATATATTTATTCTAGCTTATCCATCAAAGGTTGCAATGCTGACCGCGCTGTATAGGCCTTGAGCTGCGCTTTCGGCCATCAACAGCCCCACCAGCAACGCAGTCATTGCAGACCGCGGCAGTAATGTACTATAAGTTCACAAGGAGGCTTTCCACACGCTGTAGAAGCTGAAGCAGCGTTCGATATCGGAGAGTCACGTGGCCGCGGCGGACCCTGCGGCGGTGATCAGTTCATCTGTGCCGTCGCACTCCCGCGCCATCGAGGTGCCCACGTCCAAGCAGAGGTACAACTCCGAGAGCCACAAGTACAATAAAATGATGGTCAGTATTGTTACTCTGTTATCAATCAGTCACGTCACAATCACCTACTGCTGGGCAGGTGATTGTGATGTATTCTATATCAATATCAGGCGTCTTTCATACCCTGTCAATCAAAGGGAGCACAAAACGTTTGGGAACCTTTCCTCCGGCCGCCGCTCGTGGCTAAATAATCCGACCCGTCTTTACAGATGATTCAAGCATCGACTGTATGAGAACTACCCCGCCGCTCGTGGCTAAAAATTCCGGGCCGTTAGCGAATGTTGCTAGTCAAGTTACGTTGTCATTACAATGTTCGTACACTCTTGTCTTCCAGGACATCCCGTTCGCGGACGGCAGCCCAATCACCGAGCTCGCAAGCTTCTACCAGGAGTGTCTGCACGCGCGCTCGCACAGCGACGAGTGGGGCGACGCCGGCGAGCGACTGTCGGCCTCCACGGACTCGGACGCGCTGTCGCGACAGCTCAAGATGTTCGAGGAGGCGGTGCCCGAGTTCGACAACATGGTCGCTTCCATGTTCAGCGGCTCCGAGAACGAGGGCTAAGCTGGGTCGAGATGTGTTATTTTGTCCATCCCATATCACCGAACATGTCCGAACATCTCCGACGCTGGTTCGAAACGGAGGTACGGAACAAACAAAAGAACATATTTGGAGGACACAACTGACCACACAGTTCGACTGACCTTTAGGAGAGAAACACAGTAGCGATATAGATATTTGATACTTCTAGGGAATTTCAAAGTTGAGCAGATAAATAGTGCTCGGGTTCCATCTTTTGGAGCTTGAGACGGAAGGCTAGTTGTTAGGGTACCGTACCCGAAGGGTGCCAAACTATACCTACCCTATTACTACGGCTCCGCTGTCCGTCTATCCGTCCGTCCGTCCGTCCGTCAGCGGGTCCTAGAGCACGAACCGTAAATGCAAAACCTTGTCCCTGACTGAAAATTTTAACTAAAAACTATTGTTTCCGAAATGAGGTACTTTTTTTTAGCTCGATAATATAATTAGATCTTTTTTCGTTTCTTTGTCTATTTATAAATAAATATCAGTTTAGTGGAAGAAAAATCTTCGTGACCCAGGGGCGTGACAATATAAGACCACCATAGAAACTGACGTTGTCCCAAGGCTAATAGGATGGGTAATTGACGTTGTCCCAAGGCTAATAGGATGGGTAATTGACGTTATCCCAAGGCTAATAGGATGGGTAATTGACGTTGTCCCAAGGCTTATAGGATGGGTAATTGACGTTGTCCCAAGGCTAATAGGATGGGTAATTGACGTTGTCCCAAGGCTAATAGGACGGTTAATATAAACTACGCCACTGTAATTGTTTCACTAAACTTCAGTGTTTACTTTTTTACACGGATAATTTGCTATAACTGATGTTCTTTTGAAATATTCTAATTTTAGCCAAAAAAAAGTTATTTTTGGTGCAAATACCAAAAGGTTTGTGTTTTGAATACAGGAATATAAATACGATCTTGTTTTAAAGGGTGTAACACAAAAGCCCATGAGTAATCTTGTATGGAGAAAAAAAAATTTTTTTTTCGCGTGGCCATTAACCAAACCTTGTTTTTCTAGTGCAGAATAGTGTAACAAATAAAACTTAGTATGACATGTATACCTCTACACTCAGACCGGACTGAGCGAGAGGAGCTCTAAAGTTTGTATCATTTATTAGGGTTTTGAGATGCAGGTAGTGGTCTCCTAGGGGCAAATTAAGTGTGCAAACGTAATTAAAATCATAGCGTAATCATGGCTCAGCTTGGCTCGGTGCTAATAATATCTTTTGATTTCGCTATTAAACCATAACACATAGTATTTCCGGCAGTGTTTTTATAAAGGACAATGGGTAATAGTGGTGCCTTTTATTTTTCGTACGGCCATCAACCAAACCTTGCCTTTCTAGTGCAGAATCGTGCAACGAATAAAAAATTGTATGACATAAACATAAAACAACTAGTGGTACTACTTAGATGGCTGTTTCTGTGCTTTGGAGGTCATACAGCAGGGACCGACGATTGATTTAACATGACCTCCAAAGCACAGAAGCGTCGTTTTACTCGACCCATCCAGAAATCGACCACACTTGGTGTTGCTTAGCCTCAACGATCGATCCAGATCCAAGCCAAGCTGAGCCATGATTACGCTATGATATATTCATACAATTTTTTATTCGTTGCACGATTCTGCACTAGAAAGACAAGGTTTGGTTGATGGCCGTGCGAAAAATAAAAGGCACCACTATTACCCATTGTCCTTTATAAAAACACTGCCGGAAATACTATGTTATAGGGTGTAATAGGTGTAATCAAAATATATTATTAGCAAAAGTTATTCAGAATCAATCCGGGTCCTTGTTTCGATATACTTTTGTTATCACTAATAACTATACATTTTATCAGGTTACTTCCTTTGGTGACATCGCTGACGAACTTAATTTATTTCAATCGTAAGTAACATATTGACGTACTCGCCCACTTTGAGTGCATTATTTATTCATTCATTATGTGCACTTCTGAAAACACAGCATCGCTTGTGAAGAAGCAGTGTATACTCACCTTTACATTGTTCATATTGATAGTGTAAAATGGGCTTAAACCGTCTATACTTCCCTTTTTTACCTCATCTCTTGCCTATGGTCCTGTCACCGCAAGGCGCCGCGCCGGTGGCGCTGTCAATGTCATTGCGTGTTTTCTCGCCGCCTTGTTCGTGCATTTTTTGTTGAAAATTGTTCAAAACAAAGTTTTAGACAGTGATTTGTGCACTAAAGTGTTTAGCTTTTAGCTCAGGTGTGCATAAATGAACGAAAATGGAAATATGTCGGACAAAAATGGGTCGGAAGCGAGTTCCAGCTCTTCATCCGACTTGTGTAATCCTGACAAAAGCGAGCGTCCCTCCTTCAAGAGAATGAACAAGGGGAGGACCCTCGGATAAAAGTCCTCATCATTCAGGTATACTTATACTATCACAATACTTATAGCCTCGGCGGCTCGAAATATCAAAATCAAGAGTAGAGAATCTTTCCTAATTCCTCCACAGGCTTGCATTCAGACTTGGACTTAGGCCAAGCATCAATAACCATTGTTTCTACTCAGCTTACAAAGCCAGCCCTTCCGGAGAGGGTGACAATGCTCAAGTCCCTACAGAACTTTAGCTTATCAACATGGAACTCAACTAGATAAGCTAAAACAGTACAATCCTTCACTGCCTCGAGGGACAACTGTGTTAAAAATTAATGATGAGCTGTGCTAGTTCAATTAAGCCAAGGATTACCTCGGAGGTTCAGTAGGTTATGGCTTTTCTGTCAAAGGCCCCTTGCTAGGGAGCAATGAGCTCATAGTTCTATAGCTTTACTTCAAATAGTCAATAGTGACTAGGTTTTCAGGTCTCCGGAGGACCAGAAAGCACCAGCATTACTAGCAAAACAACCCCTGCAGCCGGAAAGGGCTCTAAGCAGTATTCCCCCATCGGAAGACTCTTTGTTTGAAAGTACAAAACTTCTCTTATACAAAATTTTGGCGGACCACAATAGTGGTCCTGTTACCTGATACCACATCAGAACCAAAATTTTAATCTTAACCGACTTTCAATAATCCAAATAATGATTAGGCCAGGCCTAATGTTAAGGGTAAGATATCATTTCGGCCCTTTAATCAAAACATGTCTAAATGCAAAATTTGGCTCCAAGAGGGTGTTCAGGGGGAGGGGGGAAGCTAAAATATTACTTAGATATTTGGAAACAACTGTAAGCAACACCCTTAATTTTCAAAGCAATAGCAGGATGTTGTATACCCTTCATACAAAGACAACCCCTGAAATTCCCAAAACCAGTTATTTTGCAAAACTACATGAAAGTAAAGGATCTTGGTATTCTAGAAAAACTGATTACTTTGACCCCTGGTTTCTTGTCCCTGATGTTTCTTTCAGAGTAAAAGCAATAGTCAACTTGAAGAAGTTTAACAGGTTTATTCAGGTGAAATATTTTCATCTTATAAGTCAGAGCACTGTCCTGGATTTTCCCTAACCAAATAACTGGCTTAAAAAGGCCTATCTTACTTGCCATCGCAACTTCTCACTGACAATTCCTGAGACTGGTCTTACAATCAAGTGATTAGACAAGTGACTTCACTCCCATTCACTCCGTCGTCAGCCCCAAAACGGTTTTCCAAAGTGACGGGTTGGATCGCGGAGATCCACCAGAAGAAGGGCATGAGAGTTCTGGTCTAGCTCGACAATTCCCTTCTGGCCCACCAGGACCATACCAAGTTAGCACTACAGGCTGCGGAAGCCATCAAGTTCTTGGAATTTCTGGGTTGATAGGTAGATTACAAAAAATCCAACGTAACTCCAGTAAGATCATCTGATTTCCTGGGCCTGGGAATATACTGGGACACAGACAAGAATGTGATGGCTCTTCAAGCTTGAGAACAAATATCAACCTCCAGGGTCATAGCGAAAATACTACAGAAGGATTTTGGCAGTCTTTGATAGATACAATGCCTACTATGACAGCTCATTTTGGCGTGTCTGGTGATCCCAAGGGGAACACCCTTCAATATCTGTACTTGCAGATCTTTCTCTGACAGTTCGTCCAAAATTAACCAAGGAAAATTTTAACACTCCCATGGAGGGTTGTGACAGAGAGTAGTGGCGCGGAGCCCTAACCATGACTATTCAAATTCATCTGCCAAAGTTCAGTGCAGATTCCCCGTAGTCGGGGAAAAGTTTATCACTCCCGCGGAGGGTTGGGACAGACTTGGAGTGGTGGCGCGGAGCCCTATCCATTATAACTCAAATTCACTTGCTAGAGGTCACTCATTTACCCTAAAATCAGGGAAAAGTTTATCGATCCCGCGGAGGGGTGTGACATTGGTGGTGCAGAGCCCTAACCATGACAACTCAAATTCACATGCCAAAGGTATCCCACTTTCTTACTACAGACGCCTCAGATCGGGTTTGGGGCGCAATGTTAAACAGAAAAGTGATGCCAGAGTCATGGTTCCCTCATCAGAGGCCATGCACTGTAACATGAAGGAACTTAGTTTCCTGTATGTCATTCTTGTGTGGCACAATAGAAATTACGAAATTACGAACTGCTGGCAGTGGTGTCTGCCCTCAATAGCCAGGCAGAAAGCTTCGGAGGCTCTCTTATACTGCTATAGACAGACAATAGTACTATAGTCGCTTATTACGTAGGGTTTTTAAATAATTCGCTAAATAGGCCTCTTAAATTTGACATCCCAACTATTAAATATTCTAGGCAGATCTAATAGATATAATGATGACCGCTCATTTCCTGCCAGGCACATATGTACTACTCCATAGCGGTCCGACTGCCGCGGAGACGTCTGGTGCCGGAGTGGCACCTACTACCCCAAGCAATCACGGAGATTTTCAGGCATTGGGGCGAATCAGACGTAGATCTATTCGTGTCAAAAGATTGGCTATTGTACCCGAATATGTAAGTCCAAAATTCTAGATTGTCGCGATTACTCTGCCAAATTCATAGACTCGTTTTCAAAGACTAGAATCGCCGCTTAGGCTGGATATTTCCTCTACCAAACCTAATACCAAGAGTTCTCACATATCTCAACAGGTTGAGGTGAACATTCTGCTAGTAGCCCCAGATTGGGAACAGCCTTTTTTGGAGAGCGGATCTCCTGGCTCGTGCTCTAGACAAGTCCATGAATATAACCATCTCCCACCTCCACAGATAGGAAAACTGAGCCTAACAGTCTCGAAAATTGAAGGGAGAGAAGCAGAGAACTGCATGGTCGCAAGCAGATAAAGAATTATTAAAGTAGAGTTGGATACAGTATATGATTATCACTTATCTTATCATATCAGCCACCTGTAAGGAGGTTAAGCTGGTGTAAAAATGTGGCTCAATTCTTAGCAGGCACCTTCTTCAAGGAATGCTTGGCTAGAACAATGCCTGTGTAAAAATGAGCAGTAGCTACTTATTTTGCGTTGAATGAGAGAAGATAATAATATCTTGAAACTTTATGGTAAAACAAAGATTGAAGACCATACATAATTCTAGATTCTCTGTTCAAAGCTCCTATCTGGGATGCTATCCTATAAAAGTAAAGTAAATGTAGCCCATTAATGTCCCCACCGAGGGGCACAGGCCTTTACTCGGATCCGGATGCTATCCTATATAAGACAGCTAATTGAAGGGCTTTCAAGTTGTTCACAAGACGCAAAAGAACTCATTATTTTAGGCTGCAAGAAGCTGTGCTACTATTTTTCTGTCGGTGTCAGGTCGCGGAATTCATGATCTAACCCTGCTGAGAACATCTGCGTCAAAAATTTACATGTTAATGGTAAATAAATCGGCCTCCAGACTGTTTCTTGATCTAACGATAACGGATAACGGTTCTAGACGCCAATCTGGATGGAAATTAATTGCTAATAAAAATAAAAATAATTAAGCCCAATAAAACGAATTGACAATTACTTTAACTAAGAATACAAATTCTCAAGAATTATGATCACATCTATTCATCACTACTAGGGGTACTCCAAAGCCTGCCTCCAGTACCATAATTGAAAGTTGGGTATGCTCATTCCTTAAGGAAGCCAGTACTTCTGTAAAGCATCTGCTTTACTTGGCTCAAGCGGATGAGCAGTTGCTCCACTAGCCGGGTTAAAAAATAAACCTGTGCAGGATATATTTGATAGAGGTAACTGGTAAGCAGCGGAGACCTTAGGGAAACATTATTGCCGAGAGATTATACACAGGAACGCGACAATAAAAACAATTTATTTAAGAATTTTAAACAATATAAAATTACATTAAGTATTCAGTGAAGGTGCGATTTATTTGATCTCTATTACCCAGCTATACATGTTATGTACTGGATTTTATAGACTTTTCACATTTATAAAAAAACTACCATATCTGTTGATTACTATGTGTCGCTAGATTACTAATGTTAGTTCCTACTATGCAAGAAAACTTTTTTGTTACTTGGTGTTCAAGTTGGTAGTTCTTAATTTCTTTATATAGTAGAGAAACTATCTATCTTACTAAGAAATGGATACTTCAAGTATCTAAACTTTGGAAATTAAGTATTATTTATACTTAATTCCTCTCATCCCTTACTATTATCTCATCATTGCGTGTTCTTTATTCTAGTCACCAGCAGATAACAAACACGTCTTCACAAGCGATGCTGTGTTTTCAGAAGTGCACATAATATAACCGTTTTACATAACAATAAAACGATTATTATGTGCCGAAAGAAAACACAGCATCGCAAGAAGTTCTTCCTGGTGAAGACACAATGACATTGACAGCGCCACCGGCGCGGCGCCTTGCGGTGACAGGACCATAGGCAAGAGATGAGGTAAAAAAGGGAAGTATAGACGGTTTAAGCCCATTTTACACTATCAATATGAACAATGTAAAGGTGAGTATACACTGCTTCTTCACAAGCGATGCTGTGTTTTCTTTCGGCACATAATAATCGTTTTATTGTTATGTAAAACGGTTATATTAATTATGAAAACTTAGGATTCTTTTGTAGGTGATTTTATACCAATCCAATAGGTAGGTAGGTATATAAAGTAGATTATATAGGGCCATGCATGAATAATACGGCCAATCAGTGAATTATTTGACTAAAGCGGGCTATCGTTGCGTATCCAACGTAAAATAAAATGGCAACGATAGCAGACATGACAGGTATAAGACAGGGACAAACTGTAGCTCCGAAGAAAAGTTACGAGATTTCAGAGTTTAGTTTACATCGTATACTGAACTCACATTGACAAAGTGTATATACTCGATATTCACAAAGTAATTTAGTGATATTTTCCAGCCTAATATAGAACAGTTCACGGTAAATCCATGGGGTTTCAAACTTGGTGAATTATTGGAGCCTGGAGTTTTTTTAGTTGAAAGTACCCAAAAATTTCGCTATTTCGTGTACACCTATAATATTTGGAAAGAAAGAACATTTGTTGTTCATAATTAAATTATTGATCGATGGACATAATTATGAAGGTGTAGGTACACGAAATAGCGTAATTTTTGGATGAAAAGTTCGATGTTCCTAGTTTGCAAGAAAGTTCGCAAGATATTTAAATACCTCCTGTTAAATACACCAAGAGTGCTGTATCTTTGTCCAGTGTTAATCAGAGTACTTGTGCCAATTTGCTGTTTAAGGATAATTTTATTTTGACTGTTGATAAATAACTGAAAGATTTGCAAATTTGTGTTTTAAAAATGTATGTTACTACAATACTTTGAGCTTAATGATGTTTTAAAATTTTAGTAATTTGTTTAAATAAATAATTATAATCAATACTTGTTAGCTAGTCAAGAATATTTTTATTTATTCAAGTTGTATTCGATATTATATTCAAAAGTGCTTTTAAGTAGTTAAAACACAGTTTGATACTCAGATACTTTGGCAAGAAATGCTAGACAAAAAAAAATGCCAACATATGTGACATATTAGGGCACCATTGCATTGCCTTGATTGACAAACGATGTGCCATTAAAGAAAACAAGCAGTAAGCTATAAAATGTTGCCATCATTTAATGTCTAGAATTTCTTGCCAAAGTATACGTTGTATATTTTTCTACGAGCTATTGAGTCTTATATTAGCACAGAATGGTTGTATATAAATTCATGCCTATAAAAGTCGTTTAATTTATAATATCGTATTTAGTTGAATTAAATACAGTAAGCTGGAATTGTTTTTTAAAAGGGTTCGTCCTCGTGTACACTTAAGTAGGAGCACTTAGACACCGATGTCCTCCTTATGCTCCAATCCGATTGAGACACTGGCCGTATTCACAAACAGAATGCTTTTTTAGGGTTCCGTACCCGAAGGGTGCCAAACGGGACCCTATTACTGAGACTTCGCTGTCCGTCCGTCCGTCCGTCCGTCTGTCACCGGGTCCGCCTGCACGAACCGTAATAGCTAGAAAGCTGAAATTTTCACAGAATGTGTATATCTGTTGCCGCACCAACCACAAATACTGAAATACGAGAGATATTACAAATTGAAAGTGGTCTCGGTACAAGATACGTCTTCACAACACGCTTGAAAAGTTTATACCAAGGCCATTTTGTTTTGGTAGGTAAGCCTTCTTTTAATGAAACTAAATTTAAATGATATGGCAATGTCGTCCCCGGACTTCTACAAAGACTTTAAATATTAATTGATGAATTACGACGTCTCTATTTATTATGTAGAACTTTTAGAAAATAATTATAAAATTAATAGTTTTTAATTACTTTTGTTTTCATACAAATCTCAGAGCACAGAAATTAATTTTTTCCTTTTGGCCACTTCAAGTTTGGCTGCCAGTGATGTTTTAATTAAATACTCTTTGGTGCGTTGAAATGATGTTTTGCAGTCTGCATGACATTGACATAATGAGTGAGTGAACCTCATTGTACGGAAATTGTAGATGGGTGTCTCACGTTTTCCAGTAGGAGTAGGTTGTAGACAGTGCTGCTTACGGCGGCGTTTAGTAGGTACTAAAGGCCCTAAAAGCGCGGCAAGCTTTGAATCAATTCAAATATTATTTTTCAACTAGCTACAAAGTTATTCTGACATAAGATGATAATTTGAACAAAACTTTTTGGGTATTTCATGAAAAATACAGTTACAGATCACACATATACAGGGTGGAACAAACGAATGGGCCCTGGAGGGAAAGTACCTTAAAATCTCAAGATATCCGTCCGTCCGTCTGTCTGTCACCAGGCCGTATCTCATGAACCGTGGTAGCTAGACAGTTGATATTTTCACAGATGACGTATTTCTGTTCCCGCTATAACAACAAATACTAAAAACAAAATAAATTTAATATAAAGGGGGCTCCCATACAATTAACGTGTTTTTTTGCGGTTTTTTTAACCGACTTCCCAAAGGAGGAGGTTTACAATTCGTCCGGATGTTTGTTTTTTTTTTTATTTATTTTTTTATGTATGTGCCTCGATAGCGCCTAAACGGATGGACCGATTTGGAAAATTAGACCGATTAGACCTATAGTGATTTTTGTGTTTTTCATAATAACTCGTGCAAATGCATATGGTAAGCATAATATTGTGATGCGGAACTGCTGATGAAGACCACATATGGCCACCAGATCTGCTCAATACTAGGTACAAATACAATGCGTGGCTGACGGGCAGGCAACGCATAGCCTAAACCGATGGACCTAGAGCCATGAAACTTTGTACAGGGGTTCCTTAGTAGCGTGGGGTAGCACTGATATGGGATTTGACAAAATTAATTCCCCTGGGGGGGGGATAAGGGGTTACAGTTTGTATTAAACTCAATCTAATCATATAGGGTTTGTGGAAGTCGGTTTTTTCTAAAGTTTACTTTTTGTTCCAATTATATAGATAATGGTACGGAACCCTTCGTGCGCGAGTCTGACTCGCACTTGGCCGGTTTTATTTCGAAACGGGGGATGGTGATTGTATAAAGATAAAGAAACTACTCCGATTACGAATCTTAATTCTTCTTCCTATCTCTGATTTGGCAGTTATAAAGTTAAACAATGCAGGAGCCCGATGCTGCTCTGAGAAACGCACATTTGCTTGCAATCTATTTACGATCTATTTGCGATTCTTTAGGAGCATACCAAATGACGCCATTTTGGGTGTTTTAGATGCGATAGCGATCCAATATAAGTGCGTTTCTCAGAGCAACATCGCGCCCCAGGGCATCTGTTCAGTCAGATATTTTCAAAGTCGGCCAGTTTCAAAGTTGGGCTCAAGGGCATTTATTACTTTTTTTTTACCACCTCTCTTTCCTAAGTTACCTACGACTCTGGGCACTAACTATTCAAGTCCTGTTAATTTTAAAAGAGGTATGATCTGTTCTACATTATCCTTTCTATTATTTCGTTTAGATTGTAACTGAATTATATGAATATAGACACTGAATTATAGATACTGACTGGTATATTTATATTTCCTTATTTGGTTCTGAGATAATTATCTCAAATGAAGTAGATGGTTATTCCAAAAAATGTAATTAAATAAACATTTACATATCTATCTACTTTATCTTATAAAACGATTGTAACACAGGTAAATTAGTATTGAATCAACTTAATGTTTGCAAACCAACGACACGTCAAGGTTTAGTCTGGTCCCTGGAAGGTACCTTGACGTTTAGCTCTTTAATATCGTTGCATTCTTGCGACGTAGGCGTGAGGACGACTTTGGCCAGTTTTTTTTTCTTTCGAAATATATCTATCACTTTTGTATGCTGACCTGTGATGTTCTGAAACAAACACACACATTTTCAAAAGAAAAGACGTTGACAGCACTGACAGACGTTCCTTGTAGCGGAGCTCGGAGCTTACTTTACAATGCATCGAGTTATAGAACCCTTTGTGGTTTAAGTGTCGCCGGCTTTCCCTATAGCACACAAGAGATAATAGTACTCCGTACAGAACGGCCACTCCCTTCCCCGCGCTGATTCAGATACCGCACCCCGCCCCTGGCGTCAAAGGATTGGTTAAAGGATCAATAGACAGGGCTGAACGCCGGACGAGTGACGACGCGTATACTTTAATATCGCTGCATTTGCCGCGCCACCAGCCCTAGCAAAGTTTACGCACACATTTGCACGTATACAAACATCATTTGGTTATGTAGTAGTAATAGGTGATTATTTTACGAGCGTTCTATGGAGTGTCCGAGGTGTGCCTATAGTCAGCTTCACATTTTATGTGCATGCAAGATAGGTACTATAGATTTAAACTACGAAATATCTTGCGTGCCCATATCCTATTCTGACTGTACGAAACGTACAAGCCTATGGTTGGACTAGCTTACCATATCGTCAAGCTGCGGCCCGTAAGTCTTAATAATCGGCGAGGCGAGCTTCTTAGCCATATCCGCTCGGCGCTGCAACACCCTCACCGCGTCAAACAACAGCGAATGCGCGAGCGCAGTGCGATCGGACGCGCGCGCATTGCATCGCACCTCGCGTAGTGCGTCCAGCGCACAGTTGAGGCGCACGCGCGCTAGAAATGCGTAGAGGGAATTCTCCGCTTCTATGTCCTGTGGGGCGGGCAAAGGGAAGGATTGAAGAGTGACTTATCTTACTCGTATCACCATCAGCAAGGAACCCACTGTTGATGTTTGGCCTCGTGCTCATGTACCTACTGTACAATGTTGAGTGTGACTATTCCAAGCCATTACTGGCCATATTATCATGATATGGCTGGTTTCAATGAAAACATGTCTTTTAAAAGTATTTTTATTCAGCACTACGAGATGTTTTTTGTGGTACGACATGTCAAACTAACACGAAGGACTATTCGGGGGCCCTTTAGTCTTCACCTAAGCTACCGCAGTATTTGCCCTAAATTATTTCATCGTTTCATGATATTTCATGATATGGCCAATTCAACGATATGACTACAACATTGATAAGATGTGCGACTACTGGGGTTGAAGCGGGAAAAGGAAGGACTTTATCATTGCCTTTTTCTTCCGATTTTGTAAAACTGCCTCCTGTTGACGTTGAATCTCCTTCGCCCATCCCCTGCAAACATTAAGTGAACGTAAGTTTACATAAGGACCAATAAATGAACATTTATCTTGGATCCAATCATAGTTCTTACCTTAGAGCACAGATACTATAATATTATACTTCCTAATATAGATAGACCAAATAGAACAAAATATGACCCGGCGTAAACTGAGATGCTACAAAAGCTTCTTTAGTTCGAGGCCATTATCGCTTGGTGCAGCACCATCGAAAAATTGCAAGTACCACGAGATGGCGCTAAGTAATATACCTATAGGATTTATTCTAAGATTAGCGTCACCTAGAAGTATGTTAACAGGAACCATGGCGTTTAAAGTACAAATGTTACTCCTCACGAGTTAATTATATATAGGGTGTTGTTACTCTCTCACCCATAAGACTAAGCATCCAAAATAAATGATAGTTTATTGGACAATGTAATGATAACTACATACCTTTAGAAGGGCTTTATAAACGCCGATCGTTCTGACACAAGCTTGTACGATGACATAATTTTAATGAGTTATACTTGAGCAGCAGCAGTTTGTGGGTTCGACGTTGGTCCCCCCCCTACAGGGTACCTATATAGTTACTAACTTCCCAATCTCCAGGAACTCTGCCAAGGTGTCAGCATCTTGCGGAAGCAGCTTCGGACACTGGATTTCGGCCTCGGACCAGGCTTCGTTCAGTTTCACCGTGAGGTAGTGCGAGCATAGAACTAAGCACACCTGGGAGACGAAAGAGCGTTATGTCGGCAAGCACTAGCCTCTATCTGCCAGAGACCCTTTTTCTAGTGTATTGATCGGTTTGGTCCTTGACATCTAATTAGAGGAAATAGAATAGACATGGGGATACTAGACGTTCAGGGAATGAACGTATGGCGACTAGACATTCGGGGTAGGCTATACCCGACATAAAGACGAACTTTACGAGCATGAGAAGTGAAAAGTTCAATGTGTGACATGCTTCATAGAGTTTTATTAGATGTCATGAACCAATCCGCTACTTACCATTATTTAGCATGAACCATGTCAAACACTGATGATGTTGACATAATTTTTACACTTTGGATAAATTCTTCTGGTTGTTTAGGATGTGTTGATCTATTTGAGTGGATTGCAACCTCATATATCTGATCTGATGCTTTCTGAACCTAGTAGTTACCTAGTACCTACCTCGTCTTCAGCAGACAACTCGACGTTCTTGTAAAGCTTGTATGTCTCGTCTAGCAAAGAAACTTTGAACTCCAGGTCTTCGGATAACAGGTGGAGGATCGTGAAAGCCTGGGATATAAAATACCATTTTCATCACATCTATTCGAAGAGCTACTTCAGTCCCGGCAAACAGGACTAAAGTACATAGCTCTTTTAGACCCTAGGGACTAAAAGTAACTTTGAAATTTAGACGCGGGGTCAGGGCACCCGGCGCACAGTGTACTAGAGCGTTTTTAATTTGTTAATTTGGTGGCGGGCGGGGGGCGCGGGCGGCGGCGGCGTGCTATCCGCGCTGTTTGTGCTGTAGTATTTTTTTATTTGCGAAGTCGTCTGCACACACTAACTATTCCAACATTTTATTCGTTGGTGTCAATTACTGTCAATCCATATAGATGATATCGAAATACGAACCAAATACTGAAAAGTTGAATTAAAAAACTGCGCCAAATCTGAATTCCTTTGTGTATTTCAATTTCGTAAGCGAGTGTTAGTTACTGTATTTATAATTACTCCTTTTCTCATAGAGGGTGATGAAATGTAGAGTGTCCACCTCAGGAGTAAAAACTATTTTTGGCTCGAGTGATGTCCATTGAAACCCTCGCTCCCTCAGGATTCTACTTATGAGTCCCGAGTGAATCCCTTGGTCAATCAGGATTAAAAAAACACTCTCGCCCTAAAAATAGTTCTTTACTCCCTTGGTAAACAATCTATTACATGCATGCACATTCACAGCTTATGGCCCCACACTAGGATATCTGTGTCGTGGGAACCGACATCACAAACATGTAAGCATCCAAGATCTAATATGACTATGATCTATCATCACTTAATATGAATTTATATTTATATGCACAAGGGTCGTTGGTCTTTGGATAAGTGTGTGGTTTTTGCTGTTTTTATTTATTATTTTTTCCAAACTCTAAAAGGTCTTTGGATAAGGGTAGTTTTTTGATTAATTCTAAATAATCTTTGCTCATTATATAATAAAATCCTTGCTACAGATAGCTCCACTGTTTGTTTGTAATATCTAGAATGTATGGCCTCGACGACACAGGTTTCACCTAGTGTGGAGACCATAAGTAATCATATGTAAAACACGTTTTGGTAAATAAAGGATTTTGTACTTTGTATTTTTTTTTTGTATCTCTCGCATCGCAGCCTTGATCGCTTCTGAGGTCGTCATAAATATATCTCAAATTAAATAATTCATCAAGTTAAAAACTTAAAAAAATTACGACTTCATGACCTATCATCACAGTCCTCCCCGCTCGGTATACAAATGTTGTCTAATACCCGAAAACAAGCCTACGAAATCTGTCTCCTGAAAGTGAAGTCCATACGTATTACCATGTATTACATAACATATAAATGAGATACGATCCTAACAGCCAGAATTCATCACGTGATAATGACAAGCTCGCCTTTGTACATGTTTTTTTTTTTCCATTATTAAGTGTCTGTATTCTGTTTTTGTGCAATAAAGTAAATTAAACTTTTACAGTTTTTTCATGTAGAAGCCTAACTACTAGACCATTCATGATTTTCCAAAAATAGGACCAAACTATTGGGCTTCCCTTTCGAACAAAGAAAGAATTTTTGAAATCGGTTCATAAATAGTAGGAACCAATTTCGATGTAACAAACATAAAAAAAATACATAGTTGATAGATAACCCCCTCTTTTTTTTTTAAGTTGGTTAATAATACGTCTGTCTAGCATTGGAAAGTACGCACTTGTATTTTTATTCGACTCTTATTAAAATCCCTGATTTCCGGAATCCCGACGACCTTACTTTGGACATACGAGAGCCAGCCATCTCCGCCGCGGCCAGCGTGACAGCGGTCCGACTACTAGCACCGCACTGGAAGCTTGGGCTGCTCATCTCTTGACGCACCTCGGACGCCAGCAGAGGCCCGGATAGATCTTCAAGGAAGAGGACAGCATTGTTTTATAATTGTCAAGAGATGCCTAGGGGCTCAGAGGAATCGCGCCAACAAGATTGTTCACCACCAAGAGAATTGTCTGCCTCTTCGTCATCGATGCCTGCCGATCACAATAGCAATACGAGTCACGGCCTAGAACTGGTTGTAGCAACACTACCAATACATATTTGCTTGTCATAGGTAACTATCATAACATAATCATGATCACCAAAGCCAACGAACCCTCAATGACTCCCATATCGCTCAGCCTGACGCCGATCGATCGACACTCGTCACGGAACACCGCTGCCAGTAGAGCCGCGATTGTGGAACCCCGCTTAACCAACACCGGATTCTGTAACACCAGAGTCACACAAGAGATAATAGTACTACGTACAGAACGGCCACTCCCTTCCCCGCGCGGATTCAGATACCGCACCTCCTCACCCCGGAGTCGGGGAGCCTCTTCGGGAGACACTTTGTATAGAAGCTGAACGCACACATTCACAAACGAACGAGTTTACGCACACATTTGCACGTGTACAAATGTCATTAGGCTATGTAGTAGTAATAGGTGATTATTTTACGAGCGTTCTATGGAGTGTCCGAGGTGTGCCAGAGTGTAAAATTACGATTCAAAACTCGCAAAGTTACGATTCCAAGTAGCGTTGCCAGGCGTCCGGCTTTAGCCGGACATAGTCAGGCTTTTTGATTGCCTGTCCGGCCAAAATAAGCGTCGTCCGGCCTGTCCGGCTTTTGTTAGGCTTTTTAGATTTCAAAATTCGCGCGCATCGAGACCGAATTCGCGAATGAAAGAAGCCGGCGCCGCTTATATAAGAGAAGAAGTGTCGAGTTTATATTATTTAAAGAAGTTTTGTTTTGATTAATAAGAGTAGAGATTTGTTTTGGTTATTAAGAGAAGAAGTTTTGTTTTGTTTTGATTATTTACAGAATAAGTTCTGTTTTGTTTTATATATTGAGAATTTAAGACACATAATTTAGACTGATGTTGCATTTAATTTGAATTAAGGAAAGAATTATTGAGACTGATTAATAATAAAGTACTTTTAGACTAATTTGGCATTAGTTTTATTGTAAATTATCAAAAAAGCTTGGTTTTCATTAATTTTCTACATTAATACCAAAAAATCCCATAAAATGCAAAGTGTCCGGCTTTTTTACCAAAATGTTAGGCCAAAAAAAAAATTATTTTTTACACGAATATTTAAAATTGTTGAAAATGCAGGATGTCCGGCTTTTTGACCCAAATGTTAGGCCAAACTCACAGCTCTGTCCGGCTTTTCGGTATGAGGACCTGGCAACGCTAATTCCAAGCAAGGCAATCGCAGGCGCAAACTGTAAAAACTGCCGCGCTGCCGAGTTTGGAATCATAGAGATCAAAGGAGAGACTTAATTTCGATACTTTGTGTTTTGAGCTGCCAGAACCAAAGCCCTCTTCACCATAACTCCCAAACTGTGTGTTTCTCGTGTCCAACGCGAATGTCTAAATCCTAGGCAGAGATTCTGAAGTCTCAAATCCTAAATTTTAACAGAAAGATACGAGAAGAACATCAGACGCTTACAGCATTAGAAGCGCCCATCTTCGCCCTCCAGGTGACCAGCTGGCCAGCGGCCTCTCCGGCGCGCGCTACGTCGCAGATCAGTGCCAAGGCCACGCACTGCACTGCAGGCTTTACCATCTGAGGACCACAAGTGAACGTCGAAAATAACAAACGATATTTATTCGAACACGAAATTTTAATGGATGAATGGTTGAAATAATGAATCAAATAATTATCAATAATAACGTCAATATTATTAACAATGCTTCCAAAAAATAATATTAGGATGGATGCACAAAACTATGGTAAAATTCAGCACGATCTATACTTAATATGGCAGCAAAGTAAGTACTTACGGTAATGAGATCAAGCAGTTTGTATATTCCGTCATTCTCTACAAAAAGAGCCCTGAAATCCTTCTTCCATATGATTGCTTGCCAGATAAAATTCAAGAGCGGGATCATCCACCTGTAATAAGCAGTTCACTGGGTAATTTCTAATGTTCAGTGTATTTGATAGCCTTGGTAATTGAGCCTGACCTCTCACTGATGATGTAGTTATTCTCTAAAGAGATCAGCACTACATTCAGCATGTTCATGGCCAGTGTATTCACGGATGTTGGCCACGTCATCTCAGGGTATACGCAGCACCTCAGTCGAATGTGGACCTTTACAGCGCTGGTTAGCAGTCGGAGGGTCAGCCCGATGATAGCCTGGCTTCGCGCCACGGGAACGCTCTTCTGGGCCATTAAGGTATTGCAGAGATCTGGAAGGAATCCGAATAAGAGCTCCAGCACTTGATAGAGTTACATACTTTACATTACATGAATCTGTGAGCATCTTAACCAAAATTGACACTGACGGAATAATAATAAAAAACAGGCCAAGTGCGAGTCGGACTCGCGCACGAAGGGTTCCGTACTATTATTTATCAATAAATAACCGGCCAAGTGCGAGTCGGACTCGCGCACGAAGGGTTCCGTACCATTATCTATTAAAAAACCGCAAAAAAATATTGTATGGGAGCCCCCCTAAATATTAATTTAATTTTAGTTATTTATTTTTTAAGTAAATAATATACTCAATATATTGTGAACATTTTAAGCGTCTACCTGCTACCATTATCAATATCGAGCAAAAATGAGCAATAAAATCGCGTTTGTTGTATGGAAGCCAGTAGTATTTGTTGTTATAGCGGCAACAGAAATACATCATCTGTAAAAATTTCAACTGTCTAGCTACCACGGTTCATGAGATACAGCCTGGTGACAGACAGACGGACGGACGGACGGACGGACGGACGGACGGTCGGACAGACAGCGAAGTCTCAGTAATAGGGTCCCGTTTGGCACCCTTCGGGTACGGAACCCTAAAATCGGAATATAAGAAAGGAAGAAGAGCGGGCTGCACTTACGCATCAGAATAATTACTCCATGCGTATCGAGGAGATCCTTCACAGATATCTCTCTGCAGAGCGTCATCCTCTGACACAGTGCCACCTGGAGCACTCTGATGCACCAGTACAGTACATGGAGCTCGTAAGGTATTTCGGAATACCATTCGATATACCACAGTAACCTGGAAGGCGTTATTTCACTTATAAGTTTAAATATAAGTAATATGAGTTGCTGTTGCCAATTCGCTATGTCCAGATTATATCGTGTGATCTCATACTAGTTGCAGCATTGAAGGATGGGTATTGGGCACATATTCAGAAGGCTGTATCAGAACGACCTGTAAACTCTCACATTGGAGACTTAAGGGAATTACCTCCTGATGAGACCATACTCTTTAACAAGACGTGCTGGACATAAAGGCAAGGCGAAAGCGAGGGCTTGAAGAGATGTCTTCCTGAGTTCAGCGAAGTGAGATGGGGACCATTTAGCTCGTAGTTGGCAAAGAGCTGGGTCCAGCAAGTACATCAGGCCGAGGATCCAGTGGCGATATTCCGCGATCTTTGGACAATAAGATGACCTTTCAGGAAATTGTCGCATTTACAAAAGTGTACTACTTAGTCCATAGACAAGCCTAACATGCTTCTCCGAGCTTTGTGTATTGTGTTTTTAGTTCAAGAAAACTAGCTAATTTGGCAAAAATAAAGGGTAACTTTTATCTATCAGGATATGTTTATTTTATTTTATCTACTCTCGCCTCCCCCCCCCCCCCAGGGCGAGCGTGACCCCCCCGCGCCGTCAAAGGTATCCCGGCGCGCGGTATTTTAAAAGCTTTTATTAAACTTGCACTGTATGTATGTATGTATGTATGTATGTATGTTTGTTTGTGGGTATCACGGTTCGCGTCAAAAATGTCGGCTTGAATTTGACCCACTTCCCGTTATCCGATTGAGCTGAAATTTCGCATACGTGTATAAGTCGGATGACAATGCAATATTTTTCTAACTTGGAGCTGATCTGATGATGGAGACGGAAGGTGGCCATGGGAACTCTGTCATAAAACATCGCAAGCCCGTCGAATTTGGGCTCGTTCGATTCGTCTTGACGAATACTTTGGTCCTAGAATATTTTTTATGACATGGAGCTGATCTGATGATGGAGACGGAAGGTGGCCATGGGAACTCTGTCATAAAACATCGCAAGCCCGTCGAATTTGGGCTCGTTCGATTCGTCTTGACGAATACTTTGGTCCTAGAATATTTTTTATGACATGGAGCTGATCTGATGCTGGAGCCGGAAGGTGGCCATGGGAACTCTGTTACCAAACGACGCAATTGTATCGTGTTTGGTCTCATTTGATTCGTCTTGGCAAGCACTCAAATTCTAGATTAGATGTTTTGTCCTGTAATGATAAAGACTAAAAAGTTAAAAATAAATTAAAAGTAAAAAAACATTTTTAAACAAAGCTTTTATTTAATGCCCTAAAAAGAAGAAAATAAAATTTCAATTCAATCAAATGCGTCATTTTATTACATTACACAATTTATACGATATAAAAGCTTGTTGCGGGATTTACTTGTGTAGACTTAATTAGGTGGGTAGGCACCTATTTGCACAGACTTGGAGATAAATCCCGCAACAAGCTTTTGCATCGTATAAATTGTGTAATGTAATAAAATGACGCATTTGATTGAATTGAAATTTTATTTTCTTCTTTTTAGGGCATTAAATAAAAGCTTTGTTTAAAAATGTTTTTTTACTTTTAATTTATTTAATTTTAAAAGGTAACACGATACATCTCTTCTGTGACGATACATAAAAAGAGTGTAGGAACGAAATAATCCTTGATAAATCCCACGGAAAAATGGTGGAATTCGTCGACCCCAGCGCTGTAGGTAATTTTTTAACCGATTTCACAAAAGGAGGAGGTTTACATTACAATTCGTCGGGATATTTTTTTAACCGACTTCCCAAAGAAGGAGGTTTACAATTCGTCCGGATGTTTGTTTTTTATTCCATAGTAAATGACCCAAAAACATTTTTTGCGGTCACCAATGAAACCTATGGTAGAGTTATAAGATAATAATTAAAAAAAACATCGTATGGTATGATTTCACCTTCACGTTCCGACCGTCTGGCGTACGATGGATTTGCGTACGATGAAACTGACCGGGAATGCCATTTGGGTTACATTACAGTTCACAAAATAACTTGAGTTACAGCACAGAAGAGATAATAGTACTCCGGTTACAGTCACTTATAGCGGCCATTCTACGTCTAATCATGCGGCGAAAATGGGCAAAATATTGCCTATGCTAACCCATATGGGAAAAGCGTGATTAAAATAAAGTTGCTCTGATCAAATCGATTTCATAATGAAAGTTGCTCAGAATGATGTCCCTCACAAAGCAGTTAGTCATTTTGCGTTAATAATTTACACCTTGTAGACGTACATTACTTTTATCAGGACAAGTACTCAGAAACGTGATACTCAAATAAATCAGCAGTTTCTTGAATGCGACATCCTTGCTTAGCGTATTGAAGGCCACTGTACCAATCCAATCAGTGCGAGGCGGGACCTCGGTCAGTACTGATAGGGACATCACATCTGGAAGTAAATATTTGTAGGCAGTGTGGTGATGAACGCAGGCATCGGTAAAATTACAGGAGGCTCTGAACCTATTTTTTTTTAGATAAGCTATTTTCCGCTGCTAAAGTGGAGATATGACCGCATAGGTACTAGTTAGGTTCAGATGGTACAGATAGATGATGATCAAACGGTGGTATAGAGGCGAAGGCTAATCCAGATATCTAAAATAACCCGGCGGGCGGTCAGGAAATACCACTTTACTTTAGTCGTGTAAAGATAGTGTCTCATTACCAGCCATAAGCACATTATAGAATATCGTCAGCCGGTCACCGAAACAGTGCAGTAGTCCATTTACGATGACCGTGAGCGTGTTCCTCTCATGTCGGTGTTCCCGGCACTCATAGCGGTAAGCCCATATGAAGCAACTGGAAGGAGGAAGGCAAGTTCTGAAGTCTGTCATCGGTCGCAAGTTCGCAGTAATAATGCGCCGAAGCAAAGTGTTATTTAGAATGAATGCGCTGTACGTTGACCTTTTCATCAACAGGGGCCAAACTCCAACTCATGGCAACCTTGTCGATAATGAAGGTGCGAATAATTCTGCTAATAGTACAGACAAATTTAATTTTATTGATTGGGGAAAGCAATCAAGGAAACCAGGAGGCATAATAGCAACCCTTAGAGCAAGACTTAAACAGTGCTGCTCTGCTTTTAGGGTTCCGATCCTTAAAAGGAAAAAAAGGAACCCTTATAGAATCACTTTGTTGTCCGTCTGTCTGAATGTCTGTCTGTCTGTCCGTCTGTCACGACCCCCTTTCTCAGGAACGCGAGGAGGTATCATGTTGAAATTAATATCGATGACTCAAGTCTGTGGTCCCCTGAGCTGTGAAAAAATTTAAACTTCTAGGTCCACGCAATCAAAAGATACCGCGATATTATGTCATAATTTTGCTGTATTTGTATGAACTCGCGTGGAACTCGCAAGGGAATCAAAACCTATAGGGTACTTCCGGTTGGCCTAGGGTCATGAAATTTGGAATGAAGGAAGGTCTTATAGCACAAGTAAAGGGAAAAATCCGAAAACTGTAAATTTCTGTCTTTCTAAAAAAATATTCAATTTGGTTTACATGGATGACTTCACACTTTAGTTTTTTATGTGGAAACACGTGTTACGCTCTCCAGGTGTGATCGGAACCCTTGGTGCGCGAGTCCTACTCGCACTTGGCCGGTTATTCTAATACGTTTTAGTACGAAAGCAGGAGCTTAAGAGTTGGTATTAGGGCCCCAGAGATGGTGATGATGATGATGATGTGGGTGAGCATACTTCTGTGAGCAGTCATCTGGACAGGGTAACAGCAATGCGACTTTTGGGTTTTCGGCTACATACTTCTTTGTCGTCGTCACCAACACCAATAAGAGTGATAAGGTCGCGGACATGTGGATGCTGCTGTCTCCTGTGGATTTGGAATTTGGATGTGATAACAATGCAATGTGTTCTTGAACGAATCTTCTAAGACGAAGTGGCGAAGTCTGACCAAATGTGGAATACATAGTTTACAAGTTTTGCGAGCTGATCGATCGAATAAGCAAGATCTTTTGGAGTGGCGTTTTATTTCGCTGCTTTGCTTCCCAGTGGATTTAATAGCAAAAAGATAATCGTCCGTTGCCTAGAGGCAGGGTGCACTTATCCAGTGGAGAGCGCATATATACATTTTCCTTTGAAACACAACTCCCCAAATTACAGGCGGTGGGGGACGAGGTAAGAGAGCTGTGATTGGTCAGCCGCTGCGAAACTGTCTGGCGGCCCGTCATCGTACATAGGTTGCGTATGCGAACTTTGCGAAAAAAAAAACATTTGGCGAGCCGCATTCCCCCGCAGCCGCAGTCAATTGGATATATACCCTCTTATTCATAAAACGTATCAAGCCTTTGATAACTAAAATGTGTTTTATCCCTTTCTCACAAACACAAATGTCAAAGTGAAAGAGAAAGACAAACGAATTTTAACGGCATTTTAGCTTATTGGACGTTTATGAATAAGAGCGATAGTCTCTAGCGGTAATCGCACATTGTAAACGACATCGTGCGGGTGGCACCATCTGGCCTGGCAGGCAGGACTGGATGGGTCAACTGGGTCCGCTTCTATGTGGTTGTGGCATTACTTTTGATGAGAGCTTTTGACAGTCGGGTTGTTTACTAGCCCGACACCTCTCCATCGACCCGCTACGAGCCAGGGTGGTGGAACACGTTCAATCTTACTCGTATCTCGTATCTTTACATTTTAAATTTTCTAAAACTTTAATATCTAAACAAAAAACTTTCCAAAAGTATTTTGGAACTATTGGCGTGTACCTAACTTCACGTTACTATCACGTGGGTTGAGTGGGTTCACATCGTACGACGGCAGCTTCTCGTAGGGGTAGTACGGATTGAAGCGGTAGAAGATGTTCTCCAAAATGTGCTCTTTCATCATGCATATGCCTTTGAACGAAAAAGAGAGAATTTATTATAATAATTCTGAATGGGAAACCAGTGTGCTCAGCATACCAGTCTTTGTCTCTCGGTCGACGCGTCGTCGTCGTGCTCAGCATGCCAGCCTGTCTCTCAGTCGACGCGTCGTCGGGAGGACTACTTGCCATTATGTCAAACAAGGCTCGGTTGCTCGAAGCTATATAGGTTGTCACAGGTTCGCTCTCATAAGCACACCGGTCGAACAATTTTAGTATGGAGAACAATAAAAGCGTTGACTAACAGGTCTCGGACAATTTCTCTTGTCGGGCAAGAGATATCTCTTCGCTAGCACGGCTAACATAGATACATCTCTTGCCCGACAAGAGTAATTGAATTTTTTTCATGACAAGTGCCTTTTTAGGGTTTCAATCCCTAAAAAGAAATAACCGGCCAAGTGCGAGTAGGACTCGCGCACCAAGGGTTCCGATCACACTTGGAGAGCGTAATACGTGTAATTAGGTTTCCACATAAAAACTAAAGTGTGATGTCATCCATGTAAACCAAATTGAATATTTTTTTAGAATGATAGAAATTTGCAGTTTTCAGATATTTTCCTTTACTTGTGCTATAAGACCTTCCTTCATTCCAAATTTCATGACCCTAGGCGAGCCGGAAGTACCCTATAGGTTTTGATTCCCTTGCGAGTTCCACGCGAGTTCATACAAATTCAAAATTATGCATAATTATGACATAATATCGCGGTATCTTTTGATTGCGTGGACCTAGAAGTTTGTTTTTTCACAGCTCCAAGGGACCATAGACCTGAGTAATCGATATTAATTTCAACATGATACCCCTCCACGCGTTCCTGAGAAAAGGGGTCGTGACAGACGGACATACAGACAGGCAGACGGACAAAAAAGTGATCCTATAGGGGTTCCTTTTTTCCTTTTAAGGATCGGAACCCTAAAAATAATGTGAAAGAGAGAAAAACAGAACACAACATACAGTTATCCGCCGAGTCGAGCCCCAGCATCAGGGATATCTGAAGAAACGTCAGGAACCTGGGCTTCCTCGCAACAGCTAGCATCCTGCTGGACGTCTGCACCAGCGAAGGTGCCGCTGCGTCCAGGGTCTGATGAAGCTTCACCGCACCCATGCCTCGGAGGGAATCGGGCGCTGAGAGATGCCACAGGACGGCTTTGGAGACCACTTCGAAGTAGGGGTCTTCTTCGAGACACATTAGAAGGTACCCTGTTTAAAATATAGCTACCTATTATGTATACCCGTAGCGCGTACCTAAACTGGGAGATAATAGGAGCGAAAACACGCGTTCTGCTGTATAAAAGTTCAGTTTTAATTCCAGTCACATAAAATGCTCCTGTGCTATTCTGTCCTGTCTGGTAGCCCTCATTTCGATCACGTCGCACAACAATATGTATCAGTACCTTAACTAAACGCAATAACCTCCAATTTTCTATAACGGAGGCATCGACAACAATGCCATAGAGCCTCACGGGAATTACTATCACCTGCTATAATATCATAGTTATGGTACCAGCACGTGCCCAAGTGCCCGTACAATGATTTAAACCTGCCCACGCATCATTCAAGTCGACACACGTACCCATTGAATGGAGGTCGAAAAGCAACGATTGTTTTGTTCAAATTAATTTAGGCTTTCACTCTAGTGATGAATGAACGAGCGAACAATAGATGGGCGGAAGGTTTAACAAGAAATGTTGCTCTGACGCCTATCTGTAATCGCACTTTTCCTGCAAAGGGAGGAGTTTATCAACACGCTTACAACGAAGATAATAGACATTTTTAAACGAGGACAAGGTGAGCCGGAAAGTTAAATAATGTTAGGGGGTGATATAGGGGGGCATCATTCTTTAATGAACAACTTTCACTATGAAACGGATTCGCTTGTCACTTTAGTTTTAACTTCTTTCGGGACTCGTAGCCTTCGATCAAAGCTCGTAGCCCAAAACGTACGTATTATGAAATTGATGAAGGAAATAAATAGTTGCTTTGAACTAATCTGTGCCATATTGAAAGTTACGCAGCTGTGGCATACCAATAAAGTAATTTTCAATTGCAGATAAAAATACTAGGTTCCTAGTCCTCTAATTATGTACCTAGGCACCTAATGAACTTCTTAGTAGGTCGGCCTACCATTGCCGCAAACCTGTACGGAATAAGGTGTACCGTACATAAGCGTGTGTAAAATGGTACTTATATCTTACCCAGATACAGGAAATACGATTTAAAAGACTCGAAGTAGTTAATATAATCCGAGGTCAACTTTAGCCGGACTGGATTCAGGATATTCTGCAGCATCAGCTCTAGGAAAGACCTGAAGGTAGCGTCCGAGTAGCGGGTACGCACCAGGTATTCCATCACCACACAAGTGCCATCTAGGTCATATATCATCTGATGTGTTTAGTAGTAGAAGGGGTAGGACGAAAAAGTATTTTTGAGCCTTTGCTTGCTCGCAATGCCAGAAAAGCATAATAATGTCAGATACGCAAAATGCCAGATACATAAAAAGCCAGAAAAGACTTAATAATCTGAGCAGTAATAATAAGTATGAGACATGGACTTGTAAAAAATTTGCAAAACGGAGCTCTTCCCAGATGGGGTGGCAGAGTCATTAACACTATTTTTGAGAGGCGTAACCGTTATGTGGTAGGTACCTAGTATAATTAAATTGTGATGTTGACATGACAAAGGATACATATCCCTCATCGGAGATTTTACAATAATCCTTGAGAAGGTCATAGATCCGCTGCACCTGGAGGCAGCCGGCAGGGTCGGAGATCAGGAACACCAGTTCGTTGACCAGGTCTGATGACTTCGAGGTATGGACGCAGGGCCTTTCCCACTCAGGGTCTGGTAAAAAGTAAAAACATATAGGTATGGGGAGTAAAGGAATTAGTCCAGGTTTCAAGTGATATCGGACAATGGCATAGAAGAAAGTTGCCGTAATAGTCTTTGAACATTGACATCGTCCTTGTTCCTGCGCGAGCGCCCCGCTTTCTTATACTTATCCAAAACTAAAACTGTGACAATACGTGCTAAGTGAAAAACCAGTGGAGTACGAGTTAAATTAGGTCACTAGTCATACAACCTATGATCCCTAAGATGCTAAAATTTTAATCCAAGTATGTTTACAGCAGTTATAGGCCCAAACGACTTAACTCACCAACGGGTGCCGAGTCTAAATACTTCACTAAGCTCTTCTCCAAAAGCACTTCTGCCGTGTACTTTTTCTCTCCAGAGACATGGGGACATTGAAACGAAGCAGATGAGGTCAGGGTTGATATCGTGTCGTCCATATCCCCATAAAATTCATTTCTTGTCACTCGTTTGAAGGCCTCAGGCTCGTACTTTTTCTTTTGAAAGTATTGCGTTTGGGAACTTTTATTAGAAGAGTCCATGGTGGCGTCACCCTGGCCCTTTCTTGATGTGTCTGTCTTCACGTTCACGGTGTCTTCAGCTTTGCTCTTCGGAGGGGGTTCAGGTGGCATAAACACTGAGTCGTCCCATTTTGCAGGGTTAATATGTTCCATAGTTTGCAGGGGTGCTGAGAATCGATTCAGAAGGTCGTTGAACTTGTTATTTACTTAAAAATACTGCTTGATAAAATACATACGACAAAACCACGTGAAAACCACGACCACAACAAAACAAAAAACAAGTCTTGACAGATGTTTTACCCAAAGAGTATATAAACTTACTGGTGTTCGGTGTTCTGAGGTCTTACGTCTTAACCCTCAGTTTTACGTTTTACCCATGGAGGCAAAGAGTATATTATTATATAACTTAGGAGGCACCATGGAGGAATTCCATGGCCTCAGATCAATGAAACTCTTTGATCCAAACTATGTTTTAGAACTCATGCTCGATTTATTATCGTAGCAAATAGGTGAAAAAATATCTAAAATCTTGCAGGAAGGAAGTGAAGATTTTTATTGCTATTCTATGTTAATCAATGTTCTCATTTTATTTTTTTGCTCAATTCATCGATAGCATATTTTTTATCATAGTTTTTTATGATTTGATACTTTCATATTCGATATTTTTTGTATTTCCTCGTTTCCTCTTTATTATTAGTCTAACAAATAGCTCATACCTGCATAATATACAAGTTACTCTATGATAAATATACTTAATATTAAGTTACTCTATGATACCCTGCCCCTGTTTTATGACTCAAAATTAACATGGGTCCCTAGGCAACATGCAAATCATGCAATTAAGTCGTTCACGCGCAATGCTGAAAAAAATTATGTATTGTAGCCATATCGTCTGGCCAAATCATAAAATGACCAGCCATTTCATGTTATGGATGGCTAATCCATTACTGGCCTTATCATGATATGGCTGGTGTTAATGAAAACATGTCTTTTTAACCCCTTCACTGTCAGAAGCACACCGCTCGAACGACCGAACAATGGCGAACTATTGCTAAGTATACAACATTTGTCGGCGAACCAGTTACAAGCCGGTTATGATGTTTTTGTGTTTTACATGTCAAACTAACACGAAGACTATTCGGGGGCTTCGCTGCGCTCACTCCCTTTAGTCTTCACCTAAGCTACCGCCAGACGTTCACTGGCTACTCCAGTGTATCATTTTATGATATTTCACGTATCGTTTTATAATAATTTAACAAGTTGTCTAAACGTGCATTGAAAATGGTTGAATATCTATCCAAGAGAGACCCCCCTACATATGGGCGAGTGAGGTAGAGTTGATAGCTCACTCAGGTGCCAAGAAAACTGGCGGGGCCTGTACTATTCGTATAGAAAAGTAGGTATCTACCGAATACGAACGTTCTGTCTGATGCATCATTATATTCCGCCTGCCTGCCTGCGCCATATGAATGATAATGATAAATCAAATTAAGCATTTTCGCCGCTGAGATTTAATTTACATCGGAGCGTACTCTACAGCTAAATATCACCGAAGAACTCATTTTCCTTGCAGCTGTAATGTAACCAATATTTACTCCTCCACTACGCTACGTACGCTAAAAATAACCGTACTCCGTAGAAGACAAGAAACGAATTGTTGTAACACCAACATGCATCATTGAGACGGGCACGTGGTAGTCAACTCTGTTGGCGCTTTAAGCGATTGTACCATCACCAGCTACTAGCAGTCGTTTAGCTGCAGTCAAGCCAATAGAGCTGGGCTATCCACAAGGTTTCCAATGTTTCCATCCAATCCAACTACTCAACTCAAAACTCAGTATGATTCTGAACCGAGACCGCAGCGCGAGTGTTTCTCGCGTCTCTATACCAAATAGTCGCGCCGGTCGACGAACGGTCGCAAGAGTAAAAAATATAATTCATAAGTTTTCCGCAGTAGAAAACCCAGTGAAGTAAAACTGTACATTTGAATGTTGGTATTGTGAGTGGCATCTAATGGATTTTGGTATACCGTCACGGTTACGCCTCTGACGGGTCGGTAAGTGTCTTTTGAATTTGAAACGGTTATTATTTGACTTGTTATTATGTTATTGCGATTTTGTTACGTGGTTGGCAAAGGAAGTAAGTACCTACGTAATTAGTTTTTTGGTAATTTTGAATTCGCTGTGATATTTGTCTTTGCGAAGAGAAATGTTCGGGAAACACGTTCCTCTGTGTTGGGAAACCGATGTAAGAGACAAGTTTTACGAGTTTCCATCTCTGTTGTGTGTCTCATCGCATCATGTGACTATTTTTATGGTTACACAAATGGCTCTACGTAGAGAAATTATAACTGCAGGTAGATGATAAATGGGTGACGCACGCGCAAGTATCTGTTATAAGCGGAAAACTAGGAACTAAACTAGCTTGTCGACCAGTATTTTTAACTAGATCCAAAGTAGTTTGTCTGAGTGATCCCAGGGTATCGATTGTGGGTTACACTTTTTGATTTAATTAATTAATGTGACGTTCGTGTCTTTTATTGTTATTGATTAAGATGCATCCCTGACATGATGTCAGATGCTAATTACAATTCATATTAAGACCGAATTCACTGACTGCTGATCAAATAAAATTATAGGTCCTTAGCGTAATGGGGCGCAGTCATTTCACAAACGAGTGCTGACTGACTTTGAGGGGCCGTTAATTTGAGCTATCGGTGTGCGTGCAGGCAGGCTTAGGTTCTTAATTAGGTAATAATTTATTAGAATTAAGTGAATAAGTTACTACTCAGCAATACAATCATCTCAAGTGACTCACGAATGCAGATGTTTGAGTAGACGGGGTTGGTAGAACTCACATGAGAAAAAATAAAGTCTGAACTACCGATCTCATTGTCGGATGATAAACTTTTGTACTTAAATATAGAACAAATCAACAGCATTACATATTATCACAATTCTATAGATTACCTAATTGGTGGATCCGAGAACCAGTCGAGACTGCCACCATCATATTATATGAGGAATCATATTATAATTTGTATGTGATTATGACTGAAACGATGTTTTAAGTTCTAGAAAAAGGCGCTGTAGTTTTCGATGAAATTTGCAATGAGGGGGATTTTGAAGGTAAAAAATCGATCGAACTAGGTTTCATAACTGAAAAATCACGTATTTCCGAGTTTTCATGCTTTTCTCAATAGGATTGGCAATTTCACTTTAGTACAATAAAAATAAGGTATAAATTCCAAAGACAATCAAAAGTTTCTCATTGCAACTTCATTTCACGTGATACTTTTTGGCGGGTGTTCTCAAAGAATTTACACAAAAAAGTTCGATCAAATAAGGTCGAATCTAAATTCATAATATTACTGCACAGAATACCTACAATCTTTCAGCCTATACGTAGCGTAGGCTGAAAGATTGAATATCTGTGACTAAAACTCATGAGGAAAACAAAATGCTGTTTGTTTCTCGTTTGCTGCTGTTTAAAACAGAGCAGCATATTGATTGATATTGATGCAGTCTGATGATATGAAATATAATATTTTATTGAGTTTGTACCACCAACCGCCGAGCAAAGTTCGGTTCCCAGATATTATTATTTCAATGAACTAGGTACTTTCGCTCATTACGTTTTATTCGTATTAATTTAATAGCGGCCTCGCTAGTCGCACAATTACCTTGACAAATCGCAAAACAAACACACACTAAATTCTACGTACATAACATACCTAGTACCACAGATACCTAATAAAATGTAGAGCGGAATATTCAGTAACTCTAGTCTAGAGGTATATGTAGCTAGAGTACCTACTATATAGAGTTTCCTGTGGTAGACGCAAGATGAGTTATCTATAACTTATCACATAACAATGCTCTCGTCACATCACACCATTTCCCATACAAAGTGGCAATCTTACTCATACGTCACGCTGCTGCTGTTTTTTTGGCGAAATTACCGCCTGCCTACGTCATCGCCTGCTGCTCGCCATAATTTTCGGCGAACCTTTCGCGATTGCGAATCACATTGCGCTGAAACTATAAGTGATATCGCTTTTGTATGTATTAGAGGATTGTAGTAAATTTATCAAGGATTATTCCGTTTTTATTACACTTTTATGTATCGTGTACAGTTTTCTTTTAAAATGGAAATATAGCGCGCGCTGGGACTCTTTCGGGGGCGAGGGGGGTGACGCTCGCCCCGGAGGGGGGGGGGGGGGAGTAGATAATATTAAACTTTCCTCCATAACCTACATATCCTGATAGATAAAAATTACCCTTTAGTTTTGCCAATTTTCTTGAACTATTTTCGTGAGAGAAGTTACATGAGGACCCCTTTGAAGTTTCGAGTCTATAATAGTGATTCCAAGGAAAATTGTTTCTTCAACGAGGTCTAGTCTCTCCGTTCCTCTTACACTCCTTTCCACCTGCCATTCGGTAAAACCACTTTGTTCAAATTGATTACAAATAAAACAAATACAAATGTTCACGTGTTTTCCATACGGAGAGACTGGGGCCCGTTTTGTTTAGCAGTGAAAAAGCCCGTGGGGCATGGCAGTATCAGCTCGTCTTGTAGATAATAACCGGCCAAGTGCGAGTCGGACTCGCGCACGAAGGGTAAAACCGCAATAAAAAATTGTATGGGAGCCCCCCCTAAATATTAATTTAATTTTAATTTAATTATTTATTTTTTAGGTAAATAATATACTCAATACATTGTGAACATTCTAAGCGTCTACCTGCTTCCATTATCAATATCGAGCAAAAATGAGCAAAAAAAATCACGTTTGTTGTATGGGAGCCCCCCTTAATATTAAATTTCTTTTGATTTTTAGTATTTGTTGTTATAGCGGCAACAGAAATACATCATCTGTGAAAATTTCAACTGTCTAGCTACTACGGTTCATGAGATACAGCCTGGTGACAGACAGATGGACGGACGGACGGACGGACGGACAGCGAAGTCTCAGTAATAGGGTCCCGTTTGGCACCCTTCGGGTACGGAATCCTAAAAACATCCTACAACTAATCTTGCAATGGAAATTCCTATATAAATATATCGCTAACAGCCCATAGAGGCCTATAGGTAGTAAAGTTAATACCATTAAGATCATAAAATGCCTGGTTACCCTAAGTATTAATAAAATCTTACAACAGTCCTCGGGCAGGTACTTCTAATGACATCGATAGAGCAACAATATATGATATAAAACGTGTACACTTGCGTGCAAGACAATCAAAGCGCCCTCATCGTCGTCGCAAGCGCAGGTGTTACGTAAAGTTGCCACAATACGAGCTATGATCAAGTCACTTAGGTAACCTGAATGAACTTCTCAGGCACAGTTTCTCCGATTGGCCCGGAAACGTTGTGGCTGGTTATAATCACTATAATTTACTACACTTTACATTACAGCAAGTTACGATACTTTGTAGAACAAACAGAACTTCTAACAAACATGTGTTAGGAATGGTCATAAATATGTTTAAGAAAATAAAGATATGAATGTTATGATTTTGCATGTATCTACTTATATCCTAAGATCCGAAGAGAGCTCGACCTCCACCCGTCTATTACTGCGATGAAACTTGGTATTTATAAAATTTTGTATGCTAGAAAATGTATTGCGAGTGGGTTGCCTAGCAAAATCATGGCAAGAGTATGATTAATTTCGACGGCATAAACAGTCGTAGCAATCGAACGCTACGACCGTTTATTCCGTAATTTTGTCTAGATGGATGATGGATGACATCATACTTGTAGATATTTTTATCTACAAGTGGGACCCGAACACTTAGCGCGCGAGTCTTACTCACACTTGACCGTTAATTAATTCATCATAGCCTTTCAGGATTTTGCTAGGCAACCCACTTGCGATGTATTTTCTAACATAGATAATTTGATAAAAACCAATTTTCATCGCAGTAACAGATGGGTGAAGGTCGAGCTCTCTTCGTATCTTAGACCATTAAGTCTGAGTAGGTATGACATGTCAAGGAAAGATTAGGAGAGATGGGACGCATCACGATAGGATAGCTATGATAAAGGCAAATAGGTCTGGAATTGTAAAGTTGCTATAGAAAGCGACAGAGACCGACCGACAACAACCCAACCCTAAAACAAACTAAAGCAGGATATGTATAGATTAAAAAAACATAAAAAAAAACCTAAGTCTTGTTCAGTCAGACACAGAAGCGGGAACCTGAACGGTGATGAACGGTCTGATAAATATCTACTTTACGATTCTGAAGCCGCGCAGTTCCCGTTGTTTACAAATATGAACAAGAACGCCGTCTACTCCAGCTAAAAATAAAATAACCGGCCAAGTGCGAGTTGGACTCGCGCACGAAGGGTTCCGTACCATTATCTATAAAAAACCGCAAAAAAAAATAATTGTATGGGAGCCCCCCCTAAATATTAATTTAATTTTAATTTAATTATTTTTCTTTTCTGTGTCCCTTCGCGTCGTACTCGTCAAACTTCCAAAAGGCTATTCGCTGTCTCCCTCACACATACCAATTATGCTCAGAATTCTACTATGGTCCGCCTTACCAATCAATTTAATAAACTTTTTAACAACTTTGATCCATTCGCATCTTCTAAGGCGAAATTCCGTCAAGATATTATTAAAACTTTACGCAATATCGAGGAGGAATAAGTGAAACACACACACTCACACACACACTCACCCTCGCACACACCTTCTCACATACACCCATTCAAACATACAGTCACACACTTCACTCATGTTACACGATACATAATATTCAATTATAGATACCTATCTATAAACATTATTCTAAACAAAATTGTCCATGAACACACGTTCATATAAGAATACTTATTTAATATTTGTCCACTTGTCTATCTGTTTAAGTTTCTCGATCTTAATTTATTTCTTGTATTTTTTGTGGATATCTGTTATTGGCTTTCATTCTGTGTCTCTGCTCTTTGTAATTTGTTTGTCTATGTGCTGTTGATGTCCCAAATAAAATAAAATAAATAAATAAATAAAATAAATAAAGTAAATAATATACTCAATATATTGTGAACATTTTCTGCTACCATTATCAATATCGAGCAAAAATGAGCAAAAAAAATCACGTTTGTTGTATGGGAGCCCCCCTTAATATTACATTTCTTTTGATTTTTAGTATTTGTTGTTATAGCGGCAACAGAAATACATCGTCTGTGAAAATTTCAACTGTCTAGCTACCACGGTTCATGAGATACAGCCTGGTGACAGACAGACGGACGGACGGACGGACGGACAGCGAAGTCTCAGTAATAGGGTCCCGTTTGGCACCCTTCGGGTACGGAACCCTAAAATAAAAACATAGATTTTAAAGCAAAGTATGGACCATAATGTGGTCCATGATATGAAGTAAAAAATCCGATTGATTTCGTCTAATGGCCGATCAAAGAGTAAGTAGAGGTTCCTTCATCTGAGAGGCCGAGGGAGTGATGAATTGATGATCATGCTAGAGCGCTATAGTGTTTCCAGTACACAGAGATGATAGACGTTTCGCTGATAGTGATAAGAGGTGTGAGTGATAGCGATAACGCAGAATCCCAATCTGTTGATAACAATCACTTTTAGATATTTGGTACATAGTTACTGTTCTATTGTGGAAAAATGGCTTGTGCAAACCGACGTACTAAGGTAGTGATAAATATTAGCCTTACTAACTGAAAGGAAATGTGGTGAAAACTATGGATTTCTTTAGAAAGTGAGTACTTACTGGGCCATACCTATATTGATATTTAGAAAATATTGTTCTTTAAGCTTCTGTTCTAAACAGTCCCTTTTGTGGTAGATTCATTTGTCATTCTGCATTCAAATGTATGATTTATCTTCTTAATCTTCGTTTAGTATAATAATCATCATCAGCCTATCAGGGAACCCACTGTTGAGTATAGGCCTCCTCAGTTTTACGCCATTCAACTCGGTCTCGTGTTTGTGAATTTGTTTGTATTGTATGAAATTGTGTATTTAATATTATGTGAGTCTTTTTTTTAGTGAGTTCTCATTAATCTCACACGTTAGGTTATTATTACTCACGTTAAATTGTACTTACGAGTCGTAAGTTACGACTAATGGCCCGGTTAAAACTTAGAGAGAGTAATCGTCAATTTAGAGAAAACCTAAGGAGAAAACGTAAAATTATTACATTTCGCACATCGTTTATCTACCCACCCAGTAAAGTGTATAATTTTCTCTTTGTGCTCACACGTAGTAAGTACGCGTTTTGGACTATGTACTTACCGTATTTTTACGTTTCATCTTTTGGTTAGAACGAGTTGCTGTCTTTTTAATTTTCCTTGGTAACTTGTAATCGCCCGGCTGGACCTGTTGTGCCATTGAATAGTTATATTGATAGTACAACTGGTGCTAGTTCATCCCACTTGTACCATTGATAGAACAAGTGGGATATGGTGTCTGGGATATGTTGTCCCAGCTTATCGGGTCAATGTATGTAAGTAATACACACACTGGGACATAAGTTTTTCTACCATTTGGGGCATGCTTCTGGAATAAGTTGATAATTTTATTATGTTATATTATTCCCCTAGTCAGCTAAATTACAGGTTGTCTCTATTTCAAAAGCAACTCTCGTAGGCTAGTAGGTTTAATTTCATTACTATACGCCCCCGACATACCTCACTGCATGTGGGCCCGAAGGCATAATTTTGATGCTGCTGCTGTGATTGTCCACAGCGCTATAAAAGTGATGGAAATTTTTATATACTTCACTATGATATTTCAGCGGTACTTTCTTTAGCCGATACCTTCAATTTCTGAATTGAGGATGTAATAATTGGAAGCAAATAATTGGACATATTTCTCTATTTAGAAATTAGGGAACCGTTCCCTAAATTCTAAATAGAGAAATATGTCCAATTTATTATTTATTATTTTACCTACGTGACCCATTTTAAACTATTTTTGACCCCCTCCCGTAACCACTGCTGTATGAGACATAAAGAATGGTATTTTGTAGTAGCGTGGTATTTTGAGGACCCTGTTCTCCACGCCACGGGTCAGTATAGTAGTCAGCAGTTATGGGTAAGTTGTTGGGTACTTACGTTCCCTTCGGACAAAAAACATGAGCTCAAGCTAAACTGCTCGATATGCATCGTCTTCGCGGAAATTGTTGCATCCATCCAATCATTAATAAGTATACTTACTTAGTTTGTTATGTTTGTGTTATTCTATGTTGAAATACAGTGGAGGCGTGGACTGGCGAGGTCGGAATGTAAACATAATTAACATAATAAATGAATTATTTAAATTATTTTATTGTTATGTAGCTACTATTGTTTTTAATGTGCATCTCACAAAAAAGGATTTCTCGCTTCATTTATGTTTTATAAATGCGTGAGAGTGGTTAGTAACATCAGCTATACGCTATGCTTTCTAACTATAGTTATCTATAGATAGAGTGCACTGAATATATTCAGTGCACTCTGTCTACAGACAGATATGCACAGGAAACTGATTTATTTTCCGATTCAAGGCAAACTGATGACATTTCATTTTCAATCTCTACCTGCTTGAGATTTAAAAGACTGACCTTAATTTATTTTGTCCGACCAGTCACCCGCCTCACCTTGTAAATTAATTAAAATTATACATTTGCATGGTATTGATATACACATCTGGCACCGAAATGCATGTCTCTAAATCAGTAATCAAATGCATCTTTCGAATAAATGATAAAATATCTTATCGTCACGCCTTCTTCCATATTTATGCCACCCCATAAATATATGCACAAAAATGCCCATATTTACCCATATATTGTGGCGCACAAAAATGCCCATATTTACACATATATTGTGGCGCACAAAAATGCCCATATTTACCCATATATTGTGGCGCACAAAAATGCCCATATTTACCCATATACTGTGGCGCACAAAAATGCCCATATTTACCCATATATTGTGGCGCACAAAAATGCCCATATTTACCCATATATTGTGGCGCACAAAAATGCGCATATTTACCCATATATTGTGGCGCACAAAAATGCCCATATTTACCCATATATTGTGGCGCACAAAAATGCCCATATTTACCCATATACTGTGGCGCACAAAAATGCCCATATTTACCCATATATTGTGGCGCACAAAAATGCCCATATTTACCCATATATTGTGGCGCACAAAAATGCGCATATTTACCCATATATTGTGGCGCACAAAAATGCCCATATTTACCCATATATTGTGGCGCACAAAAATGCCCATATTTACCCATATATTGTGGCGCACAAAAATGCCCATATTTACCCATATATTTCATACCCAATTTTACCTACTCTACTATCACTTTTATTTCCACACGTAAAATTGTGAAATGTAAATACGAAACGGGTACTGGCACAACTCGTACTACCGTCTCACATAAAGTAAGTAAGTAAATATTTCGTTAAGTGACTCTCAAATCGAATGCTCTCATTTAGGCCAATAAGCCAGCTGCGCAAAGAGCCGTGTAACAACAAAAGATACAGAAAGGGCACTTGTTTAAATATCATTGACCTGCTAGTGATGGCAGTAGCAGGCAGGTGGACGTACAGATGTAACAAGAGCAGCTATTTGAAGAATTGTATCGAAATATCACATGCCCTGTAATGTCTGCGTAAGGCTGGCGTGAGGTGACCCTTGAGCCGCATTGAATAAGGTTTAGATTGTTTGCTGGCGGTATGATAACTTAAAAACTTGGGGGCATATCTATTTATACCTTCTGCCTATACTTAAGTAAATGCACTGACGTTGCTATGAGGTAAAGACTGCGCGAAGTATTTTTTGTTGTGAACGAAAGGTGCGAGGTGTGTCTGAGAGAGAGAGAGAGAGAGAGAGATCACATTCCATTCAGTGTCAAACATGTTTGGCGCCATCTGATGAAAACAAATATAGAGCTGATAACCTGGCGATCTATTACAGTCATAAAGCTGATAATAGACATATTTTCCCGGGATAGACAAGTTTGTTACTGCACACAAAACTGTAAGATAGCGTGCTGCTGACTGTATGTAACGGATGTAGAATGCGCTCAATGTCCAGCTCACTGGACACGGGTGCGCGAGCGCAGGGTGATATCCCGGCACGCTCCAGTTGTGGCCAGCTATCCGCCGTCTCGGATGTCCAGTCAGAGAATCACAGACCCCGAGAGAGTTTCAAATGGACCATGTCAATGTCCCGCTTGGCTGACATGGGGGGATTTTCAACTTTTGTGCTATTTTCACAAGTCCTTAGAGTGGCTATAAGCGGTCTTTGCAATACAATCAACAAATCAATCCGACCACATTTACCCACTGTTGAGAATATTCCTTCTTTACCATACCATCTAACTTTGATCCTGAGGCTTTGGCATCCTTATTCTTCTTCTTCTTGCGGTGCCTCTCCACTACTGGAGGTTGGCGGTTCGGCAAGCGCATCAGCTGTTCTACGCTGGCCACTTCCGTCCATTCTTTTACCGGCATCCACTGCACTGCAAATCAAGGCACGGTGTGTTGTAAAAAATGCGCCCTTTAGGCGACAGAAACAGAAACGTATTTTTGGCCAATCTCCTGGACGCTTCGCTCGCTCGGTAATAAATAACGTCAAACACGTGGGAAAAACTTCATATCTCGAGGTTTGACACCCTCAAAAACAAATGCTTATATTAAAGCTACTGACTCTATAAACTGGTAAAATTCTTAAATCTCGACCTACCTAAATATAATATAAACCGCTCTAAATTGTATGTAACCAATTCACTACTGCCGTAACAACGGAAACTCGACTAAATACATATTTAGCAACGTCTACTAGTAACTACATAATAATAATGCATTAGGTATGAATGAACGAATCTGAAAAAATAATCGGCAGCGCCAACTCCGTATTGTTTTATTTCCATTACGTAACTATTTGAGCTATACTTTCACCGTTATTGTAGCGGCTAAGCAATGTTTTATTTTGCGCAAAAAGAGACAAGAAAAACTGGACATAAATCAGATCATTACGTTCTAGTTCCTATCGGAAGCCGGCCGGTTAACAGTTGGACCAGTCCCGCAACTGTTAGCCATGCCGCACATGAACCACAAAATGCGGCCACAAAACGCCCCCCTCCCCCTGTTTCCTGTACTCGTCATGCATTTTAGATGGACTTTCCGCACACGGAAGGGCGCCGTTGGCCGCTGCATACTACAAATCGCCGCTTCTCGCGTCTTGTGGCCACCACTGGCCACAAAACGTCGCAACATATCGCTGACATACTCCACTTCTTTCGATTAATAAAATATTGACTAAGCCCTTTCCCTTTCCCTTTGCTTCATTGAACCCAGGTGAATTCGTTTATTTATTTGTTTATTTAGATTTGTTGATGTTTCACAGCATATTAACTCACACAATAAAGACTAGTGGCTCTGTGAGCTGTAGACCTCGCGAGTATGTCGGTGGGAAAGCTGAACTGCTAACACACATAAAAAAAATAACCCAAATAATTTTCTTTCAATAACACATACAAACTTATGAATGTACCTGGTTACGTACATGCAGTATGAAAGTAGCCGCACCAATAACTTTGTAAACTACATTTCGCGATCTTTAATACAACCTATTGACTTTTTACTAAAATTATATAGTCTGTTTCACTCTCATGGTCTTTACGAATCCAACGACACCTCATTTGTTAATATCCATCGAGCCGTTTGGGTTGTAGCGACTTTTTTACATTTTAAAACCCCATATCTCCGCCATTTTGAAAAAATCAAAAAACTGGCTCGAGTAAAAAATTCTATTTATTTTTCCAACCTGCTCACAAAATTTCACGAGAATCGGTTCATAAATGCGACCTGTAGAGGAGAACAACCGGACGTACGAAAGCATTTTTGCCCAAACCTGAAACAGAGACGCTTCGCTCGCTTCGCTCGCTCGGTCAATAACAACTAGTGGCTCTGTGAGCTGTAGACCTCGCGAGTATGTCGGTGGGAAAGCTGAACTGCTAACACACATAAAAAAAATAACCCAAATAATTTTCTTTCAATAACACATACAAACTTATGAATGTACCTGGTTACGTACATGCAGTATGAAAGTAGCCGCACCAATAACTTTGTAAACTACATTTCGCGATCTTTTATACAACCTATTGACTTTTTACTAAAATTATATAATCTGTTTCACTCTCATAGTCTTTACAAATCCAACGACACCTCATTTGTTAATATCCATCGAGCCGTTTGGGTTGTAGCGATTTTTTTACATTTTCAAACCCCGTATCTCCGCCATTTTGAAAAAAATCAAAAAACTGGCTCGAGTAAAAAATTCTATTTATTTTTTAAACCTGCTCACAAAATTTCACGAGAATCGGTTCATAAATGCGACCTGTAGAGGAGAACAACCGGACATACAAAAGCATTTTTGCCCAAACCTGAAACGGAGACGCTTCGCTCGCTTTGCTCGCTCATCTGTTTCACTCTCATGGTCTTTACAAATCCAACGACACCTCATTTGTTAATATCCATCGAGCCGTTTGGGTTGTAGCGATTTTTTTACATTTTAAAACCCCATATCTCCGCCATTTTGAAAAAAATCAAAAAACTGGCTCGAGTAAAAAATTCTATTTATTTTTCCAACCTGCTCACAAAATTTCACGAGAATCGGTTCATAAATGCGACCTGTAGAGGAGAACAACCGGACATACGAAAGCATTTTTGCCCAAACCTGAAACGGAGACGCTTCGCTCGCTTCGCTCGCTCGGTCAATAATGTAAACAGGTACCTACGAAACATATATTCGAAATTAGATCATGATGATGACACTAGCAACAAAAGTATTACAGACTGATAAAAAAAAAACAAAAATCGGATTCCTCTATCGTGTCAACGGCATTTTGTGAGCCATTTAGGCAAAATGACTTTTTAGATGTAAAAAAGCCTGCTGAATTCGGTTCTGAATGTTGCCAAGCCGAATTTTTGCGGGAACTAGTCTGATATCTTCAGGCTAATCACCAAAATATTGGAATGTCCGCAAGTTCTTGAATCACATGTGGATGTTCACGTCATAACTGATGGACAGGCGCATCCATGGCGATCGGGAAACCAAAATATGCCCATAGTTTCGCAGACTTGGCTTGGCCTACGCAGTGTGCAAACGCTTATACGCTTATTTGTCCACTTCCGGTTCCCGGACGGACTTCTGGATATCAAAATTGAGTTCAGCGACCCCTAAAACCTATGCCAGGACATCTCTCACGCCCTATCGACCAGAGAGTCGAGTTAGAATACGACTTTTTTAAGTTGAGCTTCTGTTAGGCCGCCTTCTTGTTATACAAAGCGGACAGGTTAAATTTTGTCAAATTTCGGCTTGGCAACATTCAGAATCGAATTCAGCAGTCTTTTTTAATTCGGAAAAGTCACGTTGCCCAAAACGGTTCATGAAATGTCGTTGAACTTGAAAATGTAAAATATAAAACACCAGTCTATTAAGTACCTACCACTTGTGTGTGGCAGCGTTTTGTGGCCCGTGTGCGGCGGGGCTTAATAAACAGTATCATCTACCTACGCAACAGCAGCAGTATGTCTAAGTATACGTTTATTTTTGCACTCGTAAAGTTTCTAAGGCTGGATCCTACCAACCAAAGAGTAACTTTTACTCGAGAGTATCTTCTACTTTTTCATAGACATTAGTGACACCCAGACTGAGCACCCAGATCAGATCACCTTTATTGAACTGTCAATTGTCATACAAGTTATCCCGGGATAGTAATTCTCGTATAACTTTTTGTTGGTAATATCCAGCCTAAGACGATTTGTAGCGTACTACTTCTACGTCATATTTGATTCTTATCTACATTGACTTGTAACAGAAAATACATGGGGGTATTTGGGGACAACATTGAATTAAATTGTAATCAATAAACTGAAATTACCGTTTCATCAGAGGGTGGTCTTTTGTTAATTAATCCTGTCCATCCTAGGTTTGCTGGAAGAGATCTCTTATTAGAGATACGCTCGCCTTTTTACATGTTTTTTCCATTATTAAGTGTCTCTATTCTGTTTTTGTGCAATAAAGTATAATGAAAGTAATGGTATAAAAGTGTGAAATAAAGTTGATATTAACCCTATACCTATATAATTTATTCTATGGTTGATATGATAAAATAGTTTACGTACAATTCAGCAATCTGCTGTCAACCCACTAACAGTCACTGGTTCCTCTAGCTATACTAAAGCGCCCTATAATTGGATAAAGCCAGTACCAAGGGTGACAGGAAAATCGGTTAACGACACCACCCCTAATGCCCTATAAGCGATGACACGTATCTAACATCACGAAACTATCACAGTTACACCGTACATAAATAGCGTACAGTCAAAAGATAAATTAGAAGCACATACCACACGTTTTCGACTTCATTCAAAGCAAACTCATCTGATTGATTATTATTTGATAAACATCTATTTATCGATAGCTCAGTTGAACGATTAATTTCCATGAAGCTGTAATTAAACGATCTAACGTTTTATCGAAAACCCATTTGACAGGATGTTCCGTTTCATCGAAACGATAAGATTCAAAGCTTATACCTAAGACTTGCGGGTATTGTAATTTCCTGTGGTCGAGGGCCCTACTAACCTGGATCCCAGATGTATCGTCATCTGCCGGCAGACTAGTTCCTTCTACTTTATATTTACTTTCACTTTACTTTACTTCGACGACCTCTGTGGGGCGCAGCGGACAACAAAAACCCCAGGTCTTGGATGTTTACGATGTTTGTGATGTTACTGTTTTTGGTTCCCACGATACAGGGTATCCTAGTGTTGGGCCAGAAGCAATGTATGTGCCTGTATGTAAATGTAAGTGTTAAGTAAAGTCCAATTGGTTACTCGATAAGGGTAAGGTTGTGTCGTGGGTGCATACTGCATATTGGTATAGGTGCAATTACATTAAAAAGTTATGCAAGATGACATTTTAATAGCTGACTATACATATTTTGGGGAATATCATGCTCTTATTATAGCCAGCTAATTATATGTCATTCTGCTAATACTGCACAGGTTCGGAGTAATGGCCGGATGGACAAACAACGGCAAAGTTATATTGTCAGTTTCAGTCAACGTCATTTTTATTTGGGCATCTCCAGTTCTCCAGAAACCAATTTAGGTTAAGGGTTACGGATCTAACTTCTTTATTGTGATCTGAATGCTCTTTTACATAGGTACACCTACTTCGCCATGTAAAGTTAGGGTCCTAATGCTAATTTAATTATACCGACCTTTCTATTGGAGTCAAGTGCCCGTTTGCTCTGATTCTTCTATATGCGTGTGTGTAGGCGCTAATTAGGTCTATCTACTGTAGTATATTCTACTCGTCTATGTTGTTAACAAAACAACAACTTTATATTAGTTTTTAAAGAAAAAATATCGTAAAAATCCATTTAAATGTTCAGCGAAAACTTACAAATGTCAATGAACCTGACCGAACCTTTAACTGGTGACATGGTATGGGGTCTCACAGGCCCACCATCATTACACCCTCTTCCCCGCGATACCTTGGGTCCATCCAGCGCCTCAGTAGCTTCGAGCTTAGCTGCGTCTACGCAGTAGAAGATGATAACTGCGTCGGACAGGCTCAAATCGGTAAGTTACATCGATGTTCGGCAGAAGTCTCACAGGCCCCATGTCATTACTTAAGTAATTTTTTTACGTAATTTTGCTGTATTGTGATCGTATTTTTTCAGTTACTAATTGCGGTTAAAGATTCTGGACCACAAACAAAGACTATAGTGAGGGACCCGGAAGGGATAACAGACTGTAAAATTACAGAATGGCTGGCACAGGAATACTAAACTGAAATTTTTGTATGCCCCAGATTGCGTGTAAAAAATAGCAAAGTTCACCTTCTGTCAGATTCGTGAAATTAGACTTTTGATTAGAGTTGCAAATTTTTTGTAGATTATTTTAGTATACTGCTGATTATGACTGAACTTTACAAGGTGTAAATGAATTAACGCAAAATGAGAAACTACTTTGTTAGGGACATCATTCTGAGCAACTTTCATTTTGTAACCGATTTGATCAGAGAAACTTTTTTTTCACTCCTCCATACAAATCAGCTGATCCACTCAGGCCAAAATGTACTGGAAAGTAAAAAAAAAAATCTGGTCCACTGCCTACCGGCCACCTTTACAATATCATCTGACCATCGGGCCGATGGTCTGCCAGCTGCTTTTTTCGCTATTACTTCATCATCATCATTATATATCGGCCTGTCCCTGTCAGGAAACCCACTGTTGAGTAAAAGACGCTGGCTGGCTTCAGCTGCCTTTTCAGAAGCATTGCTTGAATGAGGAAATCAGTATTTAGTAGCATTATTAGACCCCTGTTTGTTTGGCAAAGTTTTCATGCGCCGGCGGCGGCGGCGTCACTGAAATCAGCCTCAATACCTATTGACATCATCGCAAATGGCGACCCCATTAAGCGACACCATTACTGTAATGCAGCGTCTATAATGACGATAAAGACACCTGTAATTCTGACCTATTGTTCAGTACCCAATTCACTTGTGTCAAGACAAATGACCCGTCTTCACAAGTAACGCAATAGACTCATGCTGTGACAAATTAACGTGTACATCTCACGACATGTAGTCAGTATGGAGCGAGGTGTCTTCGTTAACTTGTTGTATTACAGTTAGTTGTTAAGAAATGTACTGACTGTGCCGAAATACCGAGTACTAGTTACTGTTGAACGATAGTAGCATACTCCTTGCATTACTATTAAATCTGTTTGTTTTGTATTGGCGTTACATATTGTTGAAAAGTATTATAAGTATTATTACTGGTAGGCACTAAGTACCATTCTTCGGGTATGTGAAACATAGTTTTTAAAAGACTTCGTTATCCCTAAGTTTCATCTGCTCTGTTGTCCATAGGACCAAATAATAATTAATCAATTCAAGTGAGCAGGTACCACGGAGTATGCCCCGCGCCTGCCACCTAGGACTTTCAAACGAAGACAATTCGCTTATAGTTACCACATAATTAGTCTACCCACACCACAGTACTTCACAGAACTCAGGACGACCTTGGAAGAAGCCAAGTTTTTAAAAAAAGTGGCCAAGTGCGAGTCGGACTAGCCCATGAAGGGTTCCGTAGTAGCATCATAACATAATACACCTGATACACATAGCCCAAATATCACTAACATTCTTCACCAGCAAATCATTACTTTGTTTTTCATAGTGTTTGTATGAATGACAAAGTTATCTTTGCGGTTTTAAAAAATGTTTTATATTTTAAAAACTGCTTATTTTATTTTGTTCAAACCAATTTTCGTTGAAAATGTGTATTGAGATACACAGCATATATTTTTTTAGATTTTTCACTCTCTTACTTTAAAAGTTAGAGCAGGGGGACACAATTTTTTATTTTTGCAATTCAAGTATAAAAATCGTAAAGCGGTTCACAGAATACATATACATACTAAGTTTCAACTGTGTAGTCCTAATAGTTTCGGAATAAAGTTGCTGTGACATACGGACGGACGGACAGACAGATAGACAGACGGACCGACAGACAGACAGACAGACAGACAGACAGACAGACAGACAGACAGACAGACAGACAGACAGACAGACAGACAGACAGACAGACAGACAGACAGACAGACAGACAGACAGACAGACAGACAGATAGACTTGACGAAACTATAAGGGTTCCTTGTTTCTCTACGGAACCTTAAAAAGATGTAGGATGAACCACTATTGACCTTTTCACACGTTTGCGTTTACACACACACATTCATATACATTCAAATTAGTCTTGTTGGTATCTGATAAGAAACTTATGGAACTGAACGTTTTTAAGACTGACTTTGGAAATCGGGCATTCCGAAGTTGGTTAGGTTAGCCCGTTAGCCCTGTCGGTTAGCCCTGTGGGTTAGCCCATTATATTTTTTCTAACTCTTCGGTTTGATTAAATAAAATCATAGAATAACATATACTCATCAATCCTGAATCACACACAATGACACATACAACTTTGTAGTTTGTCTATGTATTATATGCAAACAATGTTATGAAAATCTGTCACGTGCGGGTCGGAATCGCACACGAAGGTACCGCACTATCAATACAATACAAAACAATAACAAAAAATAAAATAAAAAAGATATTGCCCTCACGAGGTTTTGACTCACGACCTACGGATTGAGAGCCTACTTCATACCATAGAGTAACTTCTATACATATAGCTTCATACCGGCTGAGCTACCTCAACGAATGTAGGTTCACGCGAAATATACCATCATATTGAAATGCGTGGGTGTATCAAAATAAGTCTCTTGTATGGGGACCCCCTTTAATTTGTAATATCTCTCGTATTTCAGTATTTGTTGTTGTTGCGGCAACACATATACACACATTCTGTGAAAATTTTAAGTTTCTAGCTATTACGGTTCGTGCTCTAGGACCCCATGACGGACGGATGGACGGACGGACAGACGGACCGACGACGAACAGCGGAGCCTTAGTAATAGGGTCCCGTTGGCACCCTTCGGGTACGGTACCCTAATAACCTACAATTTCTATCCTTCAGCAAACATATCACTGGCCATCAATAGAATTGCACTATCATGAAAAGACCAACACTTCATTTGCTGGCCGACGATCAAGAGTTGAACTTCATATGTGCAGCACCTAACTTAGGAATCCTTGACTCCTTGAATTTTAGGAAATAAACATTACTTAGTTTATCCGACTTTATACTTCATTGCACACAAATCAATACATTATGACAATTAAAAATGGAAATGACATGTACAAAGGCGAGCTTATCTCTATCGAGGGATTTCTTCCAGCAAACCCATACTGATATAATGAAACAAAACTAGCAAAATGCAGCTTACGTGATCGAAATAATGACTTTGATGATGATCTTGTAAACCCAATCATAATCGCTTTCAATGTCAACTTGTATGATAGATGTCCGTACAGTGGTACAGAATCAACCTACAGATCATACTACTAACTGGAACAGCCAGGGAGCCAATTCTGATAGCACAATGACAGCTCAGTGACAGCGACACGACGACAACACTCAACTAGTATACATTTTTTTGGGTTTTGGAGTCGGTACCTTTTTTCAAAGTGGCCAACCCAGCTGTCGGAAGCTATCAAGCTGCTCTATTAGGCCCCTGAAACAGCTTTACGACTACTACCACCAAGTAGTGATAGCGGGACCACGGAGACAGAACACGGAGACGGGTAAAATAAAAACTACACTAATTGGCAGTCAATTTGTACCATAATTTGCCTGGAAATATACCCCAAACGTCAGCTAATGGATACCAAAAGTCGACCGTCGTCGTCGTCGTGTGATTGTCTCGGAGCGGGCAGTGTGGTAGCAGAATTGGTCCCCAGCCAAGTCCGTCGGTACCGGGGCGCCTGCGCATGTTTTTGCTCGTGGAAAGTGCAACTAGATTGTCCACAACTCCGTCACAAACCGGGACGGGATTGATGAAAGTAGCGGAATTGCATTTTTATTATTCTAAAATGATCAAAAAGTGTACAAAATTTAGTTTTGTTACCCGGCTACTAAAACATCAGAGTCTAAAGAGTATGAAACCTATAAGGTACCGGTTGACTTGACTAATGACTACTTAATGCAAGGATAATTAAAACAAAAAGTAAACTTTAGAAAAAACCGACTTCCACAAACCCTATTTGATTAGATTGAGTTTAATACAAACTGTAACCCCTTACCCCCCCCCCCTTGGGGAATTAATTTTGTCAAATCCCATCTCAGTGCTACCCCACGCTTCTAAGGAACCTCTGTACAAAGTTTCATGACTCTAGGTCCACCGGCTTAGGCTATGCGTTGCCTGCCCGCCAGCCACGCATTGTTTTTGTACCTAGTATTGAGCAGATCTGGTGGCCATATGTGGTCTTCATTAGCAGTTCCGCATCAAAATATTATGCTTACCATGTGCATTTGCACGAGTTATTATGAAAAACACAAAAATCACTATAGGTCTGCCTATAATATTTGAAGAGTTCCCTCGATTTCTCCAGGATCCCATCATCAGATCCTGACCTGGTGTCAATGAGACCAATGGGAAGGTAAACCCTTTCAAACAAAAAAATAATTTTCCAAATCGGTCCATCCGTCTAGGCGCTATCGGGGAACATACATAGAAAATAAAAAATAAAATAAAAAACAAATATCCGGACGAATTGTGAACCTCCTCCTTTGGGAAGTCGGTTAAAAACAGCAAGCAAGAGTTGGGAATTTGAATCAATTAATTTTAATGCTCTCTAGAGGGCGCCATATTGAATTGAGTATGTCTAATTTAAATATGGCGCAGGTTGTGGTAGCTCCCGGTATCTTACAGAAATATCATAGCGACAATTAAAAACATTCCCATTTCATCACTCTTACGATAGGAATCCGAGCTCTACATCTCGGTATTTGGACTGCTAGCATACTTCAAGAATAATTACAAAAATCTAGTTAGAGTAGTAGAGTTTCTAAAGTCAGCTGGTCTGTCGCATATCCCGTAAAGGGCCGTGCGTACGACGACCAAAGGAAATCACGGTCTAACACTTATTGCCATTTTCCTTTGCACCACAGAATGCTGCTCATTATAAAGCAGTTAGCCCCGGATACCCAATACCAACTCAAAAACTGACTGACACTCAAGTTCACGTCCGCAGGAGATTACCCACCGAAACCCTGTACGTGTCCCCCGGGTGGTGCTAAACGAACAACAAATTTTTGGCTGCCGTACATGTCCACACGACCTCACGGCACAACACAACCAGTCGTTTCACAAACAAATAAAATGTCTATTTCAGTAAAAGGTTCTTCTAAGAGCCAATTGACCAGAGACATTGGCCCATGCATACAAGTCTACGTAGCCCAATGGGTTAAAAGCCTTGACATAAACTTGTAATTAAATAATATGAAACGACTGTACTTATAATTAAGCCATACGACTAAATAAATAAGTTTTGTTAAGTAAGACTCTCTTTGAGCAGCTGTCTGTGTTCAAGATTCTAGGAATCTGTGATTCGATGCAATACAAGTATTCATTCGATGTACTCGCACGACTTACATGTTCTATGGCATCTCTGTGCAATACTTAACGTTTCTAGGATTCTAGGTACATATTTTCCGCTCTGCGTTAATATTTCAGTCAGTTCCAGTATTGCCTTTTAAATTTTTAAACTGGTGAATAAAGGGAAATAAGTAACATAATAGAAATTGTCATTGAAATAGCTGTGCGTACGCCGCCGACCCGACGACACAGAAAAAACTACTAAATTAGAACGACAACCAAGCCGAGGTTATACCAATCGTTGGTGTTTTAAAATGTTTCGTAGTCCGGTGTAGTCCGTGAAATTTTTCGACACAATAGGTGTGCCACCGGAGATTGTGATTGTGATAGACCAGGGAGCACTTATCCAATGGAGAGCGCATAGATACATTTCCCTTTGAAACACAACTCACCAATTTACGGGCGGCGCGGGGGACGAGGTAAGAGAGCTGTGATTGGTCACCCGCTGCGAAACTGTCTGGCGGGGCCCGTCATCGCACATAGGTTGCGTATGCGAACGTTTGTTGAATAAAACAAACGTTTGGCCATTTCATTCCCCCGCAGGCGCAGTCAATTGGATATATAGTCTCTGTGATAGACAGACGGACGGATATGACATATTATAGATAAATTCGCTTTGTAAACCCTAGTGCAATTCAGGAATAATGTAACAACTGCTATCTCTTATTTCCTAAAAAAGTGAGTTTTAGTCGCTGCCATAGAGTTGTAACGTATAAAATAAGTAATATGAGAAAATAAAACTAATACACTCAGTAACTGCAAGGATTTGCTATCAACGCCATCATTATGCGACATAAAAACAAATGAATAAGTGCACATTAATTCTACGTAGACGTAGAATCACCGATTAAATTATCAGAGAATTATTAACTTTATTATTTCCATGAGAAGTCATTAATTACATTACTCAATGTTTAATTCCATTATATCGGGCATAATTACTGGAGCGGCCAGTCTAGTCGTATTTCTGATAAATATTGATTAGTTATGTTATGATGACGGATTACGTAAAAGTTAACCTGAAGTCTGATTTATTCTATTAGAGAGTTAACTCACAACCGTTAGTGGTTATTTGTCACATAACCGTCACATAGTACTAAATATTCCAGTATCCAGTTAGTAAAAGTTAGTTAAATATAATGCTCTCAAACCTTACATACTGTCGAATTATTAAACTTATTGTTCCTAACGAAATATTCAGCTAGAGCGCCTGAAAACTTCAAAAGACATAACTTGTACTTATTGTTCCTAACGAAATATTCAGCTTGAGCGCCTGAAAACTTCAAAAGACATAACTTGTACTTATTGTTCCTAACGAAATATTCAGCTAGAGCGCCTGAAAACTTCAAAAGACATAACTTGTACTTATTGTTCCTAACGAAATATTCAGCTAGAGCGCCTGAAAACTTCAAAAGACATAACTTGTACTTATTGTTCCTAACGAAATATTCAGCTAGAGCGCCTGAAAACTTCAAAAGACATAACTTGTAATTATTGTTCCTAACGAAATATTCAGCTAGAGCGCCTGAAAACTTCAAAAGACATAACTTGTACTTATTGTTCCTAACGAAATATTCAGCTAGAGCGCCTGAAAACTTCAAAAGACATAACTTGTACTTTTTTGCCATCGAATTCCTATTTACACATTAGTTTGTGCAGGCCTTGGTTATTTTTGAGACACCACCATTTGTATTACACACAGAATAACAAAACAGTATGAATTTTGATGACATTATGTAACGATAATACGTTCAATTTCTCGTCTTTCCGTTCTGAATCTCTATTTTTGTTACGTTCTGTTATGTGTGTTCTCGAATGTGTAATTGGACCGTGAACTAAGGAAGTGGCTATTAGCCATGACATTATACTTAGATGGGACGGTGGCTGGAGTAACTGAGAATACTCAAGTATATATTTACAAACCGTCTTAAAGCAGCAAGGATTACAGATTACATTAGTATAAAGTAAGAACCGTGAACATGAATCGTACGTTAGTCTATTCAAGTGTTTCAAGATGTGTAATCTTTATCTTGATGTACAGTTCGCGACGACACGCTAACTAAAATCAGACCAAGACACACCTAAACTGTGACTGGATTTTAGGATATAGCATAGAAAATACCACGCTTGGTTATAGGGGGGAGAAGGGGGGCTTAGGTAATCCACACATAGTTAAAATCCTCTAGTAAAAATTTAGGTCACGAAGTATAGGGAGGGACGTTCCCTTAACTAACTAACGACTCTATCGAATCCCCTATTGCTAGAAGAAGACTTGATTGATCGACTTTTAGTTATTTTATTTTATTACCTTACAGTACTAGGCCATTGTTTTGGCACGTCGGGTCTCGTCTCGCTCTCTCTCTCTCTCTCTCTCTTTCTCTCTCTCTCTCTCCCGTCAAGTCAAACGTCAATCACGACGAACGACGCGCGAACGGAACGTGCCAAAACAATGGCCTAGTCCTAGTACTGCAGAGAGCACTTATAACTTGTTTTATGTGTACTATTATCTCTTCTGTGTTTATGTACAAGGTGCGAATGTTGAATGACCATATTTTAGTGCGAGTTACAGGAAATGTTTTAAAAGGACCGAATAATGCTGTCTGGGAATTCAACAAGGCGTGTTTGAGCGTGTATCTTAATGATACCTACCTACTATTGATATTGAATCCTTGAAAGAATTATAGTCCAAGTAAGTAAAATGTACTTAAAATATTGTATAGGTATACAATTTCTTATCTCCAAGGTTGTTGTTGTGAAAATATCGCAGAAAGTTTTTAACAAAAGAACATTAAAAATAAACCAAGCTCGTGTCAGTGTCGTGTATTGTAATATTTTTGTACCCAAACTATTACGGTCGCTTAATAGTTATAGATTATACAAATAATTTTATATTTTGTTTTCGTGTATCTTTTACTTAGATTAGCTGTACTTAATCTACATCGCTAAAAAGGTTAGAGTACGGACCGAATTATGAAACTATATACAAGTACTGTCAGTTGACTCTCTCTCGAAAAATTACTTTTAGCGGTACTTTATTCGAGCTTGCGCATCCGGTCGTAGGGCACCTGAAGTAGATTTCTGCCGTATGGGCCTATTAGGCTACGCTGTCGGCAGGGCCTTGTCTGACTCACTGTCTCTTTCTAGTCGTTGTATCATGAGTGAGACGTCTATACAAATCGTGCCCTGCCGACAGCATAATGTAATCAGCTCTTTACACCTGTTCTTAGACCTAAGAATTCTGCACCTGCATTAATTAGTAAAACCAAATATGCCATTTTACTGCCACTGCCTGCAGTCACTACATTGGGTAGCTTTGCGCTTTATAGCATCGGGCCCCTGCGTGTGTTGTTTCGTGCATTGCATTGTACTCGTATTGTATCAGCTAGCTGGGTCCCGATTCTCTTTATCCTTTATCCTATTTGATTAATACGATGGTCACAACAAAGGCCGTATATTTGGCAGTCAGTCTACAAACAAAATAGACGCCGCCAACAAGCCAAACACTACATTTTGTACCCTTGGAAGCATCTCCCACCTCCACCCAACCTTATTCATTCTTGAAGATGATGATGATGATGTTGATGATTCTTCATGATATTATAGAGGCAAGCGCGGGGGTGCACGTCAAGGGCGTAGATTTCTACATAAAACCACATGGCTGGTCCGGCCTTCTTTTTTGCTGCTGTGTCAGTCCTCTTCCCTCCTCTCGCCATACTGAGGCGAGAGGATCGATATGCTATCCCTAAGCGTTTTTCATAGGGGTATAGGGTCCCTTTATGAATGGTGCACGCATGGCCGCTCAGAACGGACGCTGCGGTCCACTGCGCTTGCGCACACATCTCTCATCGAGTAACTCTTTGTCTAATGATCTATAATAATAATAATTATTATTATTATTATTATAACCAGCGTTTCCCTATCACTTGTATCATCTTATATGTAGCTTTTCACTATTTGCTAAAAAGACGACATTATAGCGTGTGTAAGTTTCAAGTTTTAACTATACTTTAGTGGTCAAAAGATAAGAGGCAACATAACAGATGTCAATCAGCCTGTTATTAAGGGGATATTGCTTTTAAATATCGATTAATCAAAAGAATCGATACACCCTTTAAACACATATATGATGTGAAAGATGTCTAACTTTTTATTCTACAACCAATAATATCCCTAAGTGCGGATAGCAGTGATGACGATGAAAACTCTTCTGTTAGTTCAACTGAATAAACAATTCTTTCCGGTAACATACCTAGTGTTTAAAAAGTTTTTATAAGGTTTTAGGTTAGCTGTCATGTTGCTTCTAAATCTACTATACTTAGTTTATAGATTTGTTAGAGTGACAACCATTATGAATTTTCCATCATTCTTTTCAATACATCAGTCACTAGCATTGTCTCACTTTAAGGCATCTGCGACCTACTTTACTATTACTTAGTACTAGTAGTGCCTGTAGCAGATAATGACCTCCAACGCCATTGATAAATATTCTAATGTCCTATTGTCTTCAAAAGCCGGGTGCAGAGTCGTCACGCTAAATTCACAGAAGGTTTTGATAGTTATTTTAAATAGGTCGTAGTACAATCCATTTAGTACAGATGTTTCTACTCTTCATTTCATTAGTAGACCCCAGTTTCACGAAACATTTTTAGGGTTCCGTACCCGAAGGGTGCCAAACGGGACCCTATTACTGAGACTTCGCTGTCTGTCCGTCCGTCCGTCCGTCTGTCTGTCACCAGACATTTATCTCATGAACCATGGTAGCTAGACAGTTGAAATTTTCACAGATGATGTATTTCTGTTGCCGCTATAACAACAAATACTAAAAATCTAAAGAAATTTAATATTATATCCCATACAACAAACGTGATTTTTTTGCTCATTTTTGCTCGATATTGATAATAGTAGCAGGTAGACGCTTAAAATGTTCACAATATACATATTGAGTATATTATTTACTTAAATAATTAAATTAAAATTAAATTAATATTTAGGGGGGGCTCCCATACATATTTTTTTCGTGGTGTTTCATAGATAATGGTAATACCCTTCGTGCGCGAGTCCGACTCGCACTTGGCCGGTTATTTTTATTTAAGCAAATGCTTAGCAACTGGAACAAATGACTATCCTATAAGATTCTCGCGATTAAATTAAATTTCAAAATTGTTTCGCGAAACTCGGGTTTGCAGGAGTGAGTAGGTACCTACCTGCCTAGGTACATTATTTGTCCTTCTTGTGGGATTGTAGAGTTGCTGAAAAGTGTCTAATAAATTGATATCCTGAGCCTCGGACAAAATCTAAATGAGCGACTAAAATGTAATGCAGTTTTGATGACCTCTGTGGCGCAGCAGTTGCGCATCTGCCCACCATGCGAGAGGTCCCGGGTTCGAATCGCGGCTGGGGACAAAAAAAACCCCAGGTTTTGGATGTTTACATGTTTGTGATGTCGCTGTTTCTGGTTCCCACGACACAGGGTATCCTAGTGTGGGGCCAGAAGCAATTTATGCAGCCTGTAGGTATAAATGTTTATGTGTTTAGCTATTTGTAGCTCAATTCTCTTCTGACAGGTATTGTAACTGTCAAACTGTCAATAGCAATTTATCTGGTAGCCTGCGGAATCGGCTTTGTTTGCAAACAATTAAATCTTTTTGTCTTGACTAAAGTAAGTATCCCTCAACCTTAATGGAATGCTAAAGTAATAGTGCATTGTGATGTGACATGTGACTGACGAACGGCTGACGGACCGATCTGATGACCTTATTAGCTAGTCTCATTAACTGCTAAGATCTACATAATGTGTGCCAATTCAACTACCGACGAGCGAGATGGATTTCGCAGTTGATTCATCTTTAATTTTATCTCATCAATAAACAACCAGCCACATTTACTGCTGTGTATATGCCTCTTCTTTACCACCATTGACTCCATTTACTCAGCAAAGGTACCGCAAATGCCTACCGAATGTCCGTCTATCTGGCTGGTAATCTGCCCACTTGACGTCTTGCCATTCGGTTACTGCTTTGGTCCATCTTCTCTCATAATTTCTCCTTGCTTAAAGTCCTGCCCACCCCAACTTTGTCTCGTGATTCGCTTGCTGATAGTATTTGAAGTGAACCTTATTGATAGGGTTTTTATCGGATTTATTGGATTGGAACGGGCCTTGAGGCTAACTATAGGGATTTATAATTGAATTTATTCAAATGATCTGTAATGATTTCCAGAATTAGAAAAGACCAGGATTTTTCAGTTTTAATTTTTCAAGGCAAATCGTCTTACATCTGTCGGCGGCCGATCGTAGGATTGGGCACATCATGATATGCCCAAACGTGAAATATCAAGAAATGAAACGATAAAATCTCTTAAGGCAAACACTGCGGTAGCTTAGGTGAAGACTAAAGGGGGCGAGCGCAGCGAAACCCCCGAATAGTCTTCGTGTTCGTGTGACATGTATATAACACAAAAAACATCACGTAGTGCTGAATAAAAATGTTTTTAAAAATACATGTTTTCGGTAAAACCCGCCACATCCTGATGTGCCCAGTAATTGCTTGGGCATAGGTATCATGAAATGGCGGGGAACATGACGGCACATCATGATGTGCCCGATTCTACTATCGGCCGCCGCCGACATATCTAATGATTCAAAGGTCACACTGTCCGAGATGTCATCAATCGATAAAAAACGAGACAGCACATTTAATTAATTGCATTTATTTATGTGCATTGGATTAAAATATATTTAACGTTATCAACATATTCATCTCACTTCATCTTGAATTGCTAAACCTAAAAATGACTACATTTTGATGACAGTGGGACAGATGAGTAGGTACATGAAACTGTTTTAATTATTTAGTTATTTAGTAAATTATTTATTTATTAAGTAAAAAATTACACTTAGGAGTAGACTATACGAAAAGGCATTGCAGGTTTTCAGAATTCAAATTTTGATGTGTCCATGGTTCATAAACTAGGAACATCCTGTGTCGTGGTAATTGCAATGTAGTAAATCCCTTAGATATGGTTGCAATCGTTTACTAGTAGATACTGTGCTTAAGTGCCTACGTAAATCACTAGGAAAATTTAACACTCTCTTAATTGACATGGAGCTGGTGCCTCGCCAATCGCCATAGATCTGGGATATTAATTATACTGCATTAATTGCTTTAGCGTCACCTGGGCGGCGGCTTTAGCGTCACCTGGGCGGCGGCTTTAGCGTCACCTGGGCGGCGGCTTTAGCGTCACCTTGTCGGCGGCTTTAGCGTCACCTGGGCGGCGGCTTTAGCGTCACCTGGGCGGCGGCTTTAGCGTCACCTGGGCGGCGGCTTTAGCGTCACCTGGGCGGCGGCTTTAGCGTCACCTGGGCGGCGGCTTTAGCGTCACCTGGGCGGCGGCTTTAGCGTCACCTGGGCGGCGGCTTTAGCGTTACCTGGGCGGCGGCTTTCTTGATCGATCGCTAAAGTACAAGATGCAGTATATGGATCAACGGCTAACATATATCGGTTGATCGCTGCCAGTTTCCAACAGCCACTCATTGTTTGACGGGTTCTTCAGTATGGGTACGGGTAATTCCTGATTCGCTAGGGAAAAGACAGCGTCGGACATTTTAGCGGTTGTATAAATGAGTAGGAGGCTGTGTATTCGGCGAAGTAGCTCGTAGGATTACATTACTAAATCATCAACACAAATCTAATAAACTGGCCTCAGGGTTAACATTATAATATGATTGAGGGTAATTGACACTTTGCGACATGTCGAGAGCCGATTAGATCGCTCGAATGGACGTGATCATCGAGCGCTTTGGGAATCGATTTGGAAATCGATTGCGTACCGATATTGCTGCGGGCGTTAATAACTGCGAATTTTATAACTTAAATTGACTTATGGGTTGAGAAATGGACCGCATGTATTTTTATAGCGGCAACAGAGAGCAACCGTGCGAGATTGTAATTGGTCTATCTTGTCACGGTCCAACGGCTGTGACTGTCTGTGATGTCACGTGACGTCAGAGTGAAAGTGCCGAATCACGCCATCAATCTGAAACACTTTCAACGCAATCAATTGTAATTCCATTGCAATCCTTTGGAACGATTTCACCAGCGAGCTAGACCTGGAAGTAAGTGCATAATATATTCAGGTGGAGTTCTCCATACACTGGTTACAATGTAAGGCTAGCTATGCACACAAATTAGCAGTGTGCGGATGCGGAGGCTTCCGTTTAACTTTGTATGAAACTATGAAGGCAGTTTCTAGTCACGCTCAATTAATTATTAAAGGCACAATTAAAGGTCTCTTTAAAAATATAAATAAAGCAGTATGTATTTGCGTTGTAAAACGTTGTGTGTTTAGCGTCAGAGCGGTTATTTTTGGATCACTCGAAATGTATCAGTGTGTGGGGTTTTACAGCAGACAGCTGCGTAATTGCATTAATAAAGAAGGATAAAAATGCTTCGTTCTCGATTCCATAGTTTTTAGGTTGAATATTAGCAAATAGAAACATCCCTTTTGCTTACTCATCTGTATGTCTAGCTTTAAATATACAAAAGAAAAAATAATTATTATAACCAAGATATAACTGCAGCATGAAGTATACCCAGGTAATACATATATCGAAGCCTGTCGTTAGGTTAAAGATAGTATGACTTAATATGTAACTGGTTAACATGGGGGGAAACGAGTTCAGAAAGCTAATTGCTACATAATAATTGAAACAAAAAGTAAACTTTAGAAAAAACCGACTTCCACAAACCCTATTTGATTAGATTGAGTTTAATACAAACTGTAACCCCTTATCCCCCCACCCTTGGGGAATTAATTTTGTCAAATCCCATCTCAGTACTACCCCACGCTACTAAGGAACCTCTGTACAAAGTTTCATGGCTCTAGGTCCACCGGTTTAGGCTATGCGTTGCCTGCCCGTCAGCCACGCATTGTATTTGTACCTAGTATTGAGCAGATCTGGTGGCCATATGTGGTCTTCATCAGCAGTTCTGCATCACAATATTATGCTTACCATGTGCATTTGCACGAGTTATTATGAAAAACACAAAAATCACTATAGGTATAATATTTGAAGAGTTCCCTCAATTTCTCCAGGATCCCATCATCAGATCCTAACCTGGTGTCAATGGGACCACCCTTGAGGTATTACCTATACGCCGAAAAAAGATTTGTTCAAATCGGTTCATAATTGGCGGAGTTATCGCGTAACAAACATAGAAAAAAAAAAATAAAAAAAAAAAAAACATACGGGTCGAATTGAGAACCTCCTCCTTTTTTGAAGTCGGTTGAAAATATATTGATTACTATACCCTACCTATTATAATAATGACAGTTCCGATGTTACCGCTTTTTGGTAGAGTGATGGGTCAAGAATGATTTAGATCATTCTAATGTCTCAATATAGGTAGAATGATATTGATAGAAATGATAATAAAGCTAGTAGTGCTAGTGCATATAGCTTGTTCAAACTGAAATGACGAGCGATGAATTCTTTGTTTGCGAATAATAGGAATGAAAAATTAAGTATTTGCAATAGAATAGCTCACAAGAAGTGAAATACACATGAAAAAGGCACCCCTAATTTATTTGTGAAGCGCCTTAATACCTACAAAAGCTGCTTATTTTTTAACCGACTTCCCAAAGGAGGAGGTTTACAATTCGTCCGGATATTTGTTTTTTTTTTTTTTTTTTTTTTATGTATGTTCCCCGATAGCGCCTAGACGGATGGACCGATTTGGAAAATTATTTTTTTGTTTGAAAGGGTTTACCTTCCCATTGGTCCCATTGACACCAGGTCAGGATCTGATGATGGGATCCTGGAGAAATCGAGGGAACTCTTCAAATATTATAGGCAGACCTATAGTGATTTTTGTGTTTTTCATAATAACTCGTGCAAATGCACATGGTAAGCATAATATTGTGATGCGGAACTGCTCATGAAGACCACATATGGCCACCAGATCTGCTCAATACTAGGTACAAATACAATGCGTGGCTGGCGGGCAGGCAACGCATAGCCTAAGCCGGTGGACCTAGAGCCATGAAACTTTGTACAGAGGTTCCTTAGTAGCGTGGGGTAGCACTGTGATGGGATTTGACAAAATTAATTCCCCAAGGGGGGGGGTAAGGGGTTACAGTTTGTATTAAACTCAATCTAATCAAATAGGGTTTGTGGAAGTCGGTTTTTTCTAAAGTTTACTTTTTGTTTCAATTATGTTGCAAAGTTATTGTTGTTAATTAGCAGGCAATGTGTTTGTCAATACAAGAGAGTTTGTGTATGAACAATTGAATACTTTCGCAAATGAAATCACATTCCCCAAAATATAGTCAACAAATTAAATTGCATCCTCTTGGCGAACCGCTGTCTATGGATAGAGAATTTGGCTTTGCGTGCGTAGGACTTGTAGCATAGTTTACGTATGTTTGGAGTTTGCGGCAGACGGCAAACGTGTGGATCCAGCATCAAAATGTACGTTTGTTTCTTTATTGCTACAGATCTGAGCAGCCGCGCCGGCCGCCCAGCCCCGATGTCGTGTCCTCCTCATCATCCTCATCAGCGGTCGCTGGCAGCAGCATGAACCGAGAGAACGTCTCCAACAAGATAGCAGCGGGCATGGACCGCTGGCACAACACATTCGAGGACATCATGAGCCTCAGCTCGAATAACAACCAAGTGTTCAAGGACCACTATTGGGTGAGTTGACGCCCGGATGCACTGCACTGTCACTGTCATGTGACGTCATGATGTTGGCCAAGAATATTTGTGTGAAAGCAGGAGAGTGTATAGTGAGTTTGTATGGGAATCACTCGATATCCGTACATCGAAAGTGCGAGAATCATACCCCAGCTAAGTGGATACTGCAGTTCAGTTATGATTATGGTATTTGTACTTTGGAAACGAAAACTTTTGAATGCAGTAAATCCCACAGATCTGTTGCAATATTTAAACAATAAAATAAGTAGTCTTATTTCAATGTTTTATTAGAATCGTCGTAATCAACATGGTATTCGTGAAAATGGAAGAGAAACTAAAATTATTGCAGGATTTCCATTATAAAGTCTCCCAACTACCAAGAGAAGAGAAAGCACTTTACCATAGTGTTTATGACACAAGAAACAGATAATTTTTATTAACAATAAGAAAAACTTGTGGCATTCGTGGTAAGAAAGTTTTTCTGTGGTTTATGGGCGTTTGTATTGATGCAACTCATGCGCAGATGTCTTCCTGCTATCACATCTCTGCTGTAAGATGCAATAAATTATCCGCTTTAAGACGATTGTCCAGCAAAATGCCCATCTTTAAAAAGTTATTCCAGCAGTTTGAGATATTTCCTGAATCCAGAATAATTAAACTACGGTTATAAAACCGTCCCTTGGGTAAAAAAAATGAGTTTGAAAACATCATAAATATCATAATGCCATTGGATACTATATGAAAAATAAAATAATCTAATAGCTGTTTTTAGGGTACCGTACCCGAAGGGTGCCAAACGGGACCCTATTACTGAGACTTCGCTGTCCGTCTGTCCGTCTGACCGTCCGTCCGTCCGTCCGTCCGTCCGTCCTGTCTGTCACCGGGTCCGTCTGCACGAACCGTAATAGCTAGAAAGCTGAAATTATCACAGAATATGTATATCTGTTGCCGCACCAACCACAAATACTGAAATACGAGAGATATTGCAAATTAAAGGGGGCCCCGATACAAGAGACGTGTTTAGATACACTTACGCATTTCAAAATGGAGATCTTGACTGAAACTGTTTATTTATTGTCATAGCAACCATGTCATAGACACATATACTACACATTTAAATATGATAGCATATTTCGCGTCAACCCACATGGTTGTGGTTAGCCGGTGCGGTATGATGTAGACTCTCAATCCGGAGGTCGTCTGTTCAAATCTCGTGAAGGCATAAACTTTTTAAATTTTCTTTTTGTTTATTTTTTTATTGTTTTGAGTGCTTTTGATTTGTTGTACGATGGTACGGTACCCTTCGTGTGCGATACCGACCCGCACTTAACCGATTATTTTTTTACCTAAAACGAGTTATTCCAGGAGTTCTACAAGGAACGCTGGTATGTTTCTTATGTATAAAAATCGCTAATCAAAATACTTATCTAAAATTTTATAGTGTTTAACATTTTAGAAATCATCAGCGGTTATTGTGTAATTTGCAAAAGACACACTTTTTTGCACTTTTCTGTCGCAGCGATGGACACCTATAAATATATACTTTATTTTATCATATATTTCTTTTATAATTTCAACCACCACAAATCCAGTGGCTAATTTTAACGATACCGGGCGCCTTAACTTACAATGTTAAATAATACAGATGTTTGCATCATAAAAAAAAAGGTTTTTTTGTAGCTTTTTGGAACCGGAGCTGTCCATCATACAGGACTAATCCAAAATCTAAAATTTTAATAAGATTCTAAAGATGAATCTTTTTTTTGTATAAGAATGTTGTGATTATTTAACTACCCTGTCATGTAATATTTTTTCAATGCTTTATTATTCAAATACCAACAGAAAAGCATAGGTATAATATCGATTTTTCAGTAATTTTATGGTAGTCTGTCGATTTTTGAGTTTTTGATTGTCGAATCTAGCTGACGAAAGTATAGCAAAAAGATATCGGCATGAAAATAGGCAACATTGATGTTGCTATATTAAGTTTTCAAATAAATCCTGTCTCTACATTCATGTGCCAGGTTCCATGTACTGCTATTACATAGTATGAGCACGTCACTCACTTCCTTATCGCGACGGAAGTAAGCTCATCATTGCCATTCGAATCATGCCATAGGTTTTCTATACAGACGTAACCGACACACACACCCCACTGATTTATTTTAGACTTTGGCACCCATAGATGCAGGGTCTATTACCCGTCGCAGTGAAAGCTCGGAAAGTAATTTAATCGTGCCTAATATAGTAGTTACTTAAGTATAGCGATGCCGATTCGGTAGTGTTTAATCCATATGATATGATCATGCATGGTGCCGTTGTTGTGGCCGTGACGTGACTAGCAGATCAATGTTGCCGATTTGTCAAAACTGATGTGACTTTAATTGAATATTTTATAATCCTCAAGATTTGTGTTAGCTTGTTTTTGTTATCCCGGCCTTCCACTGCGAACGGAACGGACTCCGTACGGAGTCCGTTTAACTCGCATTGGCGAAGTGCTTCCACTGAAAAAGAGTTATTTTGTATGCAGTCCGGTCCGCAGAACTCGCTGGCTTCGCTTCCGCTCATTATTACCCTTATTAGAGTTCCGTACCCGAAGGGTGCCAAACGGGACCCTATTACTAAGCCTCCGTTGTCCGTCTGTCCGTCCGTCCGTCTATCCGTCTATCTATCTTCAGCACGAACCGTAATAGCTAGAAAGTTGAAATTTTCACAGAATGTGTATATCTGTTGTCGCTCCACCAACAAATACTGAAATACACGATATAGTGAAAAAATAAAGGTGTCTTCATACAAGAAACGTATTTTTTTGTACTTTTGTTTCAATAATGGTGAGGAACGCTCAGTGTGAGAATCCGACTCGCACTTGGCTGATTATTTAGTGAATAGGCCGGCGTTAGGGTTGAAAATATTTTGATTGAACATTTTCATAATTAACCGTATGTACCGTACGAAGAGTCTTATGATATCCTCGCCTTTATTTTATCAAAGTTTTCACAGACTGTGATATCGTTTATTATAATTTTTTAGGGTTCCGATCCTTAAAAATAAAAAAATAAACCCGTATAGGATTACTTATTACTTTGTTGTCCGTCCGTCCGTCTGTCCATCTGTCCGTCTGTCTGTGTGTTTGTCCGTGTAAAATAAAACTGAAATCTCAGCATAGAATAAATTAGTTTCTTAGTACCGCTGTTGGGGTGATCAGAACAAAAAAGTGAAACTTAATATTTGCTGAGTTACTGAACAGAAAATAGTTTCTCTCCACCAAGGAATAGATGTCATACTTGTAAATGTAATACAGATACCATAGATGTGACTGTAAGCTAACGCATTAGCAATAAATGCATGTAGTTATGTGCGATTACATAAATAGAAAACATTTCCGAGTTTCAGTACAGGAATTTGCATGTTACGTGAGTGCACGTAATTATGGTGTATTATTTTATGTGTAATGTAGGTGTCGCGACCAGTTTTCTTCCAGTAAAGATAGGTTGAGAATATTTGTAGGCCGTTTGTTTTTGTTGATAAATGTTACAGCATGTTAGTTTTATTTGCCTATATTTATACAATCAGGTTTTTTGTTAGTTTCAGTTCATAAAGTAAAGAGTCAGTAATTTTTGTCACATCCGTCGACAGGGATGTAGGCGTAGGCGATACAGTGTGTATTGTTGCCTCTAGCAATCTCATGAACCAATGGGGATGTCAATTGCGAGAATTTTAGCCCTTAGCTAGAATGTATGTTGCACTAAGTCTAGATTACGTACTTGTTACGTGCTACAACGCTATAGCCTAGTATGCTAAATTGTAGTACCTAATACTTTACTACGTACCTACTACTACTACTGTTCTTGGCGTACCAACCAACATCCTCCAACTTCTTCTTTCCAAGACATTTCGCGTTAGCTGTACCCTGAGGATTTTACAAAAACAAAACAAATGAGTTCCTACTTAGAGAGCAGGGAGCACTTATCCAGTGGAGAGCGCATACATTTTCCTTTGAAACACAACTCACCAATTTACGGGCGGCGGGGGACGAGGTAAACCGCTTATTTCATTACGCTGTCGGCAGGGCACGATTTGAATAGACGTCTCACTCTGATGGAACGACTAGAAAGAGACAGTGAGTCAGACAGGGCCCTGCCGACAGCGTAGTCTAATAGGCGCGTAAGAGAGGTGTGATTAGTCAGCCGCTGCGAAACTGGCGGCCCGTCATCGTACATAGGTTGCGTATGCGAAGCTTTGTTGAATACAACAAACGTTTGGCGAGCCGCATTCCCACGCAGGCGCAGTCAATTGGATATATAGTCTCTGAGAGCCATCGTCACGCTTTTTTCCATATGGAGTGGAAGATACGCAGTAGATTCTACCGCATTACATTACACAGATTTTCACTTACGACATTTCGCCAGAATGTCCAGAAGAATCCTCTCGCTGTAAATTATCTTTACATCAGACGGTTACGCGACTAATCACTGTGTTTAACCTATCATGAATAACCCGGCAAAACATAGTAGCCTTCTCACGATAATTATGTAGATACCGTCACTAACTCACTGTACCCGTGTAAGAACTGTGTGGATGGTATATTCGGAGATTAGACATCTATTCTTTGTTTGTAAATAAGACTGTTTTGATGGTAGGTAAAGAAAATGTAAAGTTACATCTAAATTGAGGGAGTATCATAATGTCGCAAATGTTGCGCATGGGACTTAGGACGGACGGGTTAAAGATAAGTGGTACCTATTGTGGTGTTTTGATTATGTTTCAGGTTTTTTGCCTCCTAAAAAATAATATTAACATACTTAAAGATACACCTGCGAATACTGCATTTGGTTTTTGTGGAGTGGAGGATTAACATTTTGTCATCATCGATCAGGCAGGTATCTACAACTAAAACCAACAAAGAGGATACCTAAATATTTATGAGTTTTATCGCCCGGTTGTACCAACAGTTGCATCTTATGTATACACACGGAAATAACACGTCTTCTAACGAGCGATTCACACGTCCTCGCCCAAGTTCAAACATAATTGAAGACAATTAACCAGCATTTAGAGAGATTCGATAATATCGTACTGTTGCTCATACACTCTTTATTAATCTGTGCTCATACACACAAACACAGTGAAACAAAATGACGTCAGGTTATAGTCATTGACCAATACTCGTATGAAATGATATTGAATCTTTCTATTTTGTTTAATTCGTCTTGTAATGTAGTATGAAGCCAATTACAGAGGCGTCACAACTTAACTAAAGATAATTAAAAGCCATCTTGATACATGCAAAGTATTTCCCTTTACTTTGTATGTCTTTGAGAATACAATTGACGAACAAATCATAGGTAATTAAGGTTTTCATTGTTACATAAATAATTATTTACATTCTCTACGTCGTTTAGATACCTACTTAAGTATCTAAAACTTATTTGTAGAACGATTACATTACCTACTTAAGTCGAGTTATGAACAGAAGATAGACACAACTGCAGGAACTAGCTTAATTTCATGAAACTTAACTAAGGAGAAGAGGTCATATCTATTAGCCATAATCGCAATTATCATATCTGTTTAGAGACTGTAATAATCATTTACTAATTATAAATTAATTAAACTCGTTTCCATGGTCCCTGGTTAGTGGTTTATACACTATGCTAGTGTGGTCTCAGAAGCAAATGTATGTGCCTAAATATAGATGTATAAATATCGTTGCGTCCACCACAAGCCCCAGCGTCCTCAAGTAAGCAGGTACAAAACCGTGGTCACTGCTGTGGTCACTGCAGTGTACTAAACAGTCGTCCTGAGCAGCCGGTTTGTTATTGTCATTGTTCTTCATGACACCGGACTATGTAGTCTGCCAGCTAATCTTTGAAAGCCCTTTTGGTATCCACTTGGTTAGAGTCCAGTCCAAATGGCGCGACCTGAGAAATGTGTTCGTTGACTGCTTCTATCCGTATAAGACCGTGACCGTGTCGAGGTGTGAGGCGTGTCCATGTAAGTTTTGTCAGTGTAGGTAGAGTATTATTGTCAAGTAGTCTATCGGCCCCCTGCACACACTCGCAAATACTCGCAATTCTCAGGCCTCGCCCTCTTGCCTCCAAAACGAACCTCACGAACATCTTTGGTAGGTTGGTAAGCTGCTACGTCTGCTACTTATACAGCTTTCATCTTCTCTTCTCGCCTTGATTGCTTTCTTTTCTGGGTTTGAGGAAAATTTAACAATTTTGTTATGTTGTTTCAGGCACAGAATAGTTTTGACGAGCTCCGCCGATATGTCAAGCAGGGCAGTGACTTCAGCAAGGAGCTGGCAACTATTCTTCAGGAAAGGTAACTACAAAATACTAATCTAGATTATCTAGCTAGAGGTATGGATGACAAAATTAATGATGAAGTACTTTTAGAAGTAAGTTTTAGGCTTTCCTGTCCGTATAAAGATCACAGTGGGGTGTATTGTTGGGTTCACATGCGAATGAAGTTGTGTCCAAAAGAGATATTCAATACTCTATTTTTGGGTGACCGGGCCCAGCCCATACTTGTAGGATGTAGATAAAAAAATAGGTAGTACTATTTCCCTCATTCGTGAGCCCATTCGTGCATGAATCTAGCTCAGCCGCAATAGCTACGATTACGGGTATAGAATACCTGAGATAAGCAATCTTATCGATAGTCCGTCAACGTTGACTTTCTACAGACAATGCAGCTATTGTAGAGTCGCCACTCGTAGTCGCACCCATCCGAGGGATCCTCGAAATGAACAGTTTCGTAGAATTTGGCCATGGCGTTCGCGTTGCCATGAAGGCAGTCAATCTAACAAACAAATAGCTTTTGGTTCCCACGACATGGTATCCCAGTGTGGGGCCAGAAGCAAACTAAACAAACAAATGACAATCGCTGTTTTTGGTCAACAAGCCGTGTATACGTAAATGCTCAGAAATGTTTATAGTATCTATAAATTCGATACCGAGATATTTCGCACTACCATTGGGTTTTGGTACACATTCAAACAGCAGCGGTCGGTCGGTCCAATCGGCATTCAGATATTGCCAACCTTGATTGATATTAGTTATTCACATTTCATTATTGCACACAATACCTATAATTTATACAGTTACTTTAAAAATACACCCGTCGAACTTATCTCTAAAGAATGATTTCTTCCAGCAAATCAGTTATTTATTGATTTGATTAGGACAGGTGGGTAGGTAGACAGCAGATTCGTTGGTGAGCCAACTACGCTAAACGTTGGCGTGGGCATACAATTACTAAGGTTTCCTTGAATTTTCCGGCGGCATTGTATAATGGTGACGAAACTAACAAAGTCAACATGAATCATACATAAGCGAATGCGATTATCTTGCATTTGTTCCCATCGTTTGTTGTAAGTAATTACTCTTAAGTTTGATAGAATACTGGTACATATTAACTACAACTGAGATCTTCTGTGGTACCTCTAGTGATGTATGGTACCTACTTACCTACAGAACACACACCGTATTTGTCACCGGGTGGCGGGTCGGGGTAGCGAGCGGGACGGTTGTAATGTTGTTGTAGTAGCAATATCGTCAAATTTTGCCATTTCTGGCCATATCATGTAATGGCCAGAAATTAATGAAAACATGTATTTTTCAAAACATTTTTATTCAGCACTTCGTGATGTTTTTGTGTTATACATTTCAAACTAACACGAAGACTATTCGGGGGCTTCGCTGCACTCGCCTCCTTTAGTCTACACCTAAGCTACCGCAGTGATTACCCTAAAATATTTCAACGATTTATGATATTTCACGTTTGGCCATATCGTGATATGGCCTATTCGGCGATATGGCTACGACATTATTTTCAAACTGTCAAACGGCCGCCTAATGAATGATACAACAGCAGTGTGTGCGTGCACGTGGCGTGCGCGTGCACGTGGCGTGCACGCTTTCGAATCATCCGATCCAGTGTGACCACAGATCACTCTGTGAGTGTGACAGACAAGCTACGGAGTTTCTTGTCAAACGCCCCTGCTGAGCGCGCCGCCTTGCCGCCGCCGCCGGTGCTGTGGTGATGAACCCAAGACTTTTACTGCAATAGAACTTGAGGCCCGTGATAAATGAGTAGAAATTATATTACAATTTTGTGAAACCGATAAATTAATTAATTTACGATAAGTAGTGCATTGTCGCAAGGAAACGCTAGCCCCCACGACTGCAAAGACCAAGTGCAGTACGAGGCCTTTGTTTTGGCACGTTCGGGTCTCGTCCCGCTCTCTCTCTCTCCCGCCAAGTCAAACGCCGAGTGTCATGCTCGGGGCACGTCGGCGGCGTCAGCGTCAGAGTCAGCGTTTTGAGTACCTATCTACCTCGGACATGCATTCTTAGATTTATTCTTTCATGAGAAATAATACCGTAGGTACTAGGCTAAAGCTATATTACACCACAAATCCACAACGGGACATAATAACCAACTGACTGGACGCTCTACATTCGATAACTATAGATAGGTAGGTACCTACCTGCTACACCAGTTTCTTTTATTGAACATATTGAACTTACAGTATCGTTATGATTTTCTGGACCATGTTTTGCTGCTTTGTCAGCGTTTACTGTATACCGGCTAAAATCACCGTAAATCGATACTATAATATTATACTAAGACCACCTAGAACAAAATATGACACCGGCGTAAACTGAATTGCTACGGAAGCTTCTTTAGTTCGAGGCCATTATCGCTTGGTGCAGCACCATCGAAAAATTGCAAATACCACGAGATAGCGCTAAGATATAGGTATAGGATTTATTCTAAGATTAGCGCCACCTAGAAGTATGTTAACTGAAACCATGGCGTTTAAAGTACAAATCTTACTCCTCACGCCATCTAATTTGTATGGGATGAGCACCCTGTGGTCATCGATAGGCAGCAGTTTAATACGTCAGCTTTATAACTTGTGACATTCGGTTTGGCCAGTAGCCTGACCTCTTCATCAACCCGCACTGAGCCAACGTCATGGTTTAACCTGTGCCCCTCGGTGGGTTTTATTTACTTACTACTCTTGCACTTTTAGTAGAGTCAGTGGCGGCTAAAATGAGGCTTTGCCCCATAAAAGGTGGAGTGGAAGATGTTTTTATTTGTTCAGACTATTTCGGATATAAGTATTAGAGTCGTGTGAAGAAGCATTACCTGTCTTTATAGAATTATAGGTAGCATGTATAGTATTTATTAGTTTATGTATATTATATAATATACTTCATATTTATTTATATAAGTATGCACTAGTTTATGTAGTCTATTGATTTGTAAGTAATAATTATTATGTATTGTACACATGGGTCTACTCCTGCTCAGCAATCCACCTGTCTCATCCCTATTTGGTTTGCTGGAAGAGATCTCTTAATAGAGATAACCTCGCCTTTGTACACGTTTTCTATGTTTTTTACTGTCCTATGTAACTGTTTGTGTGCAATAAAGAAATTATGAAATTATTATTTTCTTTTGCTTGAGGTAAACTTGTGGTAACAATATGCGATTGCAACACATAGATATTCTCAATTTCGCCCGAAGTAGAAGATGTAGCGTTGTATCTTGTATTTATGTAATCCAAAGGATGACTCATACTTCCAGAAACCCAGACCCAGACATGTTATTATCTTTGACTTGAACTTATTTTATCGCCCAGCTTTCACCGATTTGAGTAACCCTTATAAATTACCTTTGCGCATGACCCGATTTTACATCTGTGCCATTGTTGTTTCGTATTAAAATTTAATGGTAGGGTACATGAGTTAAAAGTTTTAATTGTTTCTGATTGTTTGTTGTCAAGTCGGACGTTCCGTGTCCCGGCTCCTGTCGCTACTTTAGTTATTCTGTGGTAGTATGTAGAGTGCGTAGAACAGAGACTATATATCCAATTGACTGCGCCTACGGGGGAATGCGGCTCGCCAAACGTTTGTTGTAATTCAACAAACGTTCGCATACGCAACCTATGTACGATGACGGGCCGCCAGACAGTTTCACAGAGACTGACCAATCACAGCTCTCTTACCTCGTACCCGGCGCCGCCCGTAAATTGGTGAGTTGTGTTTCAAAGGAAAATGTATCTATGCGCTCTCCACTGGATAAGTGCTCCCTGGCGTAGAGTAACCCCTCCGCCAACTAGCACCGAGCCAGCGTGGTCAAGTATGGCTCAATCTTACTTGTTTCCGGGGAAAGGCCTATGGCCCTTGGTGTGGTTAATGGGCTAAACGTGCCCCTAACGTTAAGCCATGCACCTAAACGTGCTCGTACAAAAAAATATTTTATTTGTGTCCGCCGCAAGGGCACTACTGCAATGGCCATAGAACGTAAATAGATCGTCGCGGGAAGCCAAGTGGGCCAGTTGCGATGGAAACGACCGGCGCGCGCGCAGAACAGAATTAACTCTGCTGATGATCGAGACAACAACACGTTTGGGAACATTCTATGAGACGTGTTTAGTCTCGTATTAAACGTGACAACGCTTCTCTGATTAATGCAAAGTTTAGGACACTTTTCCTGAGTTGGACAAAACCATTTTACGTTGTCATCCCTAATTTTAACGCCAGAATCTCATAGGAATGTAATTTTTAGGGTTCCGTTCCCGAAGGGTGCCAAACGGGACCCTATTACTGAGACTTCGCTGTCTGTCTGTCTGTCACCAGGCTGTATCTCATGAACCGTGGTAGTTAGACAGTTGAAATTTTCACAGATGATGTATTTATGTTGCCGCTATAACAAAAAATACTAAAAAACAAAAGAATTTAATATTAAGGGGGGCTCCCATTACAACAAAAGTGATTTTTTTTGCTCATTTTTGATCGATATTGATAATGGTACAGGTAGACGCTTAAAATGTTCACAATATATTGAGTTATATTATTTACTTAAAAAATAAATAATTAAATAAAATAAATATTAAGGGGGGGCTCCCATACAACATGTTTTTTTTTTAGGTTTCTTATAGATAATGGTACGGAACCCTTCGTGCGCGAGCCCGACTCGCACTTGGCCGGTTATTGTTTATACTGCTAAGTGCTAAGGAACTTTTTCTGTTTCGTGCAACTCAGGGTTAGCAGTACGTACTAACTATTTATTACTTAGTACTTTAAACATATCAACATAACATATAACATAATAACATTTAGGTATACAGTTTTTTATAATATCTCGAAATAGACTTCAAAAATGGGTCTTCTTGAAACTGGCCCTTAATGTAGGTACATTACGCATGAATTACCATGACACCTTTTACAAAAACGCGTCCTTTTCTTTCCTTTCAGAGTGGAAGCCGAGATCTACTACTCGAAATGCCTTGCCAAGCTTGGAGCGAAGCTTGGCAAGGCTTGCCGCGAGAGTGTGGGCTCATGCATGGAGGCTTGGAAGCACGTTGGGCTTGAGATGGACAAGCGAGCTGAGATACATAGGTCAGTAGACATAGGTGAAGAGTGAGATAAAATGTTCCGTAATTCAAACTAGGTCCTGCTGCTCAATTGGTAGAGCAACTGTTAAGCAGTGGAGAAGAAGGGATATAAGATGTACACGTAGGCGTGCCATTTGAGAGAGTAATTATGGCGAATCAGAGAATGATTGTATTCCCATTTATTGAGATTGAGAATATTTTTTTACTTATAAGTATGTAGTAAATGTTTACCGGTAAATATGTATACACTGTACTTATGTAAAAAAACCGTCACGTGCGAGTAGGACTCGCAGACCAAGGCTTCCGATCACAACTTGGAAAGCGTTACTGGTGTAATTAGGTTTCCACATAAAAACTGAATCATGATGTCATCCATGTAAACCAAATTACATATTTTTGCAGAAAGACAGAACCTTGCTTTGTGCCAAATTTCATGATTGTAGGACAACGGGAAGTACTGCGATTACTATAAAAATCCAACATTTTTACAGCATAAACGGTCGTAGCGTTTGATTGCGTAGACCTATAAGATTGATTCTTTCACAGTTCTATGCCACCACAGACTTGAGCAATTGATATAAATTTCAGCTTGATACGTCCTCGCTTTCTCGATATAATGGTCTCTTGAGACACGGACGGACAGACGAACAACAAAGTGATCCTATAAAAGGGTTCCTTTTTTCCTTTTAAGGATCGGAACCCTAATTACCAACTTATATCACTGTAAGGATAAACGATTTGATTTAATTTAATGCCAAAAGTTATAAAAAATCGGAATTTGGCAAGTCATATTCTCTCGGAGGAATAGTCCGAGCATATTCTGTACCTACCTCATCATCAGTGAAGGAAGACGTCGTGTACCTGCGGTGAGCCAGCACAGTGAAGTATGGCTAGATGTAACTCAAATTCTTGCAAAGGCCTGTACCCCTCGGTAGCGACTTTTCTCTCATTGGATAAAGTGTGGCAATTTTTGTGACTACGGATTGGTTCGGTTTACTTCTACCCCATATTTCGAAACGCTTAGTTATACATTTTTGAAAGTGTTTGTTTAAAGAAAGAGCCTTCAACATCATCTCAGCTCTAAAATTACCATTAAATCTGTACCGCGACTATAAATATAAGAACTGGGGCGTTTGCTATCGCAGTCAATGACCCCATTTCTAAACATTTACTACTCAAGACTCAAGAACTTTCGTTCTAACAATCGCTACTACAATCCATTAGCACCAGACCTACCGTGCTAAGTTTGCATGTAGCTAGGAAAAACTAATTATACTTGGTTACTTAACAGAAAAAACTTCCGATATTTTTCTCTTTTGTATGAGAGACAATAATTGACAAAAGACATTTATTTATACCCAACCTCAATAACAGATAGTTAATAGACAATTTAATGGAAAGTTGAAGTTTATAGCGATCTGAACCATTTCACCCATAGAAGTTTTATGGCCTACGCACGTCGCACACTGTGGGACGGCATTGCAAGGGATTTTAAGTTTTTACCAATGGACATTCAACGTATCCCTATAGAAATAAGACGAATAATTTATAGTCTTATTTCAATATCGATACGTTTGAATGTCCATTGGTAAAAACTTGCCATACCGTCCCGGTTTGCGTAGGCTTTTATGATGATATTATTTTCAGGAATTATTCGAACACCTTCTCTGAAGAGCTGGTGAAGCCACTGAAGAATGTCATTGACAATCAATTGAAGCTAAGGAAGAAGGTAAAACAATGCCTTATCTCATACTCAAGTCATTCTGTGTTTATTTTCAATTTTCACTACTAATTCAGTCATTGTAATAACAGGGTACTACCACAGATAACTATAATATTATTGTACTACTGAGCAATTGTTTATCGGTAAGCGAATACAAGATATAGTATGAACAATAGATATTGTCTGAAATAAGATAAAAATACTTACAAATAAAAATAGTACTGAATTGTATTGCTTGGCTGAGCGTTCTTTAACTATGTAGATAAATATTTAACTATGTTCGTGCAAAATTCTAACACAATCGTATGTTATCGCAAGAGGCCTAGTTTACGATAACTCAAAATAAGTTTAAGCGATTGCCGTTACACGAATGTGATACCGCGCTTGTATAATATACTCGTGGATCTAACAGACTGTTAAAATTATATTTGCCTATTATCTTATTACATGCTCTATGATTTTTCTATTTCCAACATTTATTTTATCAACTTCAGCTAAATCAAAAAAATGTCTGATAAGATAATGTACCTACTTAGTATACATATAAGTCAGCTTGAACTTCAAGAAGTGTCGATGATTAAACTGTATTACATACGTGTATCCCAGATCGAAGGAAACGTCGACAAAACCACTCGTGCGCTCACAGACCTGAGAACTGCTGAGGCGAAGTCCAAGAAGCATTCTCACGCCGCAGCCAGGGAGAACGAGAAACTCCAAGACGCCACTCTGGAAGTCAGGTCTGCCAGCCAACACTTGTGAGAACACTTGCTTGGACATTGCACCACAACTTAAAACTAACGGTACCAATGAATGGTCAATGTCTGATGCAAGTTTAGAAAGAGTAGAAGGATCCTTCGATGCTTTGCGAATTTTAGTTTCAGTTTTAAATGTGTACCAGCGAATTGCTATCTGCGAAAGAATAGATTCCAGAATGTTTGTCCCTTTTTTGCTGCAAGTTTCGTCAGTCGTTCTTTGCTTGTGATTCATCTGTAAAAATAGCCAAATAAAACATTAAATACACGCGTAAATTGGTGGTCTGGTTCTCCTTTTATCCATGATATCCGTATATATGCTCCATCCAAAGATGGACCCCAAAAACCTCAAGTTTTTCCAGCCGAATGTCCAGAAGCTCCAGCGTCGGCCATATTCCTCATGCCCAGTCCATCCTGAGGGCGGCCAGAGCTGACCGGCTGATTGGCTCCCCGAGTGAAAAGGACGCAGCGAAGATGCAGGTGAAGAAGAGAAAGACGGAAGATGCCGTGAAGAAGACTGAAGTGGAGTATTACAATGTTTGTGTTCATGCCGAGCGGGCGAGGTGAGTTTGTCTCCTGTACTTGTTAGAAGTTTTAAGATTTCAATTTCGAGAATCTCTTTATGACAAAATTCGGGAGAAAACCACTATGGTTCTTTCTTTTCCAATACACAACTGCATTTAGAGCTGCTCTTAATAAAATATACTTGTGCTTTGATTGAGCGATATTCCAGGTCCATCTTGCCTTATAACCTTGTTGATACTCCTTGCCTTTATCGGGCCTAAATTGAGAAGACTACATTTCCCAATTTTCGATTGTTGTTTACATCTTGTTTGCAGACTGGAATGGGAGTCCAGTGTGGTGAAGGGTGCTGGAATGCTGGAGTCATTGGAGGAGGAGCGTCTGGCACAGCTGAAGAGTGCTGCAGACTGCTACCTTCGGCTGTCTTCAGCCGTGCCATCGCAGCTGGATGAGGTCAGTTCAGCAGTTCCGAACATATTCCGCCAGAGCTAAAGACAAAATAGCATACAAATGCCCAAATTGAGACGGCCTGACGGCCTCAGGTAGACAACACTTGTGTGTATCTAGGTTTTTAATTGAATTCACTTATGAATGTATGCTGTATCGTATATAACATCCTAGACTACTACGATACATGTACCCAAGAGATAATTAATTTATCTTGAATACATTACACGGATGTTCCGTTGTATTGATGGAAAAGATCGCGAGGAAACCTTCATTACTCCATAGCTGCGGCGATGGGCTAGCGAAATGCGCGAAAAGTGCTCTCACGTAAAATTGAGTATTATTTACTGGTTAAAAGTGGTCAAAACTGTGCCTCGGCCACCCCGCATGCCAAACGGCGTGACGCAATCATCAATGAATTTACACGCTCGCCAGGCAACAACCGCACTGGTGGCGCCGATGGGCAACGTGAGCGCGAACGCGGACATGCGCGCGGTGCGCGGAATGCGCACCGCCCCCGCCGGCGCCAGCGAGCAGCTGCTGCCGGACTTCTACTGCGAGCACACCACGCTCGCCATGAACCGGGAGCGGCGCAAGCAGGTCGGTGCGACCAGGACGATGTCAGCGAGTTTTATCGGCGCCGGCTAGTTATTTAGTGTAGCACCAATGCACCATGCAGGAAGTGATGGACAGAGATCCGCGATCCGCGTCCAGGCTTCTACTTCAGCTGCTGCAGGAATTGGGTGACTGAAGTAGAAGAGAAGGCGCGCGGGCGAGTTGTAGGCACTCAACCACTTAGAAGTAGAAGTAGAGACGCGCTATGCATAGCTCTGTCTCTCACCATCCCGCTGGTCTAGGGAGGAGGACTGTCACGTGATTGTGCACTATTACGTGGTACATAGGCGACAAGGCACAGCGTCCCCATGATAGGGATTTGTGGTTGCAACATGGGTAGAACTTCATCCGGCAGTGGGTCAGGCACGTAAGGACTACACTATAAAAGTAACCATCCTGGCTACAACGTCAAAACTCACCCTCCATTTCCGCAGGCGCTGCTGAAGATTCTTCAACTAGTGAAGCAGGATATAGACCGGGAGCGGAAGTCCAAGCAAGGTCTGGAGAAGCTCTCCATGGCCATCAAGCAGACCCCGACCTTCGGCAACGACGACTCGCAGCAGAATGTCGCTGACAAACTCTACCATGTTAGTATTATTTATCTGTGCTCCAACAAAGAAATCTGCAAACGCTGTGTTCGTTTTGGCATGCTCAACTCGCTCTTTACCCTCCACTTCCTTACCCTTATACTTACATCCATTATTTTAGATTTGCGGTAGCTAATATTTTTCCCTTTTCATTTTACAGATGAGATCTATGCTGACCTACTTAGAAGCAGTGCGATACAAGATTAGCTCGTGTCTTAACGAATTGGATAATGGCAGACAATCTATACAACACCCGCTAGCCTCACATATACAAATCATTAGAGACAAGCAAGGACTCCAGCAGAGTATATTGAAGGTACATCATAATTGCTAGGTATACTTTTTGTCAGAAAAGAAGCTAAGATGCATGATGACGAGGGTCAGACAGAAGGTACACACACACACAGACGAAGCACCACCCCTTTTCCTATACGGGGGAGGAAGCAGCAGTTTCCATTGGCAATAAGAAATTTGGGTGACGGGGGTTAGTCAATCGCATCGAGAATTATGGGTCTAAATATTTAGGTGGAAAAGATATTGGAACACATAGATGGAAAATGCTCTAATGGACTTTCTAAGACGAGTTCTGACGATGCTACTGGAAGAAAGCCACTATCCGTGACTAGGCCTAGTAATGGTTTGTTGAATGCCAGGTCATAATCATTATCATCATCCATAGGGCAACCACTGGGTCTAGGCCTCCTTTGCTAAAACTAAACCAACCTTACTTGCCTTGCTTGCCAGGTACCACCATGGCTGCAATCTGACTACCAGAACGAAGTGAACAAGAACCTTCAACCGAACTACACTGCTCTAACCAAGAGCGTCAATAATGGGGAAGAGCGAGATAGAAGAGATTCTATCATGAGCAGGTGAGGATCCACATATGTATTGGTCATCTCATTGGTGGACACGAGAAAAGGCAGATAGATGTAGATCAAGACGTTCCGCGCCGGCTACAAACAAACTGGTATTTCGCGCTCTCGCTATAGCTATTGGCATACGATTCGTTTGTAGAATACGCTTGTGGCCTGTCAAGTCAAAATAGATACTTTTTATGAACTGTCAAAACGGAACTTTTACATGACGTCATTCTGTTGTTAGTTCTATGAAATAACAACAGAATGACGTCATGTAAAAATGCCATCAAATGCTGTCTTTTTTTTTCACAAAATTTACTTTATGAAATATATCTGCTGGAAAGCCATTTTGTACATAATGCTTCAACTTAAGACTTGTTCCTAGATTTATTGGATTATCTAGGCCACAAGCCTATTGGGGGCCTGTACGCGACTAACGGCCCTGGCTATGTTATTGTGTGGGCCATTTCACCACACGTTTGACAACATTGACAAACCTCTCTGACGCCTTTACAAGATGTACCATTCAGACGATGTAAATTTCTGGTGTTTCCTCACAGAGCGTCGAGCAAGCTTCGCATCGAGCACCTGTCGTTCCGCCGACACAACACGGAGATTCGGAGCGCGCCCACCACTCCGCTCTCTGATCCGCCGGTGAATGCTTAGAATACTAGCGAATAAGAAGGAAGGCTTCTGGAGCTCTACTTTTCATTCACTCGTGTGATATATCATTTGCGCAACGGGTGGTTCTGACCAATCGTTGCAGAGCGAATTGAATATAACGAACGAAAATCGGTAGAAAAGAGCGCTCGTTTGCAAAAGAGCGATAGAGAAATAGAGCTCCAGGTCTCGCGAAGGCCTGGAAGTCAACGTCTTGAGAATTAATTGTTTCTATTGACATTACTCAGGAGAACGTGTAGGGTGATGGGATCCAAGTATTTTATACGGACGTGAGAAATAGTCCTCCTGGAAATACTTGGAACCTATAGCTATTCTCGAGCAAATAAACTCTAATACGTTCTCGTCAAAGAGCCTGTCCAAATACAGCAGTGGAATTTACAAAAAAATTGACAAAGAAATTAAACCGTTAGACCGTCATCCCCCACATAATGAGAAAGCCTCGTTTTGTTCATCAGCCGATCCCCATCACGCCGCTCCCGGAGGCGCCGCTCCCCCCCGCGCCCGGCACCCCGGAGGCGCCGCCGCCAGAGAGCCCCCTGGACTGGAGCGAGAGAGGCGCCGGCGACGGACTGTCTAACCAGCAAGATAGCGACTTTGGTAAATATGCTGTGCAAATAGATGGATCCACTCAAAACGAGCAGCCTCGAGCAGCTCGGCATGTGTAGACTTGGCTGAGGCAAGCGCGCGAGCGAGTGGGCGAGCCACCGAGTATTGGTTTTTGTTTCACTCCAGTGGCGGGTCCACACAGATCGAGGCATCGAGCAGCCTCGCGACGAAATTGCCTCGGACGACAAGATCTATTTGAATACAGCACCGGGCCTTTATTTTGGTACGTCAGGACGGGACCCGAGGTGCCACGAGTATGATACTCGGCGTTTGACTAAGCGTGAGAGAGAGAGAGAGAGAGAGAGAGAGAGAACGAGACGAGACCCGACGTGCCAAAACAAATGCCCCGTACTGTACCTACCTATCTAGCATACTCACAACATCGCCTCTCTTTCCACAGACGAGTTCTCCTCACAGAGCGATAGTTCAGCGGAGTTGACAGACATGCTGAAGACGGAGATCGAGCAGACGGATGCGCCCGCGCTGGTCAAGCCGATCGGCAGGTGTCGCGCGCTCTACGAGTACACTCCGAGGCTCAACGACGAGCTCAATCTCTCTCCAGGTTCGGTGAAAGACCCATTGCTATATCATCATTATCATCAGCCTATCGGGGAACCTCCTTATTCAACTCGGTGAGTTAGGACGTTTAAACCTAACATTCCTTTTTATGCCTGTTTTTATAATTTCATACATTTTTTCCCTCGATTTCTCCAGGATCCCATCATCAGATCCTGACCTGGTGTCAATGGGACCTATGGGAAGGTAAACCCTTTCAAACAAAAAAATAATTTTCCAAATCGGTCCATCCGTCTAGGCGCTATCGGGGCACATACATAAAAAAAATATATAAAAAAACATTCGGACGAATTGTAAACCTCCTCCTTTGGGAAGTCGGTTAAAAAGTATCGTGATGCCCGATTTATGTAACTTATATACACGGATTCCTGTTTTGCCAAATGAAGTACAGTGATCAATTATTATTTTTATGAAAATATAAAAAACCGCCATAAAAAAGAAAATTGGTTAAACGTCCTAACTCAACTCGGTGCAATTTTGATCAAGCAAAATGACGACTATTCTGACTGGTTTTTCTCAATAGTGGATGCAATAGACTGGATAGATAGAATTCGCATTGGATATACAACGGTTTCTTATTTCTCAGGGATACCTTAAAACTGAATGTCGAACAAAGTTTATTTTCTATTTTCAGGTGACATTATCAACATCCACGAGAAACAAGAGGACGGTTGGTGGAGCGGCGACATTAATGGAGCTGTCGGTATCTTCCCTGCTACCTATGTCGAGGAGATTACCACCTGTATCTGATTCTGATCAGAGAGTATCCAGAAGCAATCGTCTACCCTGTCCCTGTGACTACTATTCCCTACATCTAACATCAAAGTCCCTTTCAAAATTATATTCACTGCCTTATCAAATTGACATTAAATCAATCAATCATTATTTAATTACACAAGCTGTCACAGAGGCTGGGCTTTGAATTTGCTTGCAAAATCTGAACGCGTGACTTTCTTCTTTGCTGATTCTGGTGCCAGCTAAGTTTTGAGTTTCTCTAAGGGCAGATATAAATACCTACGTCTCGTTGTAGTTGACCAATATTGTGGGAATAATGTGAAAGTGCTAATATGTAGATAATTCGTTAAATGAGCTAGGGCCAGCTGGGGCAATTTAATTAAGCACAAATGCAATTTTAGTCAGTCAACAATAAAACAGCTGTAAAAGCAAATTATTCGATTTAAAACACTCTTTTGTAGTAAATTAATAAACAAATAAATTCAAATAAATTGCTAACGAACTAAGTGAACGCTCAAAATTTATTTTAGAAGAGAAAGGTGTAAGCTCTGAGTAGCAACTAAATGAAATCTACTGCTCAACTTTAGATAATAATTAACCAATGTGTTCTGAAAAAATGTGGCTATAAGTAGCTCTATATAGTGTAATTAAAGCCTATTAAATATTCAGTTGGTTCTCAATAAAACCTATTAAGAGACCGGTGACCGCGTGAATTTCCCATACAAACGTAATACAAAAATTATTTGAATTTGAGAACTAGTTCAAAGCATTTAGACTGTTAATCGGATTAATACAGTGTTTACGCAGGTTCCTGGTCGTATACCAAGGTTCTTATTCAAATTACTTAAAAAAGTTGGTTGAAGAGGAACCCTGGTATACAGACCAGGAACCCGCGTAAATAGTGTATAAACCCGATTAACGGGTAATACGTTAAACTATTTCTCAAATTCAAATAATTTTTGTATTACGTTTGTATGGGAAGTTCACGCAGTCACCGGTCTCTTAAATATTCAGTTCTCAAGACCTCAATTGATGCTAGGGCCGTCCCATCCACGTAGTGTGGTGACTATAGATAGGCACCTCTACAGTTCTACACTATGGGCAAGACAAGAAGGTATAAACAAACAATCCGCATTCAAAACTGAATTAAAAAGTAGTTTCTAATCTAATCTCCGGTCTAGTTTAATATTTCATGCAACATTTGTTACGGAATGTGAAAGTTAGTGGTAAATCTCCTTCACTACTCCTACTTCAAATGCTCATCAGCACTATTCTCAACTCCTTACATTTTGGACATGAATAAATAATGCAATGCCTTCGAAATTCTGGCAACACTTCACTAGCTGTATAGAACGTGAGTTATACTTTATATATGGAATTGTTAAAGTTCGAGGGTAGTGCTGAATCGGTTTCCATCAGTCAGGCCTTGGTGTTAGGGACCCTGCATACTGCGTAGTCAAGTATACCTAGATACCAATATTGTTGGGCATCACTATTCCATACTAACAGACTCGAGTCTGTTAGTATGATCATAGCACCAAAAATACATAATATATTTCGACTGTTATCATTATAGATACAAGTCTAAATCTGTGCATTAACAATTAAAACTGTAAATTGTATTAAGAATACTTACCCACTAATATTCCGATGTATTATAAAAATGGTTATTACTTTAATTGTTATTTAGATTTAATAAATTTAGTCTACTTATGTTTAATTGATAAAATAAAACCAAAGTGTTATTTAAATATTGATTAAATTATCGAAAAGTAACTATTAATTCTTTTATTTTTCTGTTTCAGTTGAGTAAGTGTGTCGGGCAGATTATGGGAAATGATCCCCTCTCATTACGAATCTTATTTCCCAGGATTCAATATACTTACACTTTTTGTAAATAAAACAAATGAAAGTTAATTTAAATATTTTATGGGTAGTTAAGTATGTCTAATCGTTTTAATATGGTGTAATCGAGATGATTGACACCCACTTAAAATTATTGAAAAAGTATGTTCTTTTTACAGCATTCTAATAATCCTTCTGCAATGCAATGAGCAGTAACTGACAAACGATTAAAAAGCTCCGAAGCTACAGTATTCTAATAAGTACAGTGGTGTAATATTCAAACATCTAGGCTGACATAATATTAAAGTTCTCTTTGTACACTGTTACTCAACAAAAATAAAATATACCGGTCACTCAGATTACTAACAGAAAATATAGCTACATAAGTCTCTATATAAAAATATTATACATTCTGTTACAAATATTTTTATATTTTATTATAATTTCATTGATACGCATTAGGGCGGATGAGATAAGGTACCTCAGGGTTTATTTCTTTAGGCATAAAACCAAATCGGCCGCCGTTTTAAATATTTGAACCGTCTCTACCTTTGTCCCTTAGCTTGTCCTCACCTCAAACTTATTCACATGCTATCACGATACTTATTTCAGCACGGTAAGAATATAAGCGACAATCTATTCATATAGCATACATTCCTGTTGGTCACACACACCAGTGCGACTAAAAGATTTAATATTTCTTGTAAATTAGAATACTTTAACTACACAGTATTTTTAGGGTACCATACCCGAAGGGTGCCAAACGGGACCCTATTACTGAGACTTCGCTGTCCGTCTGTCCGTCCGTCCGTCCGTCCGTCCTGTCTGTCACCGGGTCCGTCTGCACGAACCGTAGTAGCTAGAAAGCTGAAATTTTCACAGAATGTGTATATCTGTTGCCGCACCAACCACAAATACTGAAATACGAGAGATATTGCAAATTAAAGGGGGCCCCGATACAAGAGACGTGTTTAGATACTTACGCATTTCAAAATGGAGATCTTGACTGAAACTGTTTATTTATTGTCATAGCAACCATGTCATAGACACATACTACACATTTAAATATGATAGCATATTTCGCGTCAACCCACATGGTTGTGGTAGCTCAGCCGGTATGATGTAGACTCTCAATCCGGAGGTCGTCGGTTCAAATCTCGTGAAGGCATAAACTTTTTAAATTTAAATTGTGTTTATTTTTTTATTGTTTTGAGTGCTTTTGATTTGTTGTACGATGGTACGGTACCCTTCGTGTGCGATACCGACCCGCACTTAACCGATTTTTATAATTGAACTTTGCTCAATATTCAGAAAGTTGGAGCCCTATTAAGAGAAAAAAACAACTTAACATTTTCACAAAATAGCTAAAAAAAAAAGTATAAGTATGTTAATAAATTATACTATCTTATGCACAAAAATGAATTCCTCGTCCTTGTTTTATACGAAAACGATACCAAACATGCCCACCACACCGGGGAACTTTATCAAGTATAAATTTTGTTCGTGGCGCGGGGTGCGTTTTTGAATTGACCCTCACGGGCCTCAGGTCGAATCCGACTTTCCTCAATTTCGAAATGAACTGTGGTAAAAAATCTGGATTCTTTCACCTCTTTCACAAAGTGCACAAACCATCAGGGCCATAGATAATAATATATAGGCAGAAAGGAGGATGCAAACTCTATGATCCAGGCAGAATTCCCACAATAACATTTGTTTATAAAAAAAAAAACCGTTTTTATCATAAGATAGTTTTTAAATCTTCATGGAATTAACGCAAACATTGGCAGTTGCCTGTAGCACGTTATTAGCATTTTTTACGTTCTGTCTATTGCCAAGCTAACTCTACTTTATCGCGAGTCTCGTGTACCTATACTGAATGTGAATATATAGGTAATATACTCAAATTCAAAATGATCTTCCCTCCTAAACGCAGCATTACTAATCGACTAACGGTTACCAAAATATAGATATACCTACACCTATTAGGTGACTATACTACAAGAAGAATATGTACAGAAACAAGGGATGGTTAAAATGATGAACCGATAATATTGCAAATTACTGTATTTGAAATAAAATAGGAATGTTGGTTTAAACAATTCGAATATAAAAACTTTCTAAAAGAAACAATGGCAAAAACGCATATAAAAATATCAGAAAACAATAAATTACTTTCTTCGTTTAATTTTAAAGATATCAATATACTTTCAAATTATTATAATAAAATATAATGTCATATAATGTCTGCGATTTGGGAGGCGACACGAACCATACTACTTAAACTAATTAAAACACCGTGTTTGAAAATGGAATCTGTGGCCACCGCGCAAGAGCTGTCGGATTTGAAGTTTGTCAGTTAAGTGCCTTTAGTTCCTGTAGTTTAGTGGTTTTGACACCTCCCAAATATACTGTCATGTAAATAGACTGGTAATTTATATTTACTTACATTTTCAAGTTCAACGACATTTCAAGAACAATTTGGCGACGTGACTTTTCCGAAGTACTAACCTATGCCAGGGGTTTTAGGGGTCACTGAACTCAATATTGATAACCAGAAGTCCGTCCGGGAACCGGACAAATATGCGAATAAGCGTTTTCACACTGCAGAGGCCAAGCCTCCGAAACTATGGGCATCTTTTCGTTTCCTGATGGCCATGACCAGCGCTGTCCATCAATAATGACGTGAGCATCCTCATGGAATTCAAGAACTTGCGGACATTCCACTATTTTGGTGATTAGCCTGAAGATATCAGACTAGTTCCCGCCCCTCAGGGAACCATCCAGGTTAAAAACAAGGAGAGGGCGGGCGTGGAGTTCATATTTCAAGATTTCTCACAGAGTTTACCCAGCCTCGTAAGCAGTTATCAAGCGTTGTAGGACGCTACGCTTATAAAAAAATATGAAGTTCAGGAAGATAATGCTTACAAACCATAAATCCTACCACAAAAGTTACACCATCTTATAGAAAATTTCATAGAGATAATGTTTGTTCTTGACACTTTATTACTAACTGCCATACTTTTTGTCTAAAATAGTTGAAACCACGGTTAGGGACATATTTCCAGGAGAGGAGAGAAAATTCGGCTTGGCAACATTCAGAGCCGAATTCAGCAGGCTTTTTTACATCGAAAAAGTCATGTTGCCTCAAGGGCTCACAAAATGCCGTTGACACAATAAAGGAACCCGATTTTTTATTTTTTTTACCAGAAATGCAAGAAAATTATAGTATCACTATGATCACGTAAGGTGGCAAATCAATTAAACGTTTACGTCCTTGTTTCATTATCACGAACTGCAAACTAAATTCGGCATCTCACGGGAACATAGATGTTCGATCTCATGAAAGGTGGACTAACATTTCGTGTCTATGTATGGAACTATTAATACTTAACCTCGCTTTTGTAGAATGGATTTTCTGCTCTTAATAATAGAGTCTGGGTGTGTGGAGAGTCGCAGGCAAAGCAGGCCAAGCAGAAATTATTATGCAAGGCAGGGAAATCTGGCACGTCTAACAAGACGTCACCTAACCTGTCTTGCATAATCTGCACTGCGTAGTCTGCGTCGCGTCTGAGCAAACGCCTCTACTAGACTGTTATAAAGATAGAAAATGACATTAAATACAGAAACATGAAGGGCTATAATTCCGGCCTTCCCCTAAGAAAGGGGAAAGGAGCCTGTGGGCTGAGCGGACCGGGCTGCATACAAAACAACTTTCTCAGTGGAAGCACTCCGTACGGAGTCCGTTCCGCTCGCAGTGGAAAGCCGACATAAGGCTGCGAATTCTTTTAAACAGACATGTTAAAAAATAAATAAAAATAACGACCATATAACGCCTTTGTAGAATCGTGATCAAAGTCACGAGTTTAGATACTAGATTTTCGAGCTAAAAATGGGTATTATAAGTTTGAAGCGCCTGGTTGTCCGTGGCCCCTTGGTTTTTTTTTGTGGGTAATTATAACTTTTCAATTTATAGTTATATCAAAATTAGAGAGAAAGTTATGCGACATTGAGTAGTGCCAATTTTTTATTCCAAGCACGTCAGTCTATAAGCAACTGGCTCAGGTTACTGCCTAAATTGGCAAGTTTCAATCCCCATATCTCCGCAGCCTTAAGCAACTGAAATCGTGTGAAGTAGGTACACTAGTGGTAAACTATCATGCTACCGATATCAACAAGATACAAGACTAGAATTTGAGCGAATATTCACAGTATATGAGACAAATGCAAATAAATCGAAAATCAAAATAATAGTAATAGCAACTAGCTAACCCTAATTTACAAATTATTATGTCAATTGAAAATTTTGGCAAAATATTTTCGCTCGTTTGGCGCAACCCTGTGCAATTATTATAGTCACGCACACGTTTACATTACACGTAGCAGCCATCTTGGCAGATTTTGTAAAAACCAACAATGAAGAAAAACAAGTATTTTGTGCAAGCTTAGCTTATTGACAACTAGAACATAAACTTTGGTTATAAATATAAACTTGTCACCATAAATCGTAATGTATTTTGAGTGTTGGACAGCACTTACAAACCTGTCTAAATACATAATTATGTAGACGCAGAACCCTGTTCTAATAACACATCGGGCTTTAGAAAGAGAGCTCACAGTTAATGCTGTGACAAAGACGACGATATACAATGCCTAAACTGTCTATAGGAACCGCCATCCACGACGACGCGTGACGTTCTTTATCATCGAGGCACTCTGCTGAGAGAGAGAGACAAAGATCCAAACAGCTACGTCACGCGTCGTCGTGTATAGCGGCACCTATAGCTAGCGATCTGTTGTCCGCCCGATATGCATAATAGCTACATTTATTTCATTGTATAGGTGTTTTCAATCCCTTGAAGTCTCTCTTACTCGTTTACGATGTCTGCTTATCACATAATGACAGAATGTAGCATTTTTACTTACAATTAAAAGCATAACTAGCGTTTAAATAAATAAGCATTTCATGTTTATATGTTTTCCATGCTCTTAGCATATACATTGCACTGTGTTTAATTAGGTCCATTCGTGTGATGCTCGGAAGCGTCTATACCTAGTTTCTTCCGTCACATAATATATTATATACATTCATACTATAAACATTTTACAGTTCTCCCAAAGTAATAATGCGCACGGATGCCTTACTCCAAACGTTCGGGAGACGAAAGTTAATCTATATAGGGGTGGGATAGGTATAGTAACACTGTTTTGATATTGATCGCCATTCTCGACCTCATATCGGCTCCTGAACAGTCGGAATACGATCTCTGCAGACCTTTGAAGAAAATTCCTATGCACATTATTACTTTGGAAGTACTGTACATACTTTAACCCTAGACTCTTTAAGAGTTACCTACCTCATACTCATACTCATACTCATATATTTCGCCTCCTCGCCACATACAAATCTCATGTGCTTTAACATTCGATTTAAGGTGCACCAGACGCGATAAAAAAAAGCTGACAATATTTATTGAATCGTAGCAATTTTATCATTCATTTGACAATATTTGAATCGATTTGAAAGAAACTAGTTTTATTTACGTCATGGAGCACCAGCTAAACTAAAATAATCTCTTTATTTTCACATAAAATGGACAGAAATAGACGTTTTAACATTGAATAATTGTCGAAACTAAATAACAAACACAACCACATATTGTTTGTATAAAGGAGCTTTCCTAAAGCGCCATATTTTCACTGCTATATATGGCCGGCAACTATTGGTGTCTTTCTCTAACAGTGAGTAAGAGAGGGACACCAATAGTTGCCGGCCACATATTGCAGCAAAACCTGGCCCATTTAGGAGCACTTTAAGGCCGAAATGAGCCAAACTGTTAACCCGTACCTATTTAATTAATTGTATAATTCTGACATCAACTTTACTACTTAAATAGTCAACTTATTTGTCTTACCTCACTAACTCTGGGACTGTGTTTAGTTATTTTATTCGGTCTAAGAGTTCAAGAGCCCATTTATATATTTTCTACGTTATCTTACAGAAGTTTCAAACGGATTGGAGGGAGGGATATTCGGTCAACTATTACAATAAGAATATTTAGAATGCGCGCGTTTCTTAAATTTAAATGACTACTACTACAGGCTACTACTATGGTATGGGCAGTGTAGATGAGGGAGCAGCCCGGACTTGGTTGGAAAATGACGAAAACTATCAAAGTTCAATACCTACTCCTTAATTAGCCGAGAGGGTTCACACTCAATTACAATTATAATAAAAACATGACTTGAGCTGTAATTGGCTTTTTCTTATCTGCCCTAAACATCGGTATAATATTTAGGTTATAATCTTGCCCCATTTTGAGCATAGTGTCACATTTTCAATATCACCCAACAAGTCTCTAAAATATACCAGCTGAGTCTAAACATAGCAGTACCGTCATCCAGACAAATTATCCTGTAAGGCCTTGAATCCTCGTACGATCTCACAACAAGAAATATAGGTTACATGTCATACAATAATAAGTTTAATACATCGAATATGTATGCGATTAATAAATGTAACCTCTAATCATAATAACAATTTCACTACTGAGAAGCATTGCATAAATAAAGGATAAATAACACACATACACTTAATTTCTCATATTGGCTCATAAAATGTCGGGTGATTCCCGATTGTCCTTTGGGCAGTAAAAGGATAATTGAAACAGAAAGTAAACTTTAGAAAAAACCGACTTCCACAAACCCTATTTGATTAGATTGAGTTTAATACTAACTGTAACCCCTTATCCCCCCCTCCCTTGGGGAATTAATTTTGTCAAATGCTATATCAGTGCTACCCCACGCGACTAAGGAACCCCTGTACAAAGTTCCATGGCTCTAGGTCCACCGGTTTAGGCTATGCGTTGCCTGCCCGTCAGCCACGCATTGTATTTGTACCTAGTATTGAGCAGATCTGGTGGCCATATGTGGTCTTCATCAGCAGTTCCGCATCACAATATTATGCTTACCATGTGCATTTGCACGAGTTATTATGAAAAACACAAAAATCACTATAGGTCTGCCTATAATATTTGAAGAGTTCTCTCGATTTCTCCAGGATCCCATCATCAGATCCTGACCTGGTGTCAATGGGACCACCCTTGAGGTATTACCTATACGCCGAAAAAAGATTTGTTCAAATCGGTTCATAATTGGCGGAGCAATCGCGTAACAAACATAGAAAAAAAAAAAAAAAAAAAAAAAAAAAAAAAACATACGGGTCGAATTGAGAACCTCCTCCTTTTTTTGAAGTCGGTTGAAAATAAAATAATCGCAATGCTTTCCAGTACCTAGCAAGTGAAGGAATTGATCGTTACAATAATACTGGATACATAGAATAAATTAATTGCAGCGCTTTTTCTTACCGGGTCGATAGAAGTCATGTTCTGTAAACAAGAAATATCACACTTTAACGCAGAGTTTGCATCGGAGGCTCTCGGACAAACGTTACGTGCAGCATCGAAGTATCAAGATCACGCAACCGCAAGTAAGTATGTCACGTCTTGAGTAAAAGTTGACATATAGACAGAAGACTCTGCGGCTCAGTACCTCTGTTTCGTATCAGCATCGGACATGTTCGGTATTACAGTGGTACAGGTACACTCCGATCCATTGCGGAATCACTTCAGAGATCAGTTCAGATCGGAGTCCGGATCGTTCGGTAGGTACAGAACAAACAATAGAACATATCTGGACGCAGACATAGCGCGCGGGCCGGGCCTCACTCACCTAGTGCGCGGGCCGGGTGTCTCACTCACCTAGTGCGCGGGCCGGGTGTCTCACTCACCTAGTGCGCGGGCCGGGTGTCACACTCACCTAGTGCGCGGGCCGGGTTTCTCACTCACCTAGTGCGCGGGCCGGGTGTCTCACTCACCTAGTGCGCGGGCCGGATCTGGTGCAGCTCGTCGTCGGAGTCGGTGTGCGGCGCGTGCTCGGAGCCTGCCAGCACGGTCAGGTGCGTGGAGTCGCTCTGCAGGGTGCTGCACTCTCCGCCGGCGCCGGCGCCGCTGCCGCTCCAGTTGCCGCACTGCGCCTTCTTCTGTAGCGCCTGCACGTATGACTGGGGGGACAAAAGCGTGTGTTTACTCTACTCTCGGAGGTCAGTCATCTATTATTTGCGGTGTTGCATAAGAAGTTGCTGCATGTTTCATTCCTGAAGAGTACATGTATAGCCATTTATACCAGCTACACAGTGGGGTTGCGTGCGCGTGCGTGAACGATTGCGTATCTCTTCAGTTGAATGGTTTTGCGGAGAGTCCCGTCTGTTCTTAACTATATAGCACTGTGGTATCACCTGCGATATAACGTCGCCGTGCGCCGTCCTCACTTGGTACAGGTATCTGTACTTGCGCTGCTTCATCTCGGCGCGTTGCTCGCGCGTCACCGGCCGCGTCTGCTGCGCTTTCAGCCGACGCTTCTGGGCGCCTATACCTGCAATGGAGATCGTTCAGGCATCAGAATATTGGAATTCCAAGTACTAAGGCGTCTGCAGTACAAACAATCTTTTTCAATAACTCAAATCCATCAAGAAATGACGAAGTTAAAGTTAAAGTAAGGTTGTTTCAAAGCGCGCTAGGCTTGCGCTGAGCCCAGTTGTGACGTCACTGCTCCGGCGCGGCGTTCGGACAGTCGGTCGGCGGTTAGCGCATTCGCATTTTGACCCACTTCTTATGGCCGCACCACGCTTGGTTATACAGCTACGCTGTATTCGCTCAAATATAGCATCTCAGTTTACGCCGGCGTCATATGTTGTTGGTCCGACCGTGTTAGTATAATATTATAGTATCTGTGGTTTTACCCACGGCTATGGCCCGGGCACTCACTCTGTTCGTGGTGCACCCCTGCGGCGGTGAGCGCGCACTGCGCCGTCAGCCCCACGACGGCGGCGGCCGGCCACGCGGCCAGCGCCAGCCACGACAGCCGGCACGGCGGCGGCGCCACCGGCTCCAGCTTCGCGCGCTCCCACAGCTGGGGCAGACAATGGTTTAGTCAATAGTAAGTAATGCCCATTAATGTCCCCACAGCAGGGCGCAAGCCACGACTAAGATTGAGCATGCTCCACCATGCTAACTCAGTGCGGGTTGGTGGAGGGGTTTTACGACTACTTCACACTACCAATGATATCCGAAACACGGGGCGTCCGATAATGTACTATAAGAAAAAATAATTTTCTCATTGGTACATGGTCAGCTACGAGATTGGAATCTGCATGTGATTTAATTCGTGAAAAACATTTTAGCCTAAATGGCTGGGTGTTTGTATCAACCACAAATTGTATAATAGCAATTTATTAGTGCATGGTAAAGCCGCTCTAGAACAGTTAATTAGGGTTTTCAACTGACGGCTATAAACGATGCCCGGAACAGAATTTATCGATAAAGAGGAATTTGAAAGAGGAAGAAGAATTTGATTATTTAATGGCACATTTTTTTATTTTTTTTTATTTTTTATGAGCCTGTAATATCGGCATAATAATGGCACATACGGACAGTTAATGCAAAGACTGAATTATCTATTGATTTTAATTCAAAAGTATAGATCTCACTATCAGCGGCGGCGGAGAGGCCTCGCCTCGTTTAATGGGACGGTGATGCATTTTATATTAAAAACTTTTAATTAACTTGTTTTTGTTTTCTTTCTCTTAGCCAAAATACACATACCAATATTCACATACACAAGGGAGAACAGAGACCGCACGACTTTAAAAGGCGAGTACCTATCAAAGCAGTTGTATTTCTTTATACTAGCACAGGGTGCTCATTCCATACAAATTAGAATTAGTAACCCTTCGAAAAAAAGAGATGGCGTGAGGAGTAAGATTTGTACTTTAAATGCCATGGTTTCAGTTAACATACTTCTAGGTGGCGCTAATCTTAGAATAAATCCTATATATCTTAGCGCCATCACGTGGTATTTGCAATTTTTCGATGGTGCTGCTCCAAGCGATAATGGCCTCGAACTAAAGAAGCTTCCGTAGCATCTCAGTTCACGCCAGTGTCATATTTTGTTCTAGGTGGTCTACCTGTATTGTTATAATATTATAGTATCTGTGATAATAGCGTGTTGATCATTAGTGACAGGGTGTCAGCTTGCCTTAGAAAAGTCTAACGAAGTTATCAAAGTAATATTGCACTGTCAGTAAATGTAAATGCTACAATATCAAAGTATTTACTTACCCACTTTAGCATGACCATTCTTTCAAAGAAGTAGTCCAACGAAGAGGCGATGACAGCGCCGCCGTAGATGCTCGTGCCGAATATCGTGAGAACTGGGAAGGTGGAAATATAACGTCAGTTAAGACGGCGCATTAGGCAAAAACAGCCTTTAGCAAAACACAAATCGCTCGGAATGATGAGTATTATTGTTGTTCATTTTTTCACTAGCTTGTTTATCACGAGTGTCAGCGTGACTTCGCTTTCCCATAAACGTTATTTTATTACTTTTGCTCGATAGAGAAGTCTCCTGAAGTTGCCAGAAAATCTGTCTGTCGCAATGTTAATTTTTACAATTTCACACCACATCTGAATTTGTGTTCTTGTTATTTATCCTCAGTTAGGCTTGCTTAGCTTGGCTTTCACCTTTTTCATTTAATTTCCTCTAAAAATAAGTTAAGGATGAAATTTTAAGTTCTGATTGCCTAGGCCTTTAAGGAATTAAAAACATTGCAAGCCTAATAATGTTGTATCTTGTCATGTCATCTTTCCAACGATCTTTTGTATTGCGGTGCCAGGTGGAAGGCAAGCATTTTGACGGGCGCCACTTCCACGCAACTTAATAGGTGCCTTTACACCCACGTTCTATCGCGCAGGGAAAGCGCGTGTGACTGAGATGTCGCTATACGATACGCTATTCCGCTTTCCCCTCGCCAAGGAAAGAGGAATAGCGTATCGTATGGCGGCATCTCAGTCGCATGCGCTTTCCTTGCGCGGTAGAACGTAGGTGCAAGGACTAGTCTACATTGGTCAAGGACAGTGGACAGTGGACCGTGGACAGTGGACAATACAGTGGTGTAAACCGATCGGACAATGGCGAGTCAAGTTGGCTCTCATATAATATCGCCACTGTCCACTGTCCTTGACCAATGTAAACAGCCCTTAAAGGCACCTATTGCAACGAACCTGTCATCACTCAGTAGCCCAATCACGAACAAAGATTCGATAGAAAACTATCGAAAAGCCGAATGTCAGGGATTCTTATTCTTTATGACATAAAATATAATTTCCTGCGTTCTCGAAAACGTTTTACGATATCGAAAACGTTCGTGATCGAGGCTCTGATCTTTAATTCCTCTTTGGTAACTAAGCGTTTGTTCCACCTGACACCGCGCCCCAAAATATTAGTCCTGAATCTTTTAATTGTCTGTCATCGACAAGTGTACATTAGAAGACGAAGTCAAAATTTCTTACCTTTCTTCCAATATAAGTTTATAACCGCGAAGAAAATTCCAGAGGACAGTAATGACACCACGCACAACCATAGCTGCAACAAGATGACGTCATAATTATACTCCATTCAATGAAGCTAAGTGGATATCTCGAGCATGTTGTTGATATATTCAATGCGGAAGACATCCATAAATTTACTCCCGCGCCAACTAAAAGTAAAATTGTACGAGAATAGGACATAAATTAAAATTAAAATTATTAGTAATTTCAGTGTAATGTGCGTTTCTAGGGTTCCGTACCCGAAGGGTGCCAAACGGGACCCTATTACTGAGACTTCGCTGTCTGTCCGTCTGTCCGTCAAAGTGGGTATCTGAAAATGCTTTATGAACCAATTTTCAAGATTTAGCCAATACCAAACACAACTAACTAACACAAGAATGACATACAGAAAAATTATAATAGATAGACAATGTACAAAGGCGAGCTTATCTCTAACAAGAGATTTCTTCCAACAAACCATTACACACAACATGTCACGACAATTGTGTAAATAAATACAGAGTGTAACAGAAAGGGGTGTACAAGCCGAAAGAAGGTTGTTAGGGACATCATTCTGAACAACTTACACTATGGGATCGACTTGATCAGAGCAACATTATTTTTCACTCCACCATACAGATCAGCTGAGCGCTAGGCCCGAAATGTACTGATATTAAAAATAAAGTTGCTCTGATCAAGTCGGTTCCATAGTGAAAGTTGTTCAGAATGATGTCCCTCTTTCCGCTTTTACACCCCTTTCTAGCTGTTACACCCTGTATAGGTACATGTAGGTTATTTTATTGATTAGTTACTACTTTTCTCATAGAGGGTGATGAAAAGTAGAGTGTCCACCTCAGGAGTAAAAACTATTTTTGGCTCGAGTGATGTACTTTCAATCCCTCGCTCCCTCAGGATTCAAAAAACACTCTCGCCCTAAAAATAGTTCTTTACTCCCTTGGTAAACAATCTACTATTTACCGCTCTTTCAGAAACGGGGGTTCAAAGCGCGCACAAACGGGCAAGTTAATAAATAATGCATAAAACTTTTCAATTTAGTGTTTACACTTCGCGGCCGCAGTCCAGCTTTCCAATTTATTACTTTCGCAAAGCAATTTCATAAAATAAACACAACAAGTATGAGTATGAGTGTACCAGACGTTCACATCGCTGAACGAACAAATGTGGTTTTAAAACTCTTTGACAGGAACAGACGAATTTACTCGGATTCAGTTGCATTTGACATACTTTTAATTACTAATTCTAACTTAATTTACAACTCTTTTATTAAGGAATAAAGTACATTGCTACTTTTCTACTGTCGTTAATAACGTATTTATTATGTATTCTTGTCTCATAGTCACTAATATTATCAATTTTCCCAAGAACATCCCAAAAACAAGTAGACTTTCGACAATCACGCACGATGAATGTAGGTACCATTTATTAACCAACATTTCGCAGACGCCTCTGCCCATTGAGCTCGAAATACAACGCACAGCTGTTACCAAAGATGCAATCCGATAAACAATAATTCCCATACACAAACACTCGCAAAATAGGTCAAGCAAATTGACGCAAGCGCATGCAGCCAGTGGCGAAAAGTGGCACACGAAATTAACAAAATGCTACTCGCCTATCAACCAGGACATACCAGAGTTTATAGTAGTTGCAGCTAAAAATAACGCGCGCGGATTACACTTTTATAGTTGAGTAGGGGTGCAGATTGTTAGCTGCATCCGCTGGACTAAGTCATCGCAAGCAGTGAACGGAAATAGTGCATGCAATCTGTGCCACTACATCCGAGTGGTATCAAGCGGTGTGGTTAGATGTTCCGCATCAACACCTCGTTTGTCGCATGATTAAGAATGATACGATATGCAGGTTACAACTAAAGTATCGCTCGCACGCCTGTCGTGAATAAGTATACTTAAACATAAGTCTGTCTATTCTACCAGAAAGGCATGAACAGGACTCAAACCCAGTACCCACAAGTTAGTTAAGGCGGCAACCACTAATGACGTGAACTGTTTTAAAAGATTTTCTGACATCCCCCTCCCCCCTGGTGAGATATTGTGCGAATTGCCTCGACTACCTCCCCGAACCCCTATCATACGTGAGATTTTTGAAATATTTGCCGAGACTCCTTCTCTCCCCCGTGAGATAAAGTGAGATTCAGTTTCACCCCCTCTCCCTCCTGAACATCTCACGTAGTTAATGGACAACCAACTGTGAAAACATCACCAGCAAGACCGACAAGCCTAATGTATGGAACATAGCATGGTTTCATGGTTTGCTGTATTAGGAGATCATGGCCCGTCATTGAAATGTGGCGATGCTCACGGATCCTTGCTTGCTATCCTTGCTTTGAAATTATTGCCTAGTCTCTGAAGTATTTATGCCGACTTGATCATCTATGGGGAATCCTCCTTACTAGTGAACCCCATTGGGGATATGTAGACGCGAGTAACAAGGCCTGTAACTTTATTCTGTATCTTTTGAAATATTCTGCTTCCTTTTTAATTCGAAATTACTGTGGGCTATTCGTGAGGTGTCAAAACTACTAAACTAGAGGAACTAAAGGCACTAAACTGACAACTTTCAAATCCGACAGCTCTTGCGCGGTGGCCACATATTGCATTTTCAAACACACGATTTTAATTAGTTTAGTTAATATAATTCGTGTCGCCTTCGGAGTCGCAGGCAGTGTCGCTTTAAATAGCAGCTCATGTGTAATGTTCGCGCTCTAATTGGTCAAACGCCAAACAGAAGTAAGCAGACATCCTTCAACAAATCTGTTGGACAGAGCGATAGCGACTGAAACAACATGTCAGACATGGAGAAAGCGCTACAGTTAGTAATCGAAATAGTTTGTAATAATGTTGTGTCTTGTTATAGGTAACGCCATCCACGACGACGCGTGACGTAGCTATTTGCAACTTTCTTTTTCATCGGGACACTCTGCTGAAAGACAAAGATGCAAAGACGCGTCGTCGTGGATGGCGGTACCTATACAGGGCAAGAACATTAATTTCCATTCCATTCTATTCGTTGGAGGGTGGAACTCACTCTCACGAGCGTGCATGTACCTCGGACGCTGCTTGAATCATCTACCTTAGATGTTAGGGCCATAATTGAAATGATTGGAACTCACAGTATTAGGCCGGCTGTCCAGCACATGGTTGTAGACCGCCAGGCTGGCCAGGGCTAGCAGCAGGCCCGTGTGGAAGCCGGTCATGAAGAGGCCCACGTACTGGATCAGCATCGTGATCAGCCCAAAGAGCACTCCTGCACATAGGGCAACGCCTGCAACCATATTAACATATATGCAGATACATTGCTTCTGGCCCCACACTAGGATGCCCTGTGTCGTGGGAACCAGAAACAGCGATATCACAAACATGTAAACATCCAAGAGACCTGGGAATAACTAGTGAATAGTTTTCATGCCCCTGAACGTAACTGGGTGCATTCGCAAGTTTGTATGTGATATTGAAAGAAAGAAGTCGGTTTAGTTTTTATATTACTTTATCTTTATCTTTATTGCACAAAATAACATATTTTACAATTGAAAGTGGACAACACATGACAAAGGCGAGCTTATCTCTATTAAGAAATTTCTTCCAGCAAACCTAGGATGGACCTACTTCCACTTTGTTCATCCAACTCGCAAGGTCTTCAGCTCGCCACGAGTCTAAGATATTATACAACGACCTAATTTTGTCAAGCATCTACAAATAAATAAGGGTTTCGTGTTCTGTGCTCAGACAAACCTCAGTGGTTTATGAGTACTATTTAAGATATCATATATGTTACATAAGATACAAAGAAAAAAAAAAAAAAAAAACCGGGTATCGATCGATTCGATTTGATCGATTCGACAAACCAAGGTCAACGTATTTGCGGAAGTGAGAAGCGAATATTACTCGGAAATAGGAACAAGTGGGATGGCAATTGTGCGCTCGCACCTAATCAGAATCAATGTAAGCGCCAAAACGAAAAAAAAAACATAAAAAATAAGCTATTTCAGGGAATTACATTACAATTTTATCAAATCGATAGTAACAAAAATTCCCCACATATTACTACTGCTGCGTAATAATAGGAAAAAATATTTGGGAAAAAAGGGTTGACTTTGCATTTATTTTCTATAGAGAAATTTTTTAACCGACTTCCCAAAGGAGGAGGTTTACAATTCGTCCGGATGTTTGTTTTTTTTTTTTTTTTTTATGTCTATCCCCCGATAGCGCCTAAACGGATGGACCGATTTAGAAAATTATTTTTTTGTTTGAAAGGGTTTACCTTCCCATTGGTCCCATTGACACCAGGTCAGGATCTGATGATGGGATCCTGGAGAAATCGAGGGAACTCTTCAAATATTATAGGCAGACATATAGTGATTTTTGTGTTTTTCATAATAACTCGTGCAAATGCACATGGTAAGCATAATATTGTGATGTGGAACTGCTGATGAAGGCCACATATGGCCACCAGATCTGCTCAATACTAGGTACAAATACAATGCGTGGCTGACGGGCAGGCAACGCATAGCCTAAACCGGTGCACCTAGAGCCATGAAACTTTGTATAGGGGTTCCTTAGTAGCGTGGGGTAGCACTGATATGGGATTTGACAAAATTAATTCCCCAAGGGGGGGGGGATAAGGGGTTACAGTTTGTATTAAACTCAATCTAATCAAATAGGGTTTGTGGAAGTCGGTTTTTTCTAAAGTTTACTTTTTGTTTCAATTATATCCAAACACGTTTTCCAACAAGAAAACCCTAGATTATATCTAGTCAAATTACATATACCAGAAATTGATTACGAATTGCAGAGTATTTCCTGAAATACACATGAAAAAAGCAACCTTTAATTGACCGAGCGAGCGAAGCGAGCGAAGCGTCTCCCTTTCAGGTTTGGGCAAAAATGCTTTCGTATGTCCGGTTGTTCTCCTCTACAGGTCGCATTTATGAACCGATTCTCGTGAAATTTTGTGAGCAGGTTGGAAAAATAAATAGAATTTTTTACTCGAGCCAGTTTTTTGATTTTTTTCAAAATGGCGGAGATATGGGGTTTTAAAATGTAAAAAAATCGCTACAACCCAAACGGCTCGATGGATATTAACAAATGAGGTGTCGTTGGATTCGTAAAGACCATGAGAGTGAAACAGATGAGCGAGCGAAGCGTCTCCGTTTCAGGTTTGGGCAAAAATGCTTTTGTATGTCCGGTTGTTCTCCTCTACAGGTCGCATTTATGAACCGATTCTCGTGAAATTTTGTGAGCAGGTTGAAAAAATAAATAGAATTTTTTACTCGAGCCAGTTTTTTGATTTTTTTCAAAATGGCGGAGATATGGGGTTTTAAAATGTAAAAAAATCGCTACAACCCAAACGGCTCGATGGATATTAACAAATGAGGTGTCGTTGGATTTGTTAAGACTATGAGAGTGAAACAGATTATATAATTTTAGTAAAAAGTCAATAGGTTGTATTAAAGATCGCGAAATGTAGTTTACAAAGTTATTGGTGCGGCTACTTTCATACTGCATGTACGTAACCAGGTACATTCATAAGTTTGTA